>VWZK01019796.1:0-325356 GCA_013396935.1 Baryphthengus martii | reverse complement strand
TGTTTTATAAGTTTTTGACATAGGTATTGCCGTTATATAAACTTTTATACATCCAACTCTCTGAAGGTTTCTCAGTGATAATGACTTACTAGGAGGCAAAATATCTCAGAAAAAAATTGTCTGTGTTAGCTTGTCACTGTTAAGCTTGATTAATTTTATTCTCACAGCTCCTTCTGTGCAATACAGCCCCACAGACATCTTTCTTATGCATCACTAGGCATAAAACAGTATATAGAAATTGTGGTTTTCTGGTAGGCAAAGACCAAAACTTTCAGTGCCTTCAGTGTGATTTTAACATGTGTTTAACTGAATCACACAGTCTTAGAAACTAAAATCCAAATATCTGTAAACAAATGTTTTATTGGGTGGAGGGGGTAGGTGCAGATGATTGATTCAGGGACGCCTGCAACAGATGATCTAAGTAAATGATAATAAGTTGTGGTCTTTATGATGGAATAATTAATCCAGGGCACATTTATACAGATCATGATTTTTTTCATCATAATTGGTGACACTTAAAAGGTGTAAGAGCATAGCAAACCACATTAATGGCTCCCGCTCTGGTATCAGGACAAAGAGATAATGTGACTGTAGAGTGAACGACTAGGCCAGTAGGAACTGGGAGGTTACATCACCTTAGTGTATGAAGCTGCTTGAAGCTCTCCCAGCTGTCTCTGTGAAGTTTTGGTGCCCGCAGTTCAAGCAGGGAGATGACAAGCTCATGAGAAATATTAAAGGACAGGAAAACACAATTTGTGTGGGATACTCAGATCCCAATCTGTTTGGCTCAGCAAAATAAAGCTGAAAGGGTGACTTTGCAAATACTTCTGTGATGTTTGTAGAAACAGATATCAGGTATTAGATAGCTCTTCAGTCTTGCATCCGAAGTATAACATGATCCCCTGTAACTTGAACCCGTTCAGAGTAGACATAAACGATGTGCTTTTAGCATTGGAGGGAATTAATGAGATACCCAGGGTTATCATGTATTAAATTTTTAAAATTAAGATTTGATTTTTTACTAAAAGGTAGGCAGCAACTCAAATGGCAATTAATATAGGGAAGTTCACAGAAGGATGTGTCCACAAAGGTACCCTGTTATTCTACAGTCTGACAACCTGGATATGATCCCCTCTTACCAATTAATATGATTTCTATAGAGAAGAAGAGAGGCAGTCTGTTTTGGATTGCACTACAATATTACTTACTGGGACTATTTAGTCTGAAGTAAAGGAGAAACCTTCTGGCTTTTTACAACTACCTAAAAAAAGGTAGAGAGGTGGGTGCCGGTCTCTTGTAATGAGTAGTAAGTGATAGGACAAGAGGAAATGGCCTCAAGTTGCACCAGAGGAGGTTTAAGTTGGATATTAGGGAGATTTTTTTTCACTGACAGGGATGTTAAACATTGGAAAAAGATGCCCAGGGAAGTGATCGAATCACCATCCCTGGCTGTGTTTAAAAGTCATGTAGATACAGTGCTGAGGGACATGGTTTAGCAGTGGGCATGTAGAGTAGGGTTAATGGTTGGACTCAATGATCTTGAAAGTCTTTTCCAACCTAGATGACTATGATTCTATGATTCAACCTCTTGCAGAACCCTTCTACAAGAAATATTTTGTTGTGTTGGTACATCCCCAACAGTTACAAATGCCAACAACATGGATGAGGTCAGGGCTGAAGTTATCCCACGGCAGAATTCCTTTTTCTTTCCAAGCACAGGTCAAAAGTTGTGGCTGCCTGCTGCAGCGCCGTTGCATAGCATCACGAGTGAAGCTGTTACTTGCATCTTCCGCATTCACAGCAGATGGGGCCATCTAATAATTTTGGCATTCCCAGTGTACTGTTGCCAGTGTGACCCGTTGGGCCGGGCAGCTTTGCACAGGAAGAGCCCGTGAGTATGGTCAGGGGCTAGTATGGTTAATAGGCATTGCCAGAAGGCACTGTGTGAGGTGCAGGCATGTCCCACTGCACTGCGGTCAGCTTTTGGGGCACTGCTGTGTGCAAGGAGCCTGCGCGTTTACAACCAGGTCTGATGCAGGTGCTCTGCTTGGGTATCGCACGGCACGTGGGCCACGTGCACGTGAGATTTTTGGCTGCTTAGCAACTGCATAATAGGGCTGTCCCAGAAGGACACGCCGTCTGTTTAGTCTATAAATGTAAAATATCCATTTAAAATCTGTATAATGCATCCCAAAAAAAATATTGGAGCACTCTCTGGTGTTATAAAGCCAAAGGTAATTGGCATTATCAGTGCAGCACTTTCCCAACACAACAACAGTGCCAGAAGTTTCTGATAGACTGTAGCTCTGCAATGCATTGACCTCTTCATCCAGTGAAAACATCCCTCTGTTTTTCCTGCTGCCCTTCCTGCCCCATTCCATTCTGTAGGGAGCATCATCAGCCAGGAAATTGCTTCATTATCAGTCAGCTTAAATAAGTACCAATGTTTTTAAAAATAAGGACTCACAGAGTGTATAGAAAACAACTCTTAAGTTGCAAAGTAAATATGGGCAAAACAGTTCTTTAAAAATTCTGTTCTTAATCTCAAATGCCTTCTTTTATAATATGTTTGCTAGTAAGTTCTAATCCAAGTTAGAAAGACAAGTATCAGGATGCAAGTATGTGAAATTTTAGGGATGGATTTGCTAAAACTTTTTAAAAAGTTCCAAGTTCAACAATTTGTACTGACATTAAAATGTAACCAACTGAATGACAAATACCTGCTGTATTTCCTCATAGAAAATAGTTTTACATGTTAGTTTTTCAGTTTCATATGATAAAATTTTATGTCTGGAGGTGTAAAAAAAGAATACTATGTAGCTATTAGTGTATCTATCATGCTATTCAGCTGGTGGCTGACATCTACATTGGTAGTTGTTAAGCTCATCAATGTCCATGAAGTTCTTCTGCAAAAAAATGTAAATGCAAGGAAAAATATTTTTGTAAAGGAGTTAGATATCTTAATGTTTCTTAAAAATACAGTCAAGTGATTAATCAGCATAGCAATTTATAAAACATGTCACTTGGGTGAGAACAACATCCATATTCATGGAAATCCATACTTTCTTCAAATAAAATCTCTGATTGGATGTTATCCAAGGGTCTCTACTGTTTAAGTAGTTAATTCTGTTTTAAAAGATTCTGTCCTGTAAATAGTCTTGCTATTTAGCAAACAGAGAGACTGACAATCAAGTTACCTGTCCCAAACCTCATTCCAAGATACAGTTGCTAACAAAGTAGTAGTGCTAGTAAAAGTGCTAGCAAAATCAAGTGGTTCTGATCTTTTCTTTCACATTTACTCTATACGACTTTTATATCTACTTAATATCATTGAAGTTTCTGGGTTCCCAGTTACACATTTCTGCAATGCAACCAGTGTACAACGTTATTTACTTTACGGTCATCTCAAGGGCATTTAGTTCTGTATTTAGAAAGCTTTTATGACTTCTAACCTGAAATGTCGGTATTTAATCCAAGCGTGCAAGAAACTAAAGAAGATTTAAGGACAGAGTAGAAAAGTCAGATGTTAAGGTAATACTAGAGTCAAAAAAAGACCTTATGGGTTAAAATACACTTGCATCCTTTATTGGTGCAGTGTTTGAGTTGAACGAATTATGTCATGGATTTATGGATTTCGGTCTTTTGTTGGAGCATTGACAGACACTCTCCCCAGCACCAGCTGCCCTGGTGGGGAACTGGCCACCATGGCTGCTTGCTGTCACACTCTTCTAGCCCTCATTTTCCCATAGTTCCCGTTTATCCACCAACAGAGCAGTTTGAACTTGACGATCCTCTGGTCTGCTTCAGACAAAATCAGCTAGGAGTACTCATGTGAGTTGTCAATAAAAATAATGGTCCGGTAACAGGGTGACAGTGAGGGATGGGAGTTGGGTACAGCTTCCACTAGGTTTGGATTTTATTCCAAACTTGCAGTGCTGCTGCAGTTCAAAAGCTATTTTGGGAACTTTACACAGGAATAGGTCTTGCTCAGCAAGGTTAGTGAATATAGTGACAATGACATCTGTAAAAGCCGTAAATTTAGTTCTTCTGGACAGAAAATGTGCATAGAAATTCAGCATATCCAAAGAAAATGTAAAACTTTGTAGTAAGAAGGCACTGATGAAGTGTATGCTAACACAGCACTTTAACTAATGGCACACAGCAGCAACTTTTGGGATCATTTCTGAATGACACTTTTAATGTGGGACATTCAGCTTAAAAATCAGAGCTGACAGTAGCTCTGCAAGTTTCTCCTTGCCTTCTCTCTGAGGATCTCATTCTTGTGCATTCTCCATGCCTATGTCACCTTTGATATTCTGACACTGGGAACCATTAATAGCAGGGCTTACACCATTGACTTTTTTTATAGTAGTAACTACACATTCATTTGATTTGCTATAAATTTTGGTTGGAAATATATGTAATGCCCTAGCAGGAGCAGTGTCTGCATCATCCTGTCATGACACTGATTCTTTCAGTAGCTTCAACCTGGTAAATCTGTAATTCTGTAAACTCTGCTCTTGAGACATACTGGTTCAAGGTCAGCTGTAACAACTGGCCACAATACCATCAAAGTTCTTTAGAACTAAGCAGAATTTGGCACACTTCATAATAAATGATTATTTTTGCAATTTTGACCTGCCCTATTGTGTTTAGCAGAAGCAAGTTGGACCAAGTGTTAACTGGCCATAGTATGAAAAACGAATATGCAGTTTTTAGAAATAAGGAACTCAACTTTGTTGTCATTTGTAGGATTAAAGACATTGATTTCAGCAATGTTGTTCTGGATCTATGTTGGAGTAAGAGAGTTCCTTGCTGTATTTCATCTTAGGAAGGGATCGTTGGTGTTGCCCAAGTAACTTGTTCTTGAGGGACCTCTGCATATTCCCACTGGTAGCTCATAGCGACCAAGTTAGGGACAAGCAAAAAAGTGCTTTCAAAACTCTCATGTCAGTGCATGAGAAATCTTGCCTGAGCATGACATTGCTACTATATCTGTGTGTGTAAACATATGTATACGCATGTACATGCATCTGACTGCATAAGTTGCCATCCTTTCTGATGCTAAGAGGAGATACAGATTGCTCCATAGAGTACTATCTTGTCTGCTAGTTATTAGTGTCTGTTGAGGATATTACATCAAGCTTTTGCACACATAATTTGTCCACAAACTCACAGACCAGCACGAGAGTTCGTAAGGAATTTGTACCTATCAACTAGCTGAAAACCGACTCCCGTGTCTAGTCCCAGTCATGTCTAGTCCTTCTTATCCTTCGATTTTTCAGGGACAACAGTGTGACCTGTGGGTCTCAGAACCTGCAGCACCATGGTACTTCAGAGCCTCTGAGAGTACCAAGATCAGCTTTTGCACCCTGCTGCTCCAGCATGTGAAGTAACTGTGTAACTGCAGCCTCATCACTGCCCTCTGTCATGAATTGTAGGTTCTTCTTTGCCTTTTGTCCCAGAATCACAGATAAAAATTAAAAGAAGTACCTTTATAGACAACTCCTGTTACACCTTGGTGGGTATATCCTTTCTTGTCCCATCACGGCTTGTCTGACACCTTTATCTTAGTGATGGGTCAAGATCATCCTCTGGCACTAATAGCTGTAACTGTGTGTGCCCAGCGCATACAAATGCCCAGCAATGAAAAGAACAGAGTTAAGAAATATTGCTTGGAACTGAATTGGTAAGAATCCAACCTCCTCTGTAATAATGCATCTGACTTCTAAGAGGGAAAAGTGGCAGTGGCCTTTTTAAAGTTTATAAGGCTTTTCCAGTCTAGGCAAGAATGATGAGGGAAAAGGTTTCCTGCCTTTGCAGTGCAGTCATGTGATCCTTGCTCTTTCTCCCCACCCCACACTTTTTGCTGCTTCTATCAATTCCTGTTCTGGTTTCTCCAGGTTGAAATCAGAACCCTGTTGCTTTGAAGCTCAGGTCAGCACTAGTCAAGGCACTGGATATTACCGTTGCCAAGAGCACCCCGTCCTCTCCCAGTTGCATGCTTGTGCGTTGACAGGGTCAGAGCATGATTGAAGGGTGAGAGATGCACAAAAGCAGAGAAGGCTTGAAAGTCTTTGAAGCTTTTTCTTAACTAGTCTCACTCTGGCACAGACCACTGCCTTAAGGGGATGATCCAGTGGAATAGCAATGACCTAAAGCTACTACTCTGCCCACTCAAGCATGCAAGAAGGAGAATTTATCTCAAAAAATGACTATATAAGAATATCTGGGCTGCAAAGAAATGTTTGTAAAAGATATACATTAACATTAAGAGAATGAGAACTCTATTTTATTTGCTGAATAAAACTTTTTTTTTCCTGAAATACTGAATGCTACACAGAAACAAAAAAAATGGAAAAATCCTAGTGGGTGAGACCTTTATCTCTTCTCTCATTTATTACTAGTGCCAATGGAGTAGCTGTCCTAATTAAAAAGAACTTGCCCTTTCAAACCAAGGAGCTGGATTCTGATCCAAATGGCCTTGTAGAAAAGAAATTGCTGAATGAAGTCATTACTCTAATTAACATTTATGCTCCTAATGTTAACAATGTACTTTTAAAAAACCAGCAGCATAGAGAGTCCTCCTTAAACCACCTAATAGTCTGGTGTGGGTACTGATTTTATCTGCCCTTTGGTTATCAATTTAGACAGATCTACGAGGGGTGATTGCATTGTAAATCAGATATCTCAAGAAAGTCATTAATGAGCTAATGAACAATAGATGATTGCAGTGATGGCACAGCCGGTTAGGCTTAGTTAGCCAAGTGGTTTACTTAAGTGTTCTGTGTTGTGTATTGAAAGAAGTGACCATTCACCAGTAACTAGATAATCATATATTAACTATTACTCAATTTGTTCCATGATTTTATCTTCCAATACCCAGGATTAGCCCTGTTCGCTGTCCTCTACATGTCTAAGCTGTTTCTGTGATTTGTAATTCACAGAACTGTACTTTGGAGCCCTGCATCTCTGTTTGACTTTGTTTAAATATTTCTTGTCTCCCTTACCATAAATCATAAAGACAGCTTAATTGGTTTATTTTACTGAAGCAGTTTGAAATGTGAAGTGTTGCATAAGTGTTCAAGGTTGTTATTAGTTTGTGACTCTTCCCAAGCATTTTATTTCCAGAATGAAAATTAAAGAGAAATTATTTTCCATTTACAAGAGTAAATATGGTGAATCCTGTCATAAGCAATCACTCAAGTATTACCAGAAGAACTCCTTTGTTTCACAGAACCGCAGTTTTTAGATGCTTGAACTTTGCATTTCCTTCATAACACAGTAAATCCATTAACTTCACTGGGAGTGTTGGGATTATGCTATGCAAATGGAGGATCAGATCTTTGATATGTGTGGCTGTGAGAGGGTTGTTTCAGGATGGAATGAAGGTCATGGGAAATACAGGTCTTCTGTAAAGATTTTGTTATACTTAAAACATTAGGCCGTTTGATACTTTTAGTATACGAGATTATGACTTCTTTATTTCACAGGAGGAACATGTATAATTGTACCAGTCTTTAAAGCACAGTGTTATTACACATTGGCAGACTTCTTTATTGACAGATCCGTATTATACTAAAGAATTTATGTATACCAAACTGATTTTTTAATGACTTTTTTTCTGTAGAGCAGTGTTGAGTGGAGACTAATGCCCTAGCTTTTCCTTAGGACCCGTCCAGTGCTTAGCACTACCAGAGAATTTTTATCAGGTGCAGTGTTCAAAAAATAGTCACACAGAGACAGATGTTTGTGCATTTAATTCCCTTTGTTGCTTCCACAGGCTCATAGGGCAGAGTCAAGAAGTATCCATGACAAAGTAAAAAAGTCTCTTACCCTAGAACAGGATTTTAGGATCAGAAATTCACCAGGCAGGCAAAACAAGGACAGCCAACAAAAAGTAGCCTGGAGCAACACAGTGTGTCAATGAGAAAGAGAGATAAGAAACACTTGGACAGTTGTGCATGTTGGCTTCAATCTGTAATGACTGTGCAGACCACACATCAAAACCATTTGGCTGTCCTTGACAGAGAACAAAAAAAGCCCATATTTGTCAGCTATTGCTTTTTTTTTTTTTAGTTGAAATTTTTTAGACAGTCAACCAGGTGAATAACAATTCATTTACCTCTGTTTTTAATTATTTGTGTAACTGCCTTCAGGCAATTATTAAACGTCATCTTACAGAGACAAAGTGAAAGCTCTCTTCATCTTTTAACAATTACTCTTTCTGCTGTTGATAACCCGGATCTACATCTCTCACTGCTGTAAATTCCATTTGTGTTGTATCTTTCTAATGTAAATTAAAGGCAAAAATTGAACCATGGGCTCCAATAACACTTAATTCATTCAGCACTGACAGCTGCTGCATTTCTGCAGGGTCATGCATGCAGACACCTCCATGGCCTTGGGGCAAAGTGTCTATTTGTGCCTAAATTCTGTCATAGTCAAGAAATGAGTGGGAAGCACCTACATCCCACACACTTCTGCAGCAGTCCTATCCATGCTCAGAGAATGCATATGAGTTGTACCTACAGCAAAATGCCGAGGCTCTCATTGTGGTGATAATAATTTCCTGATAACCTCATGGTCACTTTCTTGGTAGCCTTGTGGCCAAGCCAAAGAGGCAGTGGAAGGTCAGCGTTTATTTAATATCTCACCTTGCACTGCCAGAGAGTGCCTTGGCTGCCGAATGAAAGCGACCCTCTGTTCCTTGTTTTGGAAGAATGACGCTGCGAACCTTATAGTTTGTGGGGCTTGAAGAACAGCAAGCCAGAAATGGCCTGATTATGTAATTGAAGAGCAAGATGAATCATCAAGTGTGGCAGGTTCATCTGTTAGACTCCAGGACTATCTCTTTCCCTATTCTGTTTTTCTAATAACATATGATAAACTCACCCCAGGAAATATCAATTACATCATTTCCGAATATTTATTACTTTGTTCCTAATATGAATTTTTCTGAATGACTGAAAAATAATTAGTTTTTAAACCTTCTGTTTTCTTCTGGCTGAAAATTGTGTTACAACACAAGCAGGTTGTGGTTTTTAGGACTGGGGGTTTCCTTATCATGCATCCTTATATAGTAACTGAGCTCTGGAGGAGCTAAAATGCCTTGTTATGGCACAAGAATTAATTGATAGTAAAGTTATGGATTAGTACTCCCATGAGAAAAGTAAAGCTCTATATCTCTGTCATACTGGGACCAAGGTGGTAGACAGCAAATTGAGTAAAAAAATTCCATGTTATAAAGAGATATCATACTGGCCTTCAGGGAAAATGGGAACACAGAGTCTCCATTAAATGTTTAGTTATTGTTTAGTATTTAGTATTTATAATACTGAATTACCTTAAAAAAACTCCAACTCTGCTGATTTACATTAATGTGGCAAAATAATAATCTTCTGTTAATGAAAACAGATTTTTATTTTTTTTTTAAAGTTTCTCTGTGTTTTGGTTTTTTCTTTACCTGGAATTACTGGGAGTCTCTGAGAAGTATTATTTTTATTTATTCTGACAACTCCTTAAGGGAAGAACCAATAGGGAACGTCTGATTTATTCACGTTGTGCAAGATAGCTATCCAGGACAATCTGCAGATGTCTTTTTAGGCACATAAGGCAAGGATTCCCTACATACCTCTCCAACTGGCAAGATAACTTTCTCTGGTAGCAGCTTGAATAAATGCATATAAAAACTGATTGACTACAGGGATCTCTTTTTTTCTCGAAAAAACTGTTTGAAGAAAATGTCAGATGAAATTAACAGTCTAGAGTGCCTTCTTGAGGTTGTCAAGAAAGTTGAAGATGACAGGTTTCCAACTGCAACTCAGAGAAAATTTCACTGTGAAATTTTATCAGGTGTCTTTAAATGCAGCTTTTAGAAGAAGCCTAAATTCCTATATAAAAAAAAAAAAAAAAAGAAAGAAAGAAAGAAACACAGAACTGATCAAAAAGGGGTGGAGGAATTAATCCAGCATCTTACCTCAGGCAAAAGACAGATCAGGCAGTTCTCAGGACTGTAAGACCTCTACAATATGTATTTTTGAGTAAACTTCACCTGGTCCTCGTTCCCCTACACATAGTGTTTTCACATAGATCTGTAGCGACTATGGATTGATTTAACATGCATGTAATCTTTGAAAAGATTCTAGTATAGTAACTGTGTGTTCTTGAAACTCATTTCCATTTTTAACTCAGAACTTGTTCTTAAATACTTCAAGAGTTCTACAATTTAATTCATTTTCCATGCAAGTGCTGCCTTTCACTGACCTTCAATTTCTCATCTTTAATTTTATGTAAATTTTGTATTCATTTACTTTCATCCTATCCCTTCATTTTTACCACCTTATTACATAAATGCATTGGATTTGTACAACTGAAATACATTTGGTTCTTGTTATAGAAAGTTTATAATTTCTTTTGCTTTTCTCAGAACATCTTTTATTTCTGTACTTTTTTTCTTTAAAAAAGTCTAGACCAATACTGTGTGCAATAAAGTTCTTAAATATACTATTGAATATTTGCATTACACATCATTCTATTCTTTCCATAAGCTGCCTTCCAGTTTACAATTCTAGCTTTGCATATTATTTAGTAGAAGGAAGCTGCTACTGCGCAGATACGCATCTGAAGTAATGCCAGTGTATTTCTAGAAAGGATAGTCATTTTATAACCCAATGATTTCCTGATTGTTATTTGTCAATAATAAATCGAATCTAACATGATGCTTTCCCAAACACTTCTATTTTTTTCTTTTTATAGTTCACCTGAAGCTTCAGAAACATCCTTCTGTGGCTCAGACTAGACGAGAAAAAATTTTACCTATAAGTGCCTTAGTCTTTTGTATTTCCTTTCCAGATAATTTGTAAGAATGTAAAACCATGTAGGCACTACTGTCAAAAGTGGATGACTCTGCTACAAGCTGTTCTCTAATATGGCAAAGGACTTCTACTTCAACAAGAACCTTAGAAATAATATATATATATTACAAAATCAGAGTTCAAGGGGAGTAGGAAATCTTATAGGTTGTTAAGCTACCTACCCTCTTATCATTTAGAGATCAGACATGATAACAAGTGACTACTCAAGGACTGAATCCAGACAACAACAGCCAGCTCACAAGGAGAGACACGTGCTGGGGGAAGAAGTATCTTGCTATCTGCTGAACTGCAGCAGAGTATACTGTTTAGGACTTTAACTATCTGTCTTTTATGGGAAAGTAGAAGTTTCAGATTAATTGTATCATTGCTTTTCAGAAGATAAGATCAGATGATTGAATTGTTTTAAAATATGCAAAATACTATAAAATAGTTACTAATGTATTTATCAAGCTGTATTGTTGCACAGTCCTCTTCCAATATCCTGCATTCGTATCTCTGTGATTCTTGCCTGTGAAGTCCAAATGCCCTTTGTATTAATTATTAATTCCTCTCCCTTTGTCTATGATTTTCTCAAATAAGAGTAGCTTTTTAAAGAACTTGATCTAGATTTTTCACTTCTGGTATGCTGTGCTCAGTATAAGATCAAAGCATGAAAGTTAAAGGTCACTTCATATTTGCTGGCAGTTGAGAGATCTGTGATGATGTGCAAGTGTGTGCAGCGCACTGCTGCATCTGATAAGCAGTCATCTCTCTTCTGGGCCGTTATCTAAAATTGATTTGTTATGCTTCTCAGAGAGAAATACAAACTTGAAGAATATTTGAGAGAAATAAGGTCAGGACCTTAATCTTTGAGGAATCTTAAAGCAATCCTGTTCCCTCTCCATGGCCACCTCTACCTGGACTTAATGCAGGATGGTTTATAGTTACTTTATCTGAAGAGTATTTACACCTTCAACTCATGGGATTCCCAGGTTTGACGGGAGAACTGTGAGAGATTTAGTGCTCAAGAGGGTTGTATCTGTTCACATGGTTTGGTCTTGGTAGGAATTAAAGAGATGATAAAAGCAGTTCGGACAGTATCTGATTGTGTAAAGGTGAAATTGTTCTTTCTACTTGCTGCTTGTACTCTTACATAGAATTTTTAGGAATTAGTCTCACATACGTGCCTAAATTTGTAAATGAGCTACTGCAAATAGCTAAAAGATTCATTAACAAAATATAAAGAATGAAGCTTACAGGATAAAACTACCCTAGTACTTATAAAAAAAAAAAAAAAATTAAAAAAAGGCTACTTTAGCTAACAGAAATAGCCGCTGTGTAAAATGGAACCATGTAAACAGAAATGAAGAAAACTTAGGGGTCTTAAATCTGAAGTACACTAAAGCATGAAGTGACATCTCTGATGAAAATACTCTTTTTAATATATTGGATTTAACTTTGTATGTCTTAGTTTTGGGGTCTTCAAAATTTCTGAAAACCAGAATTGTTTTAGGTCATTCCCTATGTAGATCTGATATACTATATCAGTACCTTAAGGTTACAGAAATTGATTTTCTGATGATATTTATCTCGAAAAATACCAATTAAGAAATCAAAACAAATCCATATATCCTGTCTGTCTAGAAAAGAGAGATTCTTACTGGGGGCAGTTAGGGTCCAAAAGGAAGAGACGAGCAGATCTGTCCTGTTGGAAGGTTTGACAGCCCGTCTGTCTCCGTTCCTGTATTTGTGAATTTATAAACTTCCTCTGCTATTGCATTCACTGGGGGCCAGAGCACTCTTGGGCAAAACTCCACAGCTATAATTAGTGATTTAATTTTAATGTAGATGAATAGACAATCCTGAAGCCAGTTATTAAAATGTCATTAGTTGACACAGAAGTTAGCATATCTGCCTAATGTCTGTTAGCAGAAGCTGCAGAGACCAACCCAAATGAGAATTCTGCCTGGGGAAGCATTGAAGCAACACAAGGCATCAAAAATCTCCCTGTATCTAGGAAACAGCTGGACAGCTCCTGCTAGAAAATGCTCACATGTTTGTTGGGAATGACGAGCAATAACTCTGACCCCTCTGTTCCAGAACAACCCTGAGATCTCTGGATAATATTCTTTCTGAGTAGCTTTAGTCATAGCTAAAACTCAACACAGAAAACAGCAAGGGTGAACAACAAGGCTTTATAACAAGCAGCCCTGGGGATCTTTATAACCCACAAGTATGGAATTAGTTCTGTATATCATGTATAGCTCATTCTGACAGTGCTCCCAAAGTAAATAATTTTAATTTGTATTTTTAATGCAGACCCTAATGTAACAGCATGCCGAGAACTAAGCAATCTGGATTCAAAGACTGGAATCTTCTCTGAAATCTTCAGTCTCTGACTGAAAGTAGAGATACTAAAAGTAACAGCAAAGATCTTAGTAAAAGTATAACTTTGCTTGTAAGTATTTCAGAGAACACAATAGAAGTTAAGAGCTGTTGATGAAAAGCGTAGTCACAAATCTACATTTAGTAACTTTATTTTCCCTAAATCCTGAGAGATGTGAACTATGACCTTCCCTGGCTTCTTTGCCATCTTAATGACAGGTGGTCATGTGTAAAAACAGGACCACTGTAAATCTAAAGGCTTTAGAAGGCTGCAGTTTTTAATTCCACTTACTTTGACACTACACTAAAAGTTCTACAACTTTGATCCATCAAGCAGCATTGCAGAGCCATCATGAAAATGTATGAAGCCAAGAACAAAATCTACTCACCCAACCTTACAGCAGAGATTAAAAAAGCCCTAATTATAGTATAGTCACCCGTCAAAATAAATTACTCACTCAGGGTGAGTGGGTGAAAAGAAGTTTGCTAGACTTTCTTAAGGACGTGGTAATTGTCTTAAATTTTCTTATAATCTATCACTAATTATATTTTAACAAGTCTATGTACAGTTTTCCTCTTTGGGAATTTTTTAAGAATTTTGAGAGACGGCTTTTTCACTTTGAAAATACTCTGCAGAACATGTTTCATGACATGTACAAGTGATCAGACATGTTAGAATAAAACAGTTTCATAAGAAGATGCCAACTGATTTGGCATACTTACATAGCAGTGTGATGTGTGGATATAACAGCACACTGAAGTGAGAGTGTGGTGATGCCACATAGTTGGCTCCTAGAGGTCTACACAGAGCTTAGGAGGTCCATGAATCGTGCATTTAGAAATCCTTCCCATCTTCAACATCCATTGCACACAATACCAAATTCTTCAAAGAAGATGTAGAAGATGTCTGTGACTCATTCGTCTGAGCTATGTTGGCTATGAAGATTAATTGAAAGTTTGAGAGACTACTAACCACGTATGATCTTACCCTGCTGGTTATACACCAGTGTGTTGGGTCTGCCCTAAGTAATACCAAAACCACAGGCTTTCTTTACAGCTGTTTTTTGGAGGTTGCCCAAAACCTACACTTAAATTTGCGTCCAAAGAATATTCCACGCTTGTGCAGCAGATTTGAACCTGACATCGCAAGGCTTGCAGGCTGTGGGCCACTAAAGATGGAGATAATGGTTTTAGATCTCCTTTCATTATTGCTTCCAAAATATTTTTTTATTTTTTTTTGTTAGTTTTTTTTACTATCACTTAGATGCCACCATCATTGTAGAAGAGAATCATAGGATAGATTGGGTTAGAAGGGACCTTTAAAGGGACATCTTCTACTAGCTCGGGTTGCTCAGAGCCCCATCCGACTTGATCTTGGATGTTTCCAGGGATTGGGCATCTACCACCTCTCTGGGAAACCTGTTCTAGTGTTTCAGCATTCTCATTGTGAAACATTTCTTCCTTATATCTAGTCTAAATCTACCCTCTTTTAGTTTAACACCATTACCCCTTGTCCTATCATGACAAGCCCTGCTAAAAAGATTGTTCCCATCTTACTTATTAGGCCCTCTTTAATTATTGAAAGGCTGCAATAATGTCTCCCCAGAGCTTTCTCTTCTCAAGGCTGAACAACCCCAACTCTCTCAGCCTGACTTTGTGGGAGAGGTGTTCCAGCCCACCGATCACCTTTGTGGCTCTCCTCTGGACCCACTCCAACAGGTCCATGTCTTTCCTATACTGAGGGCTCCGGAGGTCTCACCAGAGCAAAGCAGAGGGACAGAATTGTCTGCCTTGACCTGCTGGCCACACTTCTTTTAATGCAGCCCAGGCTGTTGGCCTTCTGGACTGCGAGTGCACATTACTGGCTTATGTCCAGCTTTTCATCTACCAGTACTACCAAATCCTCCTCTGCAGGGATGCTCTCAATCCCTTCATTCTCCAGCCTGTATTGATACTGGAGGTTTCCCATCCCCAGGTGCAGGACTTTGCACTTGACCTTATTGAACCTCATGAGGTTCACCTGGGCCCATTTCTCAACCTTGTCCATGACCCTCTGGGTGGCATCCTTTCCCGCAGGTCAGCCGCACCACTCAACTTGGGCTGCAAACATGCTGAAGGTGCACCTCATCCTACTGTCTCTGTCACTGATGAACATATTAAAGAGTACTGGCTCCAATACAGACCCCTGAAGGACACAACTTGTCCCTAATTTCCATCTGGACATTGATTATAAACAGACATATACTATAAACAGATGCTTTTTGGTTTATGTGATAGGCCTCTAATCATAAACAAATGCAGCTATCGTCTTTGAATCAAAAAAAAAAATCACGTTTATTCACATTATTATTTTATTCAAAAGTTAAGCTAATTTCTGCCTACCTAAAACTCTGTACAACATTGGAATCTGTTATTTTTCCATATGCACTTGTTTATGAGTTGTTAAAATATCGTATGTAATTCTTTAATACAGACAATTAAACTTCAAAGTACTTTCCCCTTAATTTATTATCAATAGTGAGTGACCACAAAAGCAATACATAGAGGTTTGACATTCATCATAACATTTGCAGTTATTGTTCTGAAAACTGAAAAATAAGATTTGCCTTTCATTTCCTACAATTGTGGCTGACTCACACAATTTTGATTGATACTTCAGCAATTCAGAGTTGTATAAACAGTACAGACAGATCAATCTAAATGAGTATGCTGAATAAGCAGAAGCAGGGATGTATTTGTAGCTGGGTATTGTTTTATCTCACTCTAAAAATAAGTGTAAAAAGAAATGTCTGTCTCATTCTGGGCTCAGAATCTGAGTCACACCATAGTTGGAAGTATTCATATTAAAAGCTTTTGGCTCTGGAACACCTCTGTTTTTCCATCTGATTGTTCATTCTTACTATAATTTCCTGATTACTCAGAATAATTTTTAACTTTTCATAATACTTACATTTTTAAACTAGACTTCTTCATATGAGATCAATGGAGTTTCAGGAGCCAAGGACTCTCCCAGCAATAACTTCCTTCCTCTGCACTCTGATGGTTTAGGCTGGCCAGTGCCAGGAGCTAAGGGAGCACATCTTTCCCCACAGCCAAGGATGCAGAAATGGCAAAAAGCCCTTCCTCTCCCTTCCCCTTGTGGAAGGATGAAATGTGGAGATACCTGCTCTGTGCTGCATTGTGGGCTCTTTCCTCGCAGAAGGGGAGAGAGGGTGGAGGGCTGGAGGTGAAGGTGTTTGGCAGGGCCAGGCAGAGGAAGGTGCATGTAGGTCAGTGTCTCTGCAATGTAGCGCAAAGTGGAGCACATCGTGGGAGACGCATTTATAACTGGGATTTAGTAATTGGGATCACTACATGTCAAGCACGTGGCTATAGTGACTAGCAGTAGTTCTGAGTCTTATTAATACTTCAATGTGATGATCCTTCTGCTTTTTTGCTACCACCCAAATGCTTTGTCTTTTCTACTTCCATAAAGGTTACTATTTCTCAGGAAGCAAGTTAGGATCTATTGCTTCACCATCAAACACTTCATCGATAAAATAAGTCTTACAGTAGTAAGACTTACCTCCTGACATAGGTGAGCATAGGTTAAGAAAAAAAAATAGCTGCTTTGTCCTCCTTGTTTTCTCCTTTTTGTGCTGCTTCTGACTTTCTGATTTCATGATCTGATCTCTATCCTCAGGGTTAACCTCCCCAGTAATTTTATCTGACTCCCTCTTTGCAGGATCAGGTAGACTTTTTCATACAGCTTAGGGATGGCAAGGAATACTTGGTAATTGTAACTGTGCTATGGCTTCCAAGCCATTTGGCAACGGAGTCAAATAGGTTGGGTTAGACAATCTTCAGTGCTCAGCTGCACTCAGGAACAGGCTGGGAGCACTGAGGCAATCAGGCACAGCAGCAAGATGGATTAAGCAGTGGTAGTTTCCCTGCAATTAAATTCACATTCTACACTGCCTCCCTGCATGAAGGCTTTTAGTCAGGTCCAGTGCAAAGAGCTTACTTTAAGCTCTGCTGGCTTAAACTTACCCCTTGACTTTGTTCTGGGGTGGTGGAGGAGCATGCACACATTTTTTAAGTACAACAAGGAGGCACTTGAGCGGTTGCACTGAGTGATACCACGGGAAATTGTTGCCCTGTACTCTGTCTCTACTACTGCCCCTTGGTAGTTGTTAAGACAAAAAAAAATATGACAGGGAAAGCATGTAGAGATACATTATATGCTCCACCAGTCTGTATTGTATAGAACTTTTGATTCAGAATTTGTACCTTTTTATTTCGTAGGCTTTCATGGCTTTTTTTTTTTTTTTTCTCTAGGACTTTGTATTTTTGACTGTATTTATTATACTGGCAGCATCTGACAGTGAATGCCACTATTCTTTTACGTTGTATGAAAAAAAACCCACTTCTGCTTGTTTTAAATCTTCTAATTTCATTGGGCATCCTCTTGTTCTCATGTACTGAGAAACCAAACATCCATTCATTGATTTTCTAGGCACTTTCCCAGGGTTTTCCTGATTTTATACATATCTGCCATATCCCACTTCAGCCGACCCCTTTCCAAGCTGAAAGCTCAAAATCAATTTAAGCAGTTCCAAGCTTTAATTGCCCTTCTTTAGATCTCCCATGTATTTTTTGAGAGGCCAGTACCAGAACAGCAGGCAGGATACAAAAGGAAGGGTACTATGAGGTTTTTTGTAGTGCTATAAAGGTGTTTTCAGCTTTGTGCTCCATTCCTTTTTTAAAAACTCCTAACTGCTGGGTTTTTTTACTGCCAATGAGCATGGGATTTATGTTTTCTTTTAGGAAGCTTTCTTCTTTTTTTTTTTACCTTNAAGTTTTTTTTTTTTTTTTTTTTCCTTTTTTTTTTTTTTTTTTTGTAAATGAAACACATTTGAAATTATTTATTTGTTTTCTTTTTGTGCTTACAGGAGGCTGAACTTCAGTACCTCATGATTAGTGTTTCAATAGTAACATCCAGAACCAGCTCCGTTCTTTGCTCAGGCAAGATCAAAAAGCTGTTGTTATCAGAGATTTTCCAAACATTATTGCAAGAAAAGTTATGGTGTTTAAACATTTAATCTCTCCATTACGTCTAGATATGACAATTGCTGAGGCTTTATGAGAGTGTTACATTAACTAATGCTAATTTCTAAGGCTTATGCAAGGAATTTCAAGACACTGAGGAACTCTTTTTGATAGAAGATACAGTTTGCATTGTTTATATTTTTTTCTTTAATGGAGCATCGCTCCTTCATCGAAATGACTGGGTCTCTCAACTTATATATTTTTTCCTTTGGTACTGCATGGATTGTTTTCATCATTTTTGTGACGCACTGGTTATGTCAATAGCTGTAGACTAGTTTCTTGTTTTTATTTGTACTGCATATGAATATATTTGAATGAAGGATGAATGGATAGGTGGATAGATAGGTAGATAGATAAATAGATAACCAATATTGCAAAATTGACTTTAAAATCAGTGGTTGCTGGATTATAAAGAAAATTACATATTGTGATAGAGGAGATAAGTTGGCAATTAGAGTGCATTTTCAGCTTGAAACTGGAAGACTAAAATCCTCTTTGGCTCCTAAGTCTGAATGTGCAGTTTTGATTCTTATCATTTTAAATATGGCATATTCGTAGAATTTTTTTTAATGATTTTTCTCTCTGTCTCCCACTAATACGTATAGTCAGTTGGAGTGAAAATAAGTGTGTAATACTCAAAAATAAAATGAGTATGTCCTTCATTTAAAAAAATCTTCTTTTCTATTCAGGATATTAGCATTACTGCTAATTACTACTACTCTCAATTTTGTATGACAATGGCCAAATTAAGAATAAAGGAAAAAAGCCAAGATACTACACTATTAGTTTCACAGCTTGTATCACACTGGTCCTATAAAACTGTCATTTGCATGCTTCTATTTATGAAATCAGTGGAACTCACAAGTTTTGTGAAGATTATGACGTCTCTGGTGCTGGTTAACTTTCAGACTGGTAAAATGGTTTAGGTCAGGAAGGAATTTTTTTAATTGAGGACCCCTTTTTTTCAATATATATATTTCAGACATGTAATCTCCCCAGGAAAAGTAACACACTCTTAAGGAAATACAATAGACTTTCAACTGAGCACTGCTTTCAAGGCTATTGGGTACTCTCAAAATACTCTGCACTGTCAGAGCTTAAAAGTTTAACTGTGACCAGATCTGATCTTGACATGTTTTGGAGGTACAGTTTTGCAAGTGCATCAATGTAGATTTTCCTTCCACCCTTAGACCCCAAATTCTGCTCCCCTACTTTAACCCTGGGAGTCAGAGAGACCTCCTGCAGCCTGGGGGAGGGCAGGTCACAGACAGCCATCAAAAGGCACAGCTCATTGCCCTACTGGTATCAGGGCTCTGTGGTAAACCTGCTGCCATCTCATAAAATCAAAAGAAAATCTTCAGCAAGTCAGTTTTTCATTCTGCCATCCCTAAGCCCAGAGTGTGTATGAGGGCCATTTGACACAGTAAATTTTTCTAGAGTATTACAATTACAGAAACATCTGTTGTGAATACCATTTTGCTAAACCACTGTGAAAAAATTCATAGAGTATTCAGTAGTTGCAAGGCTGCTCACTTGCTTCCCTGTGTTGAGGTGGTCATGTGGCTCAACACTAATTCATTGAAAACACAGAGGAATACTAGTACTAGTAATAATTTGTACTCTGCTTGAAAAATGCGTCTTACGATGGTTTTACTGTGCAGATACAGCATATTTATTTATTTGTGTTACACTCTCATGTGGTTAAAATAATTTTTGCCAGTTGGTACTATTACTTGATCGCACAGGAGCCCTAAATTGTGGCATAAGAACTAAGTAATGGTCATACAGTCTACAAATATCTTCAACAAATCAATATCCTTACATAGGTGCTTCTTAATTTGGAAAAGTTTCTCAGAGCTGAACAGTATTTTTAGTTTCCCATACTAACTGCTGAAAATCTGCTTGTAAGGCATCATCTTCACTGTCCTTCAATGTAACTTACAGATGAAAAAAGATAACTGCATAAATAACGTGTTTTATCTTTATGTCTTATATTATTCTTTATATTTGCTTCTAGAAAGGACTTGTTTGGGGTTTCTTTAGTATTCTTTTATTTAATTATTTTAAACTTTTATTTTTACCATATTTTTGAAGACAAATTTGTTGTATTAGTAGGAAACCAGTTTTGATACCAGATGTGCTAGAAATGCAAACATACAACTATTGATAGGTAAAATCCATCTAATCTAATAATCCTGACAGAAAATACATGATTCAGAAGTTGCCAGGAATTTCATGAGAGACAAATAGAGGGTAATCTATCAGCTACCTTAATTCTTCTCAAAATGTCTTAGTACTTTGAGATAATTTTAAGTCCTAAAGCAAAAGGTTTTAACTTTCTTTGAAAATATATTAACATTCCAAATCTGGAGCTCGTGAATAGCAAAGATTTGACAAATATGAATAACGAGATAGTGCAAGCATTACTGAAAACTGCAAATCTCTGAATGATTGAAGCATTATTTATTTTCTAAGCAGGTGAGAGAATTTGAGGGAGTGAAAATGACATAACGTAGTGAAAAGCCAATACTTTTATGATCCCTTTGTTCCTTCAGAAACTCATGTATTGTGGCATACACACGACTAATTTGTCCTAACTAATGGTTTGAGAGAACAGCTCAGGTATGCTGCCTATTTGTCAGGTATTTGAATGAGAGGACCATTAATTTACCGTGTTAAAATTTCAGGAAGTGTTAATATGGTGTATACTTGTGAGCATGATTTGATCACTAGCGTTACCACCAAGAAAATTAATTACCATCTCATGAAAAATCAATATTTAACTTCACAGAAAACATCTTGAAGAATCTTTATTCTGATTGAACCAGATCCTACCTCACATAATCCCATTAATCTACGACAAAAGAAGCAGCAGCAGCATGTGTATTTCTGCAATTTTACGTGTTATTCCTTTTCCTTTCTCTCCAGACAACTATTACGGCACTCCGAAGCCTCCAGCAGAACCAGCTCCATTGCTGTTAAATGTAACCGATCAGATCCTCCCAGGTGCCACTCCTGGTGCTGAAGGAAAACGTAAAAGGAATAAGTCTGTGAGCAACATGGAGAAGACAGGTATTGAACCACCGGAGGAAGAAGAGGAAGAAAGACCTGTGGTCAATGGAAATGACGTGACAGTAACACCAGGTCTGTTCTTCCCTCTTACTTTGCAATATGTTTCTGTTATTCACAGCGCCTTCAGTTACCTCCTTCTGCAATGAGAATATATGTGTTCAGGTAAGGATGTTCTTGCTAAACTGAAAGCCAGAAATCTCAAATTTCTAGGAAGCCTAAAACAAATTACTTAACCTCCATTCTGAGCAGTGATCTCACTTATCTCAACTAACATAAGGATGTCTGTCTCTTAACTAGTCCCTTTGAACCCTCTTTATAGATGAAAGAGAGAAATACTTTGTTTCTGAATACAGTTCACGTGACCTGTTTTAGATTTCTAGGTTAGGAAATCAATCACAAGTGCCTATTTCTCTAAACTGACTATAGAGGGAGTCTAGAGAACTATAGTTTGGTCAAATGAATCTAGACTGTTTGAGGTCTCCGTGTTCTCGAGTGGTGATACTCACAGGAGCATTCACTACATTATTAAGTGAACTTTTCTAAATTGTTATGAAATCTTAGCAATATTGTTGAAGAGTAAAATGGCCATATTAATGAATTTGTGGCAGTGCTGATGAAATTTAGCTAGCACTACTACCAGGAAGGAGGACCCTTTTCAGCAATGTTTGAGAGCCTATATAAAGATGAGAAAGATTTCAGATGTCTAGTCCTAAAAGGCAGCTGTTGTCTTACCCCTTGGTTCATAGTTCTTCAGAAAAAAAAGAGTTCAAGATACTCACTGGTATCCTGAGTGAGAGCACTGCAGCCTTCTTCCAAGCAGATAATCAGCTTCCCTTTCAATGGTTCAGCAAGTCATCATTTTGTGGTACTTAATAATTTTTATTCCAAAATAGCATTTAACAAATGGGTTGGGTTTTTTTTGTTGTTCAAGTAGGAAATTAAGGAATTTAGAAATAACTCTTTGAATCCTTTTTGGTGAACATAGAAATTCAGAAACAAATTATTAACATAAAATTGTGTAGTGACAATCATACGGATAAGAAAATGAAATGGAATATTGCAAGTTCTTGAAATGTATAGGCTAATGTGAAACAAAAAAAAACATCCATTACATAATGTTCAAAGCACTGTAAAAAGGATTTTCATAGTGCAGATTCTATATATACTTTTATTTCTTCTACCACATTAGAAAGTATATTGAATTGAATATCTTTCCATCTAGGACATACTTGCTACTTGCTTTCCTGTAGTTTTTACATAACATCACATGTAAGGGCAAATCCCTGTGCAGAGTCCATGTATGAGGGGATGGCAGGGAGTGGTAGGGTGAGAATGGATCTCGTTCTCCCTTCTTGGACTGCCAAAGGGCCCTTACCATCACATGCTGTGCAAGCCTTGCTCATCCCTTCCACCCAACATTGCATCTGTTGTCACTGCCCTGATGCTTACTGCCTTTCCTACACAGCTAAGCAGAAAAGGATGAAGCCAGAAATCCTTACATAAAACATCAGCACTGGCTCTGTTGCCAGGATACTTCCACAGCAAAAGAGGCAAAGGCAGGATTTTATTTCTGATGCGTATTGTAGAAATCATTAGAAAGGTCATTCTTTGCAGTTATTTGAAATGTGCCACAAAACGGACCATCGCTGAGGAGCAATTTCCAGAGCAATGTGTTTCAGCTCAAACTGGATCAAAAGGCAATGTTTACCTGCCTTTCTCCTTGCATTGAAGACCTATAATTTGCTTCTTCCAGGCAAATTCTATTGAGTGCTAAGTAGGCAGCACCCAAGAAACGGGCACTGGCATGTGCTGTGTTAAAACATGAAATATATGAACATCTTACACATCAGTGTACGACAGCCCTCCTCCTCCCCCTTCTTGCCCCTCACAAAGTAATTCCTGTAGGTGTGGCCAACAGAACAAGCAGTGCCTGTGTTGGCTCTCATGGTTTCATAAGCAGGGTTTTGTTGTTCAGTTACACTGATTGAGGACTTTGGGGATTGTAGCAAAGCAGTTCTGTACATACATGCTGTGTTGCTTTTGTTGGGCAATGTAGCTCCCACAGACTCTGTTACTGCAGTCATTTTCTCTGAGCTGACAGTCTTAGCTACCTCAAAAATGTGTGTGCATTTGTACTTTGTGTCTTGGAATAGTCAGGAACACCACAATATGTTAATTTATTACTATTTTTAAAAAAAACTCTTGGTGGAGGGAGCAATACCATTTTTATAAATAAGCAACAAAGGTAGGATATTTGTTATTTCCAATTCTTTTAGATAGCATTTTCTATTTTAAATGCTCACTTCTAATGGGAGTCTTTTGTTAAATACAGGCCTCTTAGGGCATCCAAAACATCAATACATTTTTTATAGATATTCGGCAACTTAATGGCCTATTAACTGACAAAGGTATCAGAGTCTGGCAAATCAAAGGATTGCTCTAACACCTATAATTCCTAGATTGAAATAGTAACAGATCTGAATCAGATCTTCAGAATATGAAGAAAATAAACCAATAAGTGACATTTGTAGTTCCAGGGAACTTTGTGCTTTTGGTCCGATTTCTCAGACCACTCTTCAAAGCCTGTCAAAATAATCTGTGCATCTGTTGAGCTTTATTAGTAGGAATCAATTTTTCATTAATTCCCTTCCACATACCTTGCTTCATAAGTCATCAGATTTCTCTCAGATGGTTGTATATGGACAGACTGGAGATCTTCAACCATGATCTGTAATTGTCTTCTTGTTAATTTGTGCTGCTCAATGTATTTATTCTTTCCAATTTTTGTCACCTGTCCGGAACCAAACAGGAATCCTTCTCAATTCTTCAGGATCGGGCTTTCGGTCATTTTAGAATGGAGCACTCTCCGTCCTTCATCCTGAATCAAGTTATCTCAGGACAAAATAGTATTAATTAGGAGATGGTTTTTGTCTCGTCTAGTTTTAGTAAATTATATGCCTAAATGCCATACTTTTAGTTTCAGCTACTTGTCTCTGCTTGCTTTACACAAAGTAAGGAGGAAGAGGCAATTCCAAAGAGTAAGAAAGCATACCTGGTTTAGATATCCATTTTAGGTGATCACCTCTACAATCTAAAATGCTTAAGTCAGCCTACAGATACACAGGAGTCTAGATGGATAAATTTAAATGAAGAATCCTACTAATTCCCAAGCAGCATATGAAAGAGATAATCTATAGATTATCTGTTAAGAAGGCCAAGTCTATTCCTCACACATAGTGCAGTTCCCCACCTTACTGGACTTCTGCCTGCTGTAGATTGGGTCTAAGACTTCAATACTAGTGGTGCTGCAGGCTCCTGGGCCCACACATAGATGCTTGACACAGTTTTGCACCCCTGATAGGCTGTCAGGCAGGGCATGCACTGGCCAAGAAGCTGGATTGACTGTTCTCCCATGAAAAAAACAGTTCCTACAGAGCCTGTGGTGAGCTCAGCACAGTCATCTGGCAGCTCACTGCCAATATTGTGACTCTGCATGTTCTTGGTGGGCACCTGCTGCATTAGCCCATGGTGTGTGTGGTAGCTGTGGCATTGCAGTTTTCCCTGCAATCACTGATGTATCTGTATGCTGTAAATACACTGATCATGTGGTTGTCATGGGCATGCACTGCACAGCCTGCTCCGTAATGTCTGCCTGGAGGGGATTCATTGACATGTGTCCTTAGGTTTAATAAGAGCTCTACCTTCCTAAGAAAAAACAAACAAACAAACAAACCACAAAAAAACCCAAGTCCAATATGGATGGGACTTTGAGCAACCTGATCTAGTAGGAGGTGTCCCTGCCCACAGCAGGAAGGTTGAATCCTTGAGGTCTCTTCCAACCCAAACCAGTCTATGATTCTATGACACTGCATTGAAATGAAAGATTTCTGCAAAACAGTTGCTTTGACAAAGGAGGTCTAAAGAGTCTTGGTCGGATTGTGACCTGCTTGTCAGATATTCAGTTTTCACTGCTGCTGCAGTTCGTGTCTGCAGAGAATTAAGTCAGTCTCCTTCAAAATGTGCTGGTCATGTCACACTTGTTTCACGCTTCTGACTGATTAAGTGTTTATCATCCAATTCCAGAAAAAAACACTCTAACATTGAAAGAATGCTTATGTATGTGCATTATTCTGACATTACTTGAGCAATGATAAGTTGCACCCAGAGAATGGAAGTTCTGGCAGGCTCAAATTAATTGAAGGATAAAATATGACATAAAGTTTCAAAATGATTATTCCATGCCTTAGGTTGATAATGAAGCAAAAGGTTAGGGTCCCAATGCTATCAATCAGCATGCAGTAGTCACAGGCAACAGGCTGAGCTTATTTTTTCGTTATTGCACAACGAAGACAGCCAGAGGCATGAAAATAACACACGGCATCCAAGAACCATGAGATCTGAAAAAAAAACAAAACACCAAGCAACCAAAAGTGGTATCCATTGATATTTTTGTTGCAGGTGTATCCTCTAAACTCAGTTTAACACAGCTAGATGACAACCTATGACCTACAGAATAACCTATGCTCCCCCAGTCTACATGCCCCCTATTTTCCTTCCCTTACATCAGCTCCTAGCTCTTACTGTGTTAGTAGTCAGTGCCTCCATGTAAAGCACCAAAATCCAAACATGGTTACAGTTCTGTGGGAAAGGGAGGAGCTCCAAGCCTGCAGAGTGATATTTTCACAAGAAAATAGATGCATATAGCTTGGCAAACATGAGTAAAATTACTCTTGTATCCAACAGTTATTTAAAGTGGAAAGAGTCTTTCCTGTGCAGAATTTAACAAATTAGACATTTAGATACAACAAGGGTATAAAAAGCTGCAATATTTTCTTTAAGAGCTGCTAAAACCACTCCATAAATTACTACTTAAGATTTCCTTAATTTTTTTCTCTGCTGATACTGCTTAGGTCTTATGAGTTGACTCTTTTGGAAGAAAAGAGTAAGTTTTTTAAACTTTACTGAATGAATAATCTGCAGCATTAAAATAATCAGTTTTGTAGGGAGACAACAGCTCTAGTAGACTATTTCATGGGACATAAACTCAATTGATATGTTTTTTTAGTGACAAAAGCACTTCTGATCTCATATTATGGTACAATTTTAGGATCTTTTTTTTATATCATACATTGCCTGAAGATGAAGTATTTGTGCTCACAGTATGTTACTACAGTATGTCAAGCTTTATTTGTACATCTAAATCACTGCTATGTTTAAACCAAAACTTCTGGTTTGGTTATTTTTGTTTGGATAAGGAAAGCTAGGAAGATAAATGTCTACATTACCTGGAGTACGTGAATGATAGACACATAACAACAGATAACACTGTAGGGCTGTATTCCAGATAAGTTTGACTAGGGTGTCCATTGTGTAAAACTTAATGTTATTAAATGGCATTAGGCAATTCTATCTTAATTGCTTGGATTTTAGTCATCATGATGCCTTCTCCATTATCAAACCTATTAAAAGATAATGACCCAGTAATTAATAATTCATGAGATTGGCTTTAAAATAATTATATTTTAAAGTTGTTAAATAACCATCAGGTTCTTTTTTTCCCCTGATATGTTTTGATAGCAATCTCAGACAAGCTCAGAATATTTCTTCTAAACCGCAAGGCTTAATTTTAACATTTTTTCTGCCATCATGATGGCTAGGATTTGTTAATATAGTTATTAAAAATCAAGAATCTGACCTCTTCAGACCTCTTGAAAATAAGATCTTGAGTAAGAACACATATTACCACTGTCATGGTAAAATGGCAAGACACATCAATGTCGCTACATCTGTGCTTTATCAGACCACTTGGCTGATCATTAGTCATTGCATGTGATGCACTTGTGCTGCAAATTTATTTGTTCTGCTGCAGTTGTGTGTATCATGTGGCTTTAAGTCTTGTCTTCAGTTTAATCTGTACAGCATCCTTCCTGTTGTAGAAATGTGGTCAAGACTGCACGTAACCTCAGGAACACAACTCACAGATTTGTCTATGATGCTTGAGACAGATGAGAACTTGCTTTTGCTTTGCAGAGAAAAGTACAAAAAACCTAAAGAATTTATCAGCAATTGCATTGTCTTGTTCTCAGGGGAAGTGGAGTCCACATATCCCTCTCTGCTTTACAGGAAACTTTTATGTATTTAAAAATGCTTTCCCTATCCATGAGTCTTTTCTACTGAAGACTAAAAACACTAAAACTGGGCACAGTACTCCTGATTAAACCTTACTGTAGCTGAAGGTGGAAGGAACTGTGTTGCATATTCTTATTCTTCCTGCCTGTTACGATGTCTTTCTTTTTCAGTAGTATTATTATTGACTGAAGGTAATCATGTCCCTTGCACATTTCCATCTCTCCATTGTATTTTCCATAGGAGTCCTGCCTAGGCATTTGCTCCCCACCTTGTATTTTTTACAGCTGATTGTGGTATTTTTCATCAGACAGATCCTTCATATTTTGGAAAACTAAGACAAGGCCTGGGAGGATGGGGAGGATTTGGGAGTGGTAGATAAGGAGAAGAGGACTTCAGCTTCCCTGGGATTTTAGCACTCTGCTGTGAGATGCAACTAAGCAAGACTTGTATTTGTGTCTTGCTAATTCATTTCTTCCCACAGACAGCTTAACATTTCTCAACAGCATAAAATGATTGTAAGACCCTGTAGTTCAAATATGGGTTAAGATTTAGCAGCATGAGCTGCATATGGCTGTAGAGCTATAGACTGTGACCCTGTTCAAGACTGGATCTAGGTTTTTTTTCTACACTGTTCTAAAAGGCTGTATGCGTCAGTGTCAAAAGTCTTTTTTTTTTTTTTTAAGATCATGAAAGCTGTATCTACCATTTCTCCTCAACAAGCAGCACCTGTTACTGTCGTGAAGAAACATAAGATTACTTTGGTACAATTCTTCCTGAAAAATCTTGACGATTATGTATCACCTTTGAAGAGCTTATATGTAGGTGGTTTGATTGCTGATCCCAACATCCTTGTGGGAATTAAAAATAGAAAGATGTGAAGTTACAGTTTCATGGGTCTCCCTCCTCCTTTTTTACAAAAAGACGTAATGACTCAATTGGGCAAATTATTTCAAAGGGAATTTAGATGCTCAGGAATTAAGAATATAAAACTATCTAAAAACTTAAATCATAGATACTTTGCTGAAACCAGGACTGTGTCTGTTCTTTCTAAGCTTTTGTTCTCCATGAAGTCTCACAGGTGTAGCCATTACTAGCCATCAGGCTGATTCATTGGTTCCCTCAGTAGTTCGAGTTCCATTTCATCAGGCTCTGCCAATTGAGAATGGCTGTTTCGTTTAAGTTTTACCTGACCTGTTCTCTGCCCACTCTACTCCATGTTCTTTAGCCCTATGCTGATGTTAATTATGTTAGTCACTTAATCACAGGTAACCTTTTTGCAGTAGTGACTGGGGCAAAAAGAGTACTAACTGCCTTGGGTTTTTTATGTGTCATATGCTATTAGCTTTCCTTCCTTCCCACGTAGTGGAATGAGTCTGCTTCTGGTCTACTTTTTCTTAATGCACTTACAAAAAGTTTTCTTGTTGCTTCTAATGTTCCTATCGCATTTTCTAGACTAACTGTTCTGCTTTGCTCTTAGAAGCCTGTGGTGTTTGCCTGTGTTCGTCCTTAACAATTTAATCTATTTTTCACCTTTTGTACAATTCAATCTCAAGAAGTAGACCCTTGAAAAGTTATGGCTTAGTCAAAATGGTCTCTGATTATACTTACTATTTTTCTTTTTCATTATAATAATTTATGCTTGCATTCTTAGTGTGGTTTATTTAATCTTTACTGTGTCTCCTGAATACCTTTTCTGATACCATTGCCTGTCATAACATCAGATATATTAGTTCTGTGAGTTTATTAAAATCTGGGGGATTGAAGACCATTGTTGTTCATTTTGTTGTTGAACTTCTTTCTTGCTGTCCTAAGCATCACAAATTAGATTATTTCACCCAAGTTGTCTTCTGCATGTTTCACACAAGTATCTGCATAGTTCCATGCTCTGGATGCACTGCTAGTTCATTTTAGAAAACGTTGTCTTCTAGACTACATTATTGGCTTCTGTTAAAAACAATGTATTTGTTTTTAGACAAGGATGATGCACATTTAGTCTCCAAATATTGCACACTTGGTCGCTATTTAATTGTTTGGCTTGGTTTTTTTTTTTTTCATCTTTGTGTTTTGTTTGTGTTTGTGTTCAGTGGATGTTTTAATAATTACTGTTAAGTTCTACCGCACTTCCTCAGCTGAAAGTATATAGAGTGGACTGTGGACAGGGATACTGTTGGACACCCCATTTTTTAATTTCTGCCTTTATGGAAAGTAAATTCAATAAAGGGTGAAAGGTCAACTACTGAAAAACATAAAGGAAGTCTCTTTCCTGAATATGTTCTTGGTCACAGTGAGACACAACCACATTGAGTATAGGAAGCATTTGACACTGACTATAGGAAACTAAGCCTCCCACAGATTGTATTGGCAATGAAATCACAACCACTTTCTACACAGTTAATATACTGCTATGAGTTGATGGATGTTGTATTGATTTCTTTGACATATGGGTATAGGTAAAGCAATTAGCGTATATACTTTTTTTATTTGAAAAGAATCTGTTGTCTGTAATAAAACAGCAGGGTAGTTCCTTTAGTTCAAAAAGTTAAGAAAATTAAAGACACAAAAAAATAGTGCTGTTGGATTTGAAGCTGCCTTTTGCTCAGTTGTAACTGCTGGTCTGGAAGGACTCCTGGGACAGAATGAGCCAGAACTCTGGCTTCTTTCTTAGCTCTTTATTAGTTTCTTGTTTTAGTTTGGTTTTATTGCTTTATTTTTTTTGTTGTGTTCTAGATAAAATGCACCATTAAAGGAACCCTTGTGTAAACCCAACAGAGTTTTTCCTCTTTATTTCAAGACTTGCAACTCATAGAGTATTCCTTGGAAACTTGCCCCTGATAAATTCTCCATCATTACCTTGGATATCCAAAACCTGTAATTTATCTTCTCTTGTAGAATCAAGTGAACATGAAGAGAAAAGTACAGGTGTCTCAGGTGAGGCATCATCCACCCAACCTTGTCCTGCACCAGGATATACTCAGCCTGAAGAAGTAAAGGAGGATATGGATGTAACAAAGCAGACTAAACCTGAAGAGAATGATGACTTGGGCCCACTGCCTGATAACTGGGAAATGGCTTATACAGAAAAGGGGGAAGTCTACTTTATTGAGTGAGTCTTATTTCCTCTCTTTCTAATAGCTGTGTTGTATTTAACTGAGTGGGGAAATGGTGGAATGGAGCATTGTACTCATTAAAATAGCAGAAATGTTCTGGCTGTCGAGGCTCCTGAGAGCTGGTGGCAATCCCTGCATTACTGATTTACATTGAAGCATGTTGATTTTTAAGATAAGTGCCTGGACTGATTAGCAGTTTGATGGCAGCATTTAAAGTTGTTGTTTCTTCTCCTGAAAAAAGGCTCTTCTGCTGTTCTTTGCATATGGGAAAGTAGCATAATCTCTGGGCTCTTCCTTCCTTATGTGGACAGAGTTGTAGATGGTTGAGAAGAAAGCTAGGTGAGCTAAAAAACTAGCTAGTGAACAGTAGAGGGAGGCTATGCTATACTTAGAAATAATAAAGTAAATAAGTAGACAATCAGGAGAATTAATTATGTGTAGAAACTTTTTTTTTTCCTGTTGGTAGACTATACATACCTGTTGCTAATTAGCCAACTCATTGAACAAATGGATATGAAAGTTCTTTCTTGTCTGAGTTCTGTCATTAGTACGTGTTACCAGAATAAGAACACAACAAATGAGTGAGTTCATATATGTTCCACCAAAAAAAAAAAAAAGGAAAATAAACATCTTCATCAACAGAACACTACTACAGAAGCAGCAGAAGTTTTTATATTTACTTAAACTGCTTCAAACAATTTGGAATGTTGGCCATTATTCTAATCATTAGTAGGTAAAAATAACATTGGGTGCTGTCAGTTCTGCTTTAAGTCCTTTATTTCGTGTAAACTTTTATTACTATCACATAAAGTGTAAACAAATAAGAATAAAGTTTGTGCACCTGATTTTTTTCATGGACATGGGAAGGACCAGCTATAGCTTCTGGCATGTACAAGGCTGGAAAGAGCAGTATCTATTAAAACATAAGTGTCTTTGCTGAAAAGGGCAAAATTACACTTATTCTAGAAAAAGAGTAACTATAGTAACTTTGACCAAGCAAGCAGAGAAGAACTAGGATGACCTCAGGGCTAACTCAAAACCTTGTTTCCTCCTTACCTCACTCTCAAATTTAATTTTTCTGCACATATTAAATGCTCTGACAGAAAGCAGACTGAATTATGTGTCACTTTTATTTTACTTGTAACAAAAATCCGTGATATGTTTGAGGGATGTGGGACGGAGTGATCACTAACACACCGAACTGTAACACTGGTTAAATTTTGTAACAAACACAGTGAATGCAAACAGCTCTGTTGCTCCACAAAGCAGCCATTCCAATCCACAAATTTCTTTGATGTTACGGCTTACTTCCTTTCCTGGAAATGCTCTGGTTTACACTGCAGTTCTGACAATGCTCATCATTCACTTCCACTAAATGAATGTAATGTAAAGCAGAGAAATCAATCAGAGGTGCAGACTGGATAGGAAGACTGTTATAAGCACTCCTTGCCTTTGAGATTATATTCTTGAATACTGTAATTCAAAAAAATTAATAAATATGCAATTAAACATCTATAAAAATGCCAGATTACTTACTAGAATATTAGCAAAGGAACAACTCTTTGATCGTCTGAGTTTTCACATTGCACAGTCTTTGCAGGGTTAAGTAGGAATGTAATGCTGTGGGGATGCTTTTAAATTGCCTCTTTGTTTACAAGTCACTTTGGTTAATGGCATGAAGAGACTCCATTTGCTTTCGCAAAAAAAAGCGCAAAGATAAAAAGACAACAAAAACCTATTTGTCTAACAACGTCTCCCCGAATAGTAGTAAAGATTGTACTAGATTATTAAATAATAGATGAAAAACAAATATTTTTAAAGTGTACATCACAATGGGGGGGGGGGAAAGTCATGCTAGGTAGCATCTTTTATTGCTTTATTTGAGGCTCGTGTGAGTTGTTCCTTTAAACCCTAAGGACTTCAAGAAGTAAGTGATCTTAAGTTCCAGGTTGTCACAGGTATGCTCAGAGGTCTTAGATTTCATGACAGCATTTTCATTCATTCACTTCAAACTAACCTCTAAAATTCGTATGTGACCTAATTTATCAAAACTTCCGTCAGAAGTAGATGTGGCAGATTTACAGTGCAAGAAGGAGTGATTTCACAGGAAGAAAGAGAACTGTCTGTAGACAGTATTGCTATTTATTTGTTAATCATTAATGGCCCAGTTAGCATTTTGTAAAGCACACTTGAAGGAATTTCCTCTGCCTCAAGGACTAAAAAGAAAAAAAAAAAGTCATATACTAAATTCACTGAATGATTCAAAGGGTGGTTGTATTTTAGAGCGTGGCATGGTCTGTTTCTTCCTTTCTTCCCAGTTTTTGACATAGGTGGCTGACCTTATGTTTACCTATATTAGCATTCACAGGCAGAACAGGAAGAACATCCCTGCTTACTACATAATACTTACCACTGTTTTTCAGGAAGAGCTACTTAAGTACGTTTCTTGGACTTTTTCCAGCCGCCCTTACATATGAATCCGAATTTTCAAATACAGGCACACACCACACAAATAGGAGTCCATCTCCTACATTTGCTTTCATTGAGAACATACGCTAATGAGAACATGCAATAATTAAAACACTGTACATAAATTGGAATACTACCAAAAAAACCCTCCAATTCTGCTCCTCCTTTCCTACTTTAAATATGACTGATAAGTGTGACCTATTTTGGCATGTTTAAATAGATTGTGAACATCCCTGATTTTTAGTTTTTCACTCTCACAGGGGTAAGGAAAGGCTGTAATTCCCCATAGCCTTCAGACCTCACCCTTCCAACTGCTCTCAAACGACCTACGAGAGGTATGAGTGTTGTGTTGTCAGCAAAGATTGGCTATGTTGGATCCAGGTAATCCGTATTTGCTATGTTGGTCCAGTGCAGTGTTGAAGGAAATAAAATAGAACCAAGATTTTTGATGCAGCTGCTATCATGTGCAGTCAGCCTTAAACACAGCCCTCACCCGACTCTCCAACTCCATCACGTACCCTGTTACCTTACAGACTGTCCTGTAGAGTATACATTATGATATTTATAAAAGGCAGAATTGACTTTTCCTCACCCACCTCTCCAACTCCATCACATACACCGTTATCTTATAGACTGTCCTGTAGAGTTGGTTACGCATTATGATATTTATAAAAGGCAGAATTGATTTTGCTTCTTTTCAGCCCTCTATCCACCTATGCGCAGCAGAGTTCTCTGGAAGAAGTGCAGAGAGAGTGAGACATTAAACCAGGAAGAGCTGCACTTCATTAAGCTGAGCTATAACTGAGCCTTGATAAATAGTCTCAAAGATATTACATAACCCATAACAAAAGCTGTTTAACTCTGTACTATTCAAAAGCAAATATGGTTTCCTTTGCTTATACTTACATTAATAATTGTCTTGGTAGTGGAGGAAAGTCTAGAATAAACTAAAACCTCTATCATACATCTTTAAAGGATCATCTTTGACTTGTGGTGATGATTTTAGGGAGAATTTGGTCACATCAGATTTAACACGTCACTTTATAGTACATCTTACAGATATTCAGTCTCTTCCTGCTTCAACACCTACTTCTCCAGGCAGCATAGTCAGCATTGTTTTTTTGGCCCAGTTGTAGTATCTTTTCTAGCTGTTAAAGCTGTTTGGTTTTTTATGAGAGCACTATAAAAGACTACAAAACAGCTATAAAATAGGCGTCTGACAAGGACTCTCCTGTTCACAGTAAAAAACAGCCATTAAGTTTTTGAATATAGCTGGTGTTATTTCAGGTGTTACCTGAAAAGAAGTACAGCTACAAATTGGAAAAGTAAAATCCTGACCTACTTTGTTTCTAAGGATATTGCTACTGACTGCAGTGGGATCAGTATTTCTTCTCAGTAGTTTTTAAGGTTTGAAAGTCTTTCGATTGCAGGGATAACATGTTTATCCTAACATCTTGCTTACTTGAAGAATCATGATTATATTTAGTTGTTCCTGGTTGCACCATCGCCATCAGAAAGCAGGATATATTATTTAAGCCTGGCTACACAATTACATTTGATAATTTTATCTTTTGTGCTAGAAGATACTAAAAGTACTTAGATGGAGGTACACCCTTCTACCTGCTCAGGATTACTTCCATATACTGCAGTAATTACTCAATCTCCTATAAACTAGCTTGGCACTTCTGTGATTATGTTATATCATCAGTGTGTCAGTGCATAATATTGAAATTCGTCATGTTTTGGGTGCATGGTTATTTCTGCTACTTTAATTAAGTAGCAATTAAGATGAAGGTTTGTTGTTTTTTTTTCACGTGCTGTTTTAATATTTGCTTCCTCTTTGGGAAATAAGCCATCTTGTATCAGTATGACTTTATTGTGCGGGCAATACCGACTCATCAGGGCTCTTGTGAATATGACTGTAGATGTCTGTAATTCTTTTTTCTTGATTATATGTTTTATTGGGTTAGTTAGTTTCGGTCAGCATAACAATGATCAGCTCTCTAATGCTGAACTCCAAGGAGCATGACAGACACTGGGACACGCAACAGAAGAGATCTCTCTTGATTTCTTTCTCCTGGTACCACTTCCTTGCCTCATGAAAAATTAATTAGGAATAGGGAAAAAGTAGAGCTGGAAAGAATTTGGAGAATGCTGAGTTTTTTTTTCTTCTCTTGTCTTTTGATGTTATAAAGACATTCTCAGTCTGTACTAGTGGTGTATTCTCTCACTTGCTGTTTTTATCTATGCTGACATCCAGGTCAAACTGCCAGCTCAGCTCCTGTTGTCTTTCCTCACTTTCTTATTTCTTGTCTTTCCCCCAAAGGTCTCTGCTTTTCTGCTCTGCAGAATTCCTCTTCCATCACCTTTCCTATGATGTTTGAAGTGGTATTACAATTTTCCTCCTCTGTATTTATTGAACTAGAAGATTCAGCTAACCTGGCTTGCCATATAGCATTAGGTATCTAGTTTAAACCAGTTGTGAAAACTCCTTCTGTGGTCAATGGAGAGAGATAATTTCCTCCAGAGGCGGGTTCATCCTGTCTGAAGATAAGAGCAGAATTAATTTCCCTAAATGTAGGTGCTTCTACCAGTAAAGATGCCCTCAGATATCCAAGGGTACATCTGCAGTAGTATGAAATTTGTGTCAGGAGTACACTTCTGAAGCAAATATTCTGGTTGTCTGCATGCACTGTGATTTAGTTCACGTTTCAGGGTACATGAACTTTCAGATGAAACTAAAAAGAAAGTTGATCTCTAGGAGTGCATTTAATTGTCTTCAATCCCTGAATCCCTGAACTTGGTCCATGAGAACAGATTTGAGTTAAAACCAGCCTGAATTGCTTCTGATCACAACCATGTCCATATCTAAATTAGCAATACCAGTAGACTGTAGAATGAAACATTTGTTTTTGATGACCCAGCATCCACAGCTACTAGGTCTTTTCAGGTGCCATGGGCTGCATGCCTGTGAATGCTTGTAGTGCATTAAGTGAGCTCTTGCTGTGTATCATCTGATTTAAATTCAAGTAAAAGAAGCTTACAAGCTGTGAGGATGCTCAGTGTGTAAATGAAGGTAACTGAGAGATTCACTTGAAAAGTGACCTGATCTGAGCCAAAGCGCTGCTGTAGAGGTGCACTAATAGCACAAGACATTTCCGTGAATGTGGTAGATATGACACAGAACCTTTCAAAATCAGTGCTGTTCTGGAGTGGCAGCTGGAGGCCATAGGACATACTATGTTACTAAGAGCATATGGTTAGGTCCCCAGTCCCACTGGAAGATAAGATAAATTATTTTGTGTAGGTGACTTTCCCTTGGATAGGGAGAAAATCTACACAATCATCTGTGTAATTTCTGGATGGCCGAAATCACATGAGGTGAAGCCCATTCTTTGTTAGAAATTAACTGCTTGAGTCTAAAACTGTAACTTAAAAAGCAGAAATTGCTGTAGAAGATTTTACACATTTATATATTCAAAAAAAATATATCTAACATAAGCATCTTCTGCTCCTGCAAATGCCTAGAGGCACCACCACTGTATTTGGGCTGAGTACGTAAGTGGTTATCTACTGCCCAAGGCCCTCTGGGATTCACGGCATAGCTAACCCCAAACTCTTTAATGTCTCTTAAGGACCACAAGCTCTGTGCACATCTAAGAGAGTGACAGTATGGAGTGCATCTGTAATTCAAACCATAACTGCAAGACAACTCACTTTTGTATCTGTTCCTACATGTGTGCAAGAAATTTGGGTAGCACCCCACTGATGAATTGCAAACTTGCTGTTTTAGTGGTCTTTTCCTATCACTGTCTCCCTACACAGAAATTACTTGAAAATCATTATTGTGCTGTCTGAAGAGCTCTGCATCTCTACAGATCTTACACATACAAGAAGGAGGAAGGAGTAAGCATTTTACAGTGCACTTTGTCTCATATACTCCCCTTTGCTCAAGGTGATATATTGAGGACCATCTTGAATGCAATGTATTCACAATAAAAACCTATATATGCTGTCCCCAAATACACTGAAGGAGCACCTTAGTAAATACCCATTTTGAAAGACCTTTCACAATAACGTGCAAATTACATACCTTGCAAGAGTGACAATTTAGAATATGTTTGCAGTGTTTTCAAAAGATATTAAGGCTATTACTGTCAGTAACTGCTTTTGATATTCCCTTCAAAAATGTTTCAAGAGATTATCTGAGGGTTTTGTTAGTACAAGAAACTTAATCTGTCAAAATGACAGATTGCTAGTACAAATCCATTATATTCAAATCTTAAGTAAAATAAAATACTGTCTAACAAATAATTATAAAAAAAAAAAAAAAGATAAAACCTTGTTAAATAAGAAAAGTCACACTCCTGATGTTATTTACTTCCCAAAGGTATCAAGGAGTATCCAGTGAGATTCCCAGAGATGCTCTGATCCTGGTATCTAACTCCAGTGGTGATATCAGGGAACTGGGGCGTAAACACTCTGTGAAATCTTAAAAGTAGAACTACAAAGCAAATCTAGAGAAGAACAGGAAGTTGAATCAGGGTTTCTGGGAAGTATTCTGAACTTTCTATCATTCTATTCAAACCAGCTGAAGAATATTTTTTCCACGTGACATTTAAAATTGTCTGTAACTGATATGGAAGGGCTCTGATGATAATGAATTATTTCTGCTGGGTGCAAATACTTGGCAAAGAGGAGTGATTTAAGTTCGCTCAGTACTAATTATTTTATTTACTTTTTGCTACAATATTAAGCTCCATTGCTTAACTGAGTGACTTTTTTGTTTTTTAAATTATTTGTCTGTTTGCAATACACTTCAGACCTATCAGCACTTTCTATTTTGTATAGCAGGTAACAAATTAGAATGAATTAAGAAATGTTGCATGTCCACCTGCTTGAAGCAAAACCAAAGCAATCCTTTGCTGACTGCTTTCAAAGTTTCCAAATTTTGCTCTTGATTTTAAGCCAGATTCTAAGTTGTTCAGTGTTGATTTGCCAGAACTTACCTCTTAGCTTAGTAGTGCAAGCTAGTGATTAAGGTCATTGAAATTGTGTAAGGATGGACTTTTTAAACCTCTCTTTTAATGATGAGGTATGGTTATTGCTGAGTAATGAAGCAGCGAGCAGTGGAAAATGCTGGTGGAGCCACAACTGTATTTCTCACAGGATGCTTTTGTTGCATCACTTCACTCTCATTCAGTCAGTGACAACTGCTCCAACGGCCTGCTTGTGTGTTTATTCCACAACTGCCACTGCTATTCATTTGTAATTCATTCATAACTAATCTGTAAATCCCCAGTCCCTTTTCCTTTTGGTCTGTCTATCAGACTTCCCAAAAGGATACATATGAATTAAACCTAGTGGTAAAGCAGACACTGTACTTTTCACAATGTTTTTAATGCATAAAAAGCATTAACATGCACAGCTCATGCAGCAGATATGTGTTAATGTTATTTTTGTCACCAGTGTTCATTTGGTCGTTTTACTGTTCCTTTGCCCTCTTTCCCATAGTTGAAGCTTTCCTATCAAGGTTTCTTTTAAATTATATTAAAAACATTTTAGGAGATAAATATTACTTCCCTTTAGCTTTCATAGATTCTAGTCCGTTGCAGAGCTGAAGAGAGAACAGATAGAGCCCTGAGACACAGAAATGGTGTCCTTCCTGGGCTGCCCCTGCAGCCTACCCTGGGACATCTAGCAAGTTGGCTTTTGTTCTTCCTCTCATTCCCAACATATCCTACATATGTGGGGAAGAAGCCACCTCTTTTTTTGTTTCTATGGTTCATGAACCCCAGTTCTAGTCCATGCTGGAAGACAGGTAACAGGAGGTTTCACTCTGCAAAGTACAACTCTGCAAAGTACTGGCATGGCACTCGGTATAGCAAGAGCAGCATCACTCCAAAACCCACAACTTGAAAACCGACACAAGGGAGCTTGGAAAACTACCCTCCTATGTAGGACAGAAGTAGATATGTATGAAAAAACACTATGCTGTCATACAGGGCTACTTATTTCCCTCTTGTACTGCGAGCAGCACAACAATCGTCATGTCTGTCCTCGTTGCAGGAGCGTTTGTGTGTTCTGTACCAGGTTGCTAAGATGACTGAAGCAATCAGCTCTATGTAGCACTGAAGAGGACATTGATGGTACTGTAGCGATGTTAGAAGACAGGTGTGTTTGATTCTGCCTTCTTTCAAGTAGAGACTGTTTTCAGAGCAGGAAAAGATTTATTTTTTATTTTTTTTTTGCCGCTAGAGCACCTGTCTGAAGGCACTTAAAGTCCCATTACACAATGTAGCATGTGTGTTTAGTATAAATAATAAATCAAGAGGAGAGACAGGGCAAGAGAGCGGGCAAAGACGTGTGTAAGGAGGAGAGGAATGATTTTCAAAAGGTACTTTGCTCCTTCAGTTATTTGTTATTGATAAAAGTTCTCTCAATGGGTTTGAGAGACAGGAACTGGAAGAGGAGATTGAGTACTGTAAGAGCTGATTTAGATGAGATGCTGTCTTCATCCTCTGAAATTTCTCTGCAGATTGAGGGATCACTCTTCTGTTGGAAAAGCTGTTCACTTTTTGTTTATGATTTTGCTTAGAATGGTCACAGTGCACAAAACTGAAAGCCATCAGTTTTTCTGGGTTTATGGAAGCCACATATATACTGAAGGGAAGTATAACTATTTGCTTATTGCTTTCAGCAAAAACCTCGGAGGCTATAATTCAACTAATTCACAATTTTTAACAGTAATACTGAATTAAGCTTATTTTCAGCTCTGCACCTACCTGTCTTTACAGCTGCCTGGAAACTCATTTCTCAGGTCTTTTCTAGAAATGTCATAAGAGTATTTTCAGGGCTAGTGAACTGGTCTGTTCTGATGCATGGACTTGTGAGGAAAACACTGGCCAGCAGACTTGCAACCAAGTTGGCTTCTAGTACTGACTCTGCCACTGGCTTGTTCGGTGGCTGTGGACAGTCATTTGATGATGGTGTCATTCCATTTCCTCACCTTTAAAACATGGGTGATGATTTTTATTTCCTTTGTAAAATGCTTTGAGATTCACTTTATGCAGCAGCAAACATTACTAATACTAGTCGCATATATTACTCTTAAAGCCACAGGAAACTACCTGTGAATCCTGCAGCCAGTGAGGACCGTTCAGAAATTATTTAGAATTAGTAGCTGGAAGCAAATGGCTTCCAGAGGTATGCCCAAGCTCGCCCTGAGCTCCATCACTACTAACAGAGTACCCACAGTTGTGTGGAGGTCAGTGTGTGCTGCTGGCTGCACCCAGGTAGCTCAGTAGATGCTGGAGTGATGGGCCCGCACTGAGCTCCGTACTGCTGCAGTGACGGCGTTGCCAGTATCTCCCCTAGTTAATTTAAAGCTAGCTCAAGTATGTCTGCACAAGCTGCAGTCAGGCTGTGACTGCGGTATAAAAATACACCCTACAGGAGACCACAAGCAGCCAGAGCTTCAGAGAAAGCGTCTTAGTTACATTTGCAATCAAGCACAAGCTCCTGGCATCATTGCATGTTTATCTTACCTTTGGCTTAGCATTCTTCATACTCTGCAAATATAGCCCAGCTCTCAAAGTAAGGGAAGGCTTCATTTATCCTATTCACCTGTCGTGAATGGTACTCTAGACTAGACCATGCTAAAAAGAGGAATTTAAATGCCTCAATTTTCATTTTAGTTGCCACTTTATTCATTCATAACTCTCATCTACCTTTTTTTCTCATCCAAGATGTGGAGGAAGCTTTATCATTGTGACAATAATACTGAGAAGTAGGCAATATCGCTCTGCTTTGAGAGAGAGAGAGAGAAATCGAGGCAGAGGAAAAGTTGTCTGTCATGGACTAAACTGAGAATCAAGGTGGGAGAAGGATCTGACTACGCATTTTTATTTCCCTAGGGGAATCAGTGGTGTTGGACCACATGGATTGTATCAACTAATCAGGAACTCACCAACTAGCCACTGCATATTAATCCATTTTTTTGCCAGGTCCACTGGTTTTGTACACCTTGTACTAATATTTATAAGAGAAGTCCTAAGTACACTTTAAAATGACACAGCAAATTAATAATAAACTAAATAATTCACTACTATATAAATTGTATGGAACAAGGATCTTCCTAGGATGTATCAGATAAATAAAACATGGGTTAGAAGTGACTCTGAATGATGGTATTGTAGGAAAGGCATCTCAAAAAATAAAGGAGTAATGATCACATCCTTTTTTGTTTTATAGTCTTCATTTCTTAACCTCTTTAAAATGTTTGACTACAAATTCAAATACTTATGGGAAAGCTATACATTAAAAGGTTTGGTTTTTAAGTCTTGTTAGCTATGCTAAGTATCAGTGCATTTGGCAGAATATTCTCCCAGAAAACAGTTTGTGCCAGTTAAACGCTATTTGATGGCTGATTCCTCAAAGATCTATTCTGAGTGCAGAAAGGAGCCACATGATTCATTCAGCTTGTGCATATCTGTTTTATCTTGATAGAAGGATTATATATGGAGAGATAAAGGTTTGTTAAACAAAGTATCATTAATCACTCTGTCCGGAAATGTAGACTTTGCAGGAGCATGCTGTAATTTACATCACTTTTGCTATGCCTTGCCAGTGCTGCTGGTTAGAAATAACAAACCTGTATTTATGAAAAGGACAGGTTTAAGATGAAAATAATTCTATCCAAAAACTGTGAGAATGCTACAGAATCCTGTCGCCTGCATTCGTTCAACGGGAGAACACTGTATTTGTAATAAATTCCTTTTGCTCTGGATGAGTTCTGCATTTTCAATGAGGTTAACTTGGCAACATTCGAGTTGATTTTAATAAAAATAGCTGCTTTGAGGACAGGGAGCTGAGGTTGCCAAATTTACAGCTGCCTTGCACAATTACTCTTACACCTCCTTCAGGGCTACTTAGAACCAGTAAGCAAATTAAGTGTATCGATTGCAATTTTGTTGGACTAACCCTTTTTTCTTAAGGAATAAACTTGATTCCTTTCAGTATGTGTCTGCTCAGAGTGATCTCTTTTCTTTTCAGCCATAACACAAAGACAACATCATGGCTGGATCCACGACTTGCGAAAAAGGCTAAACCTCCAGAAGAGTGCAAAGAAAATGGTAGGTTATTAAGTTTTCGTTGCTGCTCAGAGGGGATTTGCCTTTGTGTGTGTGTCTCTCTCTCTCAGTTCTTAGAAAAATCAGGCATTTGGGGGAATGATGAAAGGTGTTTAATTGCTGCTTTGGTTAGAAGCCATAAGTGATACCAGTTCTCAGTGTGCCATGTGTTTCTGCTTTTTATTCCCCTTTCTGATGCTATCCAAAGCTGAGGATCACAAGTGTGTTTTCTGCCTGTTGTGTGTGTGACTCCGGGACTGACCCTCTCCCTCATCTCCTACAGAGAACTTTGGTCTGCAGAACAGAATCCCTTTTCAGATTCTGAGCTTTTAATCTACAGGCGATTCAATGCATAAGGGAAACTAGCAGCACCGTGGGAATATGAATATTGTTTGATTTGTATTTAAAGGTACAGTGCTATGCTATTTAGTAGCCAATTTAAACAAAATAGTGTCTGATAAAACGGTGTGGGAGGGAGAAAAGAGATCAGTGTCTGTCAGAGTTCAAGGCTAGATTTGAGGGGGGACTGCATGGTTAATGGTTTAAAATTTTAAAAGCCTAAATACTGTTGAGGATGCTTAAAGGAGCTGTAGCTGTTGTGCAGGAGAGATGACTCTATCGATAGATTCAGAGATATGAAATAACATAGATCATATTGAATTATCTTGTATACAGTCAGTATAATATCTATTATTCTCTGGTAATTTTGCAGTAATGAAAATCATTTAATAAAGCCAAAGTAAAAATGTAGTTTAATAGATCTTTTTCTGAGGAGGTTTGTTTTCGTTGTTTTATAGTTCAGTGTCAGTTTAGTTAAGCTACTTAAGAAGTAATGGTATCTAAAAACTGCTGCTTATTTTATTAATATGAGATACAGAGGATTAAATGTATGCATGCTGTGAGCATTAATTCAAAGCATTTTTGAATATTTTAAATGTATTAATATGTTTTAATGTATTTCATCTGATTTATTTTAAATTTTCCAAAATGCATTTATTTGGTTAATGTAAATACCATCAACAGAAAGTAAACTCAGTGCTGTTTTGAGTGATAAAGAGGTCACTGAGGAGTTGCTGGATGTATGAAATGCAGGGTCCATGGTTTGGTAAAGAATGTTTCTGGGTTTGGTTGGGTTTTGTTTTTGTAAATGGCTTCATCTTGAAGGACTGTTATATTCCAAAAATCTCTTCCTTATTTCGGCAGTAATTCTGATGTTTTCTTCTGACATCAGAAATTACATGTCTGAATTAATTTGTGATATTTATTCTGGCACTGACAACACTAACTCCCGGAGTTAATACAACAGAAGTGTGTTACTGAAAGAAAACAAGGGCACAGGAGTTTTACATTCTAAATTTCTCACATCACGTATTTGAAGCTATATATTTGCCTGCTCCTTAAGGAATACTAGTGGAAAAAGCAGAAGAAAAATCCACCAATATCTATGGAGTAGCATATCAAGGAGTTACTTGCAGGAAATGTGTTGTATTTTTTCTTTTTCTGTTAGCTATCGTATACTGAGATCACAGCAAGCAGCAAAATATTTAAAAAGAATTACCAAAGTATCTGGAACAATTTCAAATGAAGATCAATGCATTAAAGAAACAGCATTATTTTGTAGCTGTTGACTACTGGATTATTGAATTACTATAGTATGCTGGGTCATGTTGTTCTTTTAAGGGTTGCTCGGCTCATTAATGCAAAGTACTTGAAGTGAAGCATAAAAGACTTTGGGGAGAGATTTTCTGTTCTTACAGAGATTGTTCTTGCAACGTTGTCTCTTTTTGTATTGTTCTTCGGTTGTTTTAAAATGTGGTTTCAGGCTTTTTTTATTTCAATACCTGCAGAAGAAAAGGTTCTTAAAAATCACTAATATGCTTTAAAGTAACTGTACTTTGCCACCGAGGTCCAACACCATGAATTTATAATACACAGGGATTTGAAATTTCTGTTTAGATTTAATGTCAGATCAAGGATTAATTTCACATGCATTTCAGCTGCAGCTTGGTAGATGTTTTTTATGCCAAACATCTTCTCTGTTATACTTTCTGATTTATTCTGGCACATTTTACTCAGAGATATAAAATTTTAGAAAGACATCAGTGTTTAGATAGGAAATGATACTTACCTTGCATCTTTATCGCTATCTGCATAAGTTGTGTTTTTCATTGACATCTGTTTTGTCACATCTGAAACTTGTAGTGATTCTCTAAGGTGTATAATGGTGTCCTTATCACCTCTCAAATTCTGCTATCAGGTTTTCATTCTGAGCAACCCAACTTTGTGTTCTCCTTTCAGTGCAAATCTGCCAAATCCTCCTCCTTCATTCTGCCACCAGCATGCAGTTTCCACACCAGACAATGTCCAAGCAGCATACGTACAATATTTGAGTTCTGGTGTTCTGGGCTAGTGATGTCGAGGGCCTCCTCTGCTCCAGGCATTTCCTCTCTTCCACTTTCAGCTCTTCAATACTCCTTTGCCAAATATCATTTCTTCATTTTCTCTGGCTTTTGTAACTGCAAATCCCAGTGCTTGCTCATTTCTCTTTACAAAACCTGAATCAACCTTCCAGCACATCCCTCCTCTTGGAAAAATTCTCACATGCCTTTGCCAAGAGATTGACAAGCTCTACCAAGTTAAGCTTTCTTTGCCTCTGTGCTGTTCACTCTTTCTGTTTTCCCTTAATGACACCCACTGGCCTAAACCCCTTTGTAGGTCAGGAGATTTTAAGGAATGATCTTTATTTCTATCCCTGTCATGGAACTTCTAGGTGAGTTTCAACAAAGTGCTTCGAATTTTGCTCTGTCAGATCTCTTTAGATGGCAAGTCTTTGAAGCAAGAATTGCCTCTTACTCTCTGTTTGTATGGTGCCTATCTGGGTTTCATAATAGCAATAAGCAGAAATAACTGGCAATTCTTGAATAAGAACTAGGATTTTTACACATTTCTGATTTCCTCCAGAAAATCTTGACTTTATAAAAAATAATTGTGTTTTTTCTCCTGAAAATATGAGTTAAATATTTGGAGTTTCTGAACTGGAATACTTCTTTTAAATTATGCCTTTTTTTTTTCCCCCCCACATAGAAATTGATTAACCAATTTTTATTGTACAGTACTACAAAAGTTATAGTTCTGCCCCCTTTTTTCCTCTGAACTGGATTCCTTGGTTGCTACATTTTCTGTAAAGTCATATTACAAAGTAGACTCATGGGATTTGCATGATTACAGGTATATTATGTTAGTGGTCTACTAAGAGAGTCTGTTCTGGAAAAGAATGACAAGTCCCATAAGGTAGTAAAAAATGTAGTTCAACCTTAATGACATAAAACGTCTTAGGTTTTAGAAAGTTCATTTTTGGTTAAGAAATATAGTAATTAAATTTTTCAAATTCTTCAATTCATTTTAGGGAACTTTTCATTCTGGAGAAAAATGAGCATTTACTTCTTTATCCAATTTGAGATTAAATGGCTGTTGAAATTTCCTGGGACCAGTTATGTCAAATTTCATAAATTCCATTACTACAAATTTCCCTTATTTTATTACTAATCCATCCCAACCACTAGTCTCCATCACTCTTAACTCTCCCTTTCTTTTTCTGTCAAATTCCTTTCTCCTATCTCTTAGTTTTCAAATGCAAGTAGGCTTAAGACTATAAAAAAAGTTTTGCTTTCATCTAGCGTTCATCTGTCATCTGTCTTTCCATCTCCTCTACACCCACCAACTTGACTGCAAAATATAGATATTTATTTAGGGTGAGTTGAGTTACCTTTCAACTTCATTGACTGTGAATGTCAGCTCTATCTTGACAATCAGAGGGCACATATAAACACGTATATGTAGACAGACTACTACATTTAGATGTCTTCATCTTGAACTGAACCCCACCCTCCTGTCACATTTTGTCAGGTTATCATTTTCCCTATTCCTGTAGTTACAGGCAATAACTTGGGTGAGCTCGTTGCCATGCACTGCTTCAACACTCTTCTTAGTGCCAACGACACGCACTGTCCTGGTTTGAGCTAGAACGGAATTAATTCTCTTCATTGATTTTACCTTTCAGCTGTGTCTTCTAAGTGACTACACTTTCTGAAGTTAACAGCATATTTTTGCAGAGAGCCTATGCTTCTAGAAGTGGTAGTGCTCAATGTTTACAGTTACTACCAAGTACTGGAGTGCAGAAAGGCTTTTGCTTATACTTGCTACTATAGAAACCAAGGTCACTGCTGAGTATTGTGTACTATTTTGAGGGTCCAGTAAGTAGAGGTCGCACCTGTGGGAAGGAGTGGACAGGACAGGTGATTATAAATTAGCCAACAGGGTATTCTGTCCCACATACATCATATTCAGTATAAAGCTGAGGGATCATGAGAGTCAAGCTGTCTTCTTCAATGGCCAGCATCTGAGGAGGACTATGTCCATGGTTCTGCCTTTGATCTCAATCCATGCATTTCTGAATCCAGTTCCTATCTGCCTCTGAGTCCAGTCTGGGACTTCCTCACTGCCTGCACTACAGCATCAGTGCTGATAGCGATGTGATTGCCATTTTGTATATATTTGTATGTGTTTCATTATTGATTAAAGCTGTTTTAGTTTTCTAATTCATAAGTCTCTCTCCCTTATTCCCTTTCTCTTCCCCTCTGGGCTAACAGAGAGCATCTGTCATTCATCTGGTGACCAGACCAGCCCTAATCCTTGACACACACTTATACCCTTGTCCTCTTCATCTTTCTGTCCTCTTCATCTTTCTGTCCTCTTCATCTTTCTGTCCTCTTCATCTTTCTGTCCTCTTCATCTTTCTGTCCTAGTTGAAGACCCTTGCTTCATGCTACGTACAATGTCTTCCATCTTAAGTCCAAATTTTCTTTTGGCTATCTGTAAACTCAAGGGTTTAACTAGCTCAGGAAACCAATAATCTCTCAGATGAATAAATAGGTCCATTTTTCCTTACTTTTTCTGAAATTTATATAGTGCATTTTTAGCTGGACACATTTCTTGTGAGACAGATGAACACCTTTGTTCACTACATTTTCACCTTGGAAACCTTTCTGAAGGGTGCTGAGATTCAAGAAAAAAATGTTTTTGAACTGTTTTATGTACTTTAAATTTCTTATTACAACCGAAACCATAAAATGAACCATTACGTATAACCATTTTAACTTCAGCTGCAGGCAAATAAATCCTATACAAAGAGATCCTGTAGATTAATGAGGCATTATTATTATTATCATTATCACTATTATTACTACTAGGCATAAAATTCATTCTACTCTACTACTTAAAAAAAAACAACAATATGTTTTAAATTCATCATTCTTATTTGTATTAGCTATCTGATACTTTTGTTCTTCCTTTGAGAAGATTATTTATAGTTGGATAAAAATAAATAAATAACTTGTATTATCATTAATCCCCTGAATTCCTGTTTCATTATGACAATCTAAAATACCTGTTTGTGTTTGAAACTAGCTTGTTTTATTTATAAATTAATTTTCACTTGTAAAGATTTAGCAACTGGACATATAAAATGAATAAGAAATGGTCTCAAACTTGGTTTAAATTTTTTTTTTATAATAAAAAAAGTACATGTGACTCACACTGCTTTATGACACGAGTGGTTTTCTCAGTACTTTTAGCCACACTTTTTTTTCCTTATTTACACAGAATTTTTGAGCATTTCTGTCATGATAAAACTGTGGAATGTCTGTCTGTAGACACCTCCTTCCTTTTAGTAAGTGCAAGCTGGCCTATAGTTAAACATGTGCATAAATCTATCCAACATTGCAACTTAAATAAATCACAAACATAATAAGAAATCATTTGTAGTTGTTTATCTGATCACAGAATCACAGAATTATTGAGACTGGAATAGACCTCTGAGAACATCAAGTCCAGCCTATGACCTAACACCACAACAGCAACTAAACCATGGCACTAAGTGCCACGTCCAGTCTTTCCTTAAACACCTCCAGGGATGGTGACTCCACCACTTCCCTGGGCAGTCCATTCCAGTGTTTAATCACGCTTTCCGTGAGGAAGTGCTTCCTAATATCCAACCTAAATCTCCCCTGGCACAGCTTCAGGCCATGCCCTCTCATCCTGTCACTAGTCACCTGGGAGAAGAGCCTAACCCCTACCTGGCTACAACTTCCTTTCAGGTAGTTTTAGAGACTGATAAGGTCCCCCTTGAGTCTCCTCTTCTTGAGGCTCCCCCAGCTCCCTCAGCCTCTCCTCATCAGACTTTCTCTCCAGTCCCTGATCCTTCACTATGCTATAGTAAGATGTATCAACCCTTCATACTTTTGTTTTGTAGCTGCATTTGGACATAGACCTGCTGCTTTGTGGATAAAGCATTACTTCTGGATTCCCTTATACGTATTTTCACTGAAAACCAAGTAGTGAACTTCGATCTTAAATAGACACCATTTATGTGTGGCAGTGACCACTGTTGGTAACTTGTAGCAGATAAATACTTGTCTACAAATAGGTTTTCATTTGATTGAAGTAGTAGAAGCCTTGAGTTTGAAACCAACATTTTCAGCAGTCTAGGGTACAAAGGGGTGTGGGACTTTTTGGCCGACTGGGATGAATCAATAGCAGAGTTTTACATGTGAAACTTGGACAGAGAAGTGCTGTACGTGGGTAGAGGAGTCCATGGAAATAAGAGGAAGTGTCCTACACTGTTTACAAAGCATTATCAGGAGATCTTGCAACTCTGGATCAAGACCCTGTTTCTGTTGAATGACTAGTGTAGTGCTATGTGACCCTGAGCACTGTGTGTCTCAACACGGGATTCTGCTCAATGCTTCCTACAAATGTTTCTCTCCATGACTTTTTTTTTTTCTAAGTTGTCTCTGCAAACCAAATCAGCTTGTGCAAGCCAGACAAGTACCTAATAAGGCCTAAGGTATAACATTATCTGATGCAGGGGCAATGTATTTTTCTTTGAGATATCTGTGTCTCAGCTAAATTTAGTTGAAAACAATTAATTTAGACTTCAACAGAAGGCATATTTTTGCAGAGAGCCTATGTTTCTAGAAGTGGTAACGCTCAATGTTTATAGTTACTACCAAGTGCTAGTGTGCAGAAAGGCTTTTGCTTATACTTGCTCATATAGAAACCAAGGTCACTGCTGAGTATTGTGTACTATTTTGGGGGTCCAGTAAGTAAGAGGTCGCACCTGTGGGAAGGAGTGGACAGGACAGGTGATTATAAATTAGCCAACAGGGTATTCTGTCCCATATACATCATATTCAGTATAAAGCTGAGGGATCGTGAGAGTCAAGCTGTCTTCTTCAATGGCCAGCATCTGAGGAGGACTATGTCCATGGTTCTGCCTTTGATTTAGTTGAAAACAATTAATTAGACTTTAACAGAGGGCAATGGTGAACAGATAGACAATATGAACCCATAAAGTTCATTTCCTCAAGAAACCAAAGTAAAAAGAGTTATCATCTTCAGAAAAGTGTTTTTTTCTTCATCAAAACAAGTTTTCCTAACATTTTTTGTCATGATCGATATCTGAAGCTAAGTGCCAGCTACATTGTGTGTTAAATGGTACCATTTGTTCCACTATAGTCAAGGGTCTACCAGTATGACTATTTTAAATCTTGTTTCCAGGGAATTATATTTGCTGTTGCAAATATGCTGAGGCAAGTGTTTTTCAGACTTTGTACCAGCATAGCTTAATTCTTTTCTGCAAATGCTGGAATGTTGCTGGTTATTAAATAGGTCACCACAAAAAATAATTCTTTTACGTAGAATGAGACATGACTATATGCAAAGAGACCTTTGCTTATTTTATTATCAATTTGTATATGCATTTCTTCAGGAAAGCTGAAAAATTGGAGAGAATTTTAACTTAATGTTAATTTATAGCATACCACTAAGCCACAGACACACAAAGGCTACAGAAGTATCTGTCTCTAATATAGTTGTTCATGCCAGCCATGCAATTAATAAACATTTAGTTAGTCTGTGTTGTGCCAGCCACATTGAAAAAACTACCCACCTGTCCACCTCACTTGAAATTTCAGAATTTTTAGAAATTTTTAGAATGGGTTTAACTCTTCTTCACCAAAACCATTTGGAGGCTGGAGTCTAAATACAGAACCATTATGGACATGTTAAGTGATTTCAAATGGGAAAGGAATAGTTGTGCACAATTGTGATGGATAGGAGATGGCCAATAACATAGTCTCTCTGTGAAGGGCAAAGCAAAGAATTCCCCATCGTAGCTGATATGGCCGACTAGCATGTACTTAATGCAATGTCTGATATGTGGTGACCTGGATCTGAATGGGAATCCAGATCCTTGTGTTGGGAATTTATTTGTGAATAGGGAATCGAGTACAAAATGGCAAGCCTGAAAATCTGCACAGTGAAGAGGGAGACTAGCTGAAGAGAGAAAAGAGGACAGGGTAATCACAAGCTTATATCTCAAATCTTGATCTTCTCCAGAGCTTAATAAAATATTCAAGGCTCTGAAGTATCACATCTATTTAAGAGTCAGAGTCTGGCCTCCTCTGCATCCTATCCTGAGGATGGGGTTTATATATCTTAAAAAAAATAAATAAATAAAATATGTGGGGATCTATTTCTATTATTTTAAAACACAACAACTTTCTGTATTACAGCCTGGAAAAAATACTACCGTGCAAGTGAGAAAAACATGTTGAGTAAGCTCCTCTGCCAGGTGGGATGCAGAATATAATGTCAGATTAATCAATCCAGAGAGAAAATATGAGAGCAACGCAGAGTATGACATTGTCCCTAGACATTTTAAACCATCTTCTCTGAGATGGTTTGAGTTGCTATGCCAAAGACTGTTGTTTGTTGGTTTTGGGTTTTTTTTTCCCCAAGGGCAAGTAAGCAGTGCTTACAGAGTTCAGCTGAGGGTGCCAGGAACACATGAGTAATTTTTCTGCAAACTTTTGATAGTGCTCTGCAAACGCTTTTCAATTCAGACATCAAAACCTTTTCTGTTCCAGGCCTGAGTCACTTCTGAGTAGGGACTGTCCATCACGTGCTCCTGCCTGGTGGTTTGTGATACGAACAAATGACTAGGAATTAGGAAATGGATTGACAGACTACCAAATTCATTTCTAGTTTTGACTTAAATCCAGGTGTTTCCATATGATAAGAATACTGCACCTTTAAACCACAGAGTTTTTGCTTAGAATTCTCTTTTGCAGATTATTAACCCAATAGTAAAGTAGTATTTAATGCCATCAGTTCTGTAATGGAGCTAGCATTACTTATAATAATATTGATCACAATTAATTTTTTTCTGTCATTTAAGTACCTATTAAACATGCTTTTTTCATCTTACATTTTCAATTGAGGGTTAATTAAACAATAATGAAATCTCTTGAACTGTCGTGACCTTTGGAAGAACATTTTGTACTGGCAACATAAGCTAGGCATTAATTGACAAAAAGTCCTTTCAATGCTGAAGTCAATAATGACATTAAAAATAAGAAAGGAGGGACCTCATTAGTGTTTCGTCCTGGATGTTCAGAAGACACATCTCTGGACGACCTGCTTGCAGTGACACAGCTTATGAGAGTAATTCTTCTTTATCCTTGGATAGGATTTAGGACTGATTAGCTGTCCACATGTACATAACTTGGCTATCTATGCCTTAGGGTCAGCCCTGGGCATCCTGCTGGTATCTTCATGGAGGACCTCTTGGTGGGAGGGCTTCCCTGAAGCACACTCACCAGTGTGACAGACAAGTCCTTTAAACTGTAATGGACTCTTTAAGTATTACTTTGCTTTCAGAACCACTACAGTTTCTCACAGTCTCAGACATACAAATCCCTGTAGGGTACTAACCTTAATCTTAAATAGAGTTGGTAATTGCAAGGACTATGTCTATTTTCCTTGATTGTTCAGCTAGCGCTTGGCTGTCTTACACTCACCGCTCTCACTGCCCACCTAGATTGTGTGTTTAAATGGGGAGATGCCTGGGACCCAAAGGCATCCCAATCCCTGCCTGTACAGCTATTTTCAGCCCAACGGTGACTCTTCCGGCAATCCCAGGATGTTAAAGGTTGTTAAATGTAGACTGAGAAAGCTACTAACTTGTCCCATGGTCCTTGATGAGGAATATCATGGACTTTCATTCTAATTAGTTCTAATGTTAGGAAAATAAATCACTTCAAGTTTCATTTTTTTATGAAAGAGTGTAGTGTAAAAACACCCTTCATGTGGCTGTGAAATGTATTAACTTTTAAAATACTCTGAGATTCTCAGCTAAAAAATTTCATAGAGATAAAAAGTATTATTTTTGATATATAGCATTTTACAGTTTTAGCCTTTATTATAACATATATAGTAAAGACCCACTGTAAGGAATGCAACATGTTCATCAGTGCTGTAACATATAATTAATAATATATTTTTAAATGGCAATAAATGTTGACTGTTATTTTATAAAACTTTTTCAAATTGTCACTTAATTTCAGAATAGCATGAACACACTCACCAGTGATGGACCTCAAAACAGAGGTAGCAAACTGGAGCTAACAGGATATTACAAACTAAACTACAATATAGCTGAAAGATGCTCCAAAGCTACATGGTCGTCACTGAATGGTGATGGTAGCTTGAGTTTTCTGCTGGCACTGCTGGAGCTCCTCACGTTCAGTTTCCAATAGCATCCCTTTTTCATTTTGCTGCCAAGCTAACTGGCTAAGCTTAAGTAGTTTTCAGCTGGAATGTGTAATGAAATTTAGAAAGGGAGAGAGAGATACTTTTTTAAACTCATCAGGAGAAACAGGGCCCAAGTTTTAACAATTTACATCTTTAACAAGCTCTAAATTGGATCCTACTCACCACTGAAGTGAGTAGCAAAATTCTCACTGACTGCACAAGGTTGATTTTTGCCTCTAAAATGCAGCATTGTGTGGTATGAGAATAAAGGTGGCCTGAAATATTCCTACAAGGACTATTGAAAGAAATGCTCCAATGTGGGAAATTCTGAAAGAAAATCTTTTCACATAGAAAAGAATTTACAACACTGTATTTAGCAAAGATCGTACTGAAGGCCTTGATGCCAATGAAGTACAAAAGGTTGACATTCTTTCTGAAATATTATTTAATCATAAGTAGAAATCAGAGTACATGGTTTTTAATCCTATTCTCTCTATAGGCTTAATCCTTCAATCCTTGACTTCTAAATGGCAATGAAGCACGATAGATTTAACAAAGAGGGTCTTGTGGGATTATATTCATTACAATATGCCCAGCTACCTTCATTTTTATTTCTCCTTCCTCTGGCTTTTTTTATGAAAGTTCTTGTTTTTAACAGATATCATTAATGAAAAAGGAACGGCAATCTTCTCCTTTTTAAAAATTCATCTTCATAATCACCTCATTTTAAATTTCATCCAGAAGGTCAGCAATTTCATCTTATTTAGAAGTTAAAAATAATTTGGTGTTCTTTGACAGAAAGTTTGCCTTACCGTGCAGACCTATTGGGTATTTCCTGGCAATCATTTCAAAGCACTCTGCTACCAGATAAGAAATATAATGACTTCCTAAAATCTTTTAAATTTTTTTAGATACTATCAAAGGCAGGTTATTTGTGATTTTCTAAACATTAATTGATTGTTCTTAGTTCATAATGCAATACATTCATATACAATGTTAAGATAAATCCAAATTTTTATATACCTTTAGCAGCTGGACTTCACAAATACGGTTACCTCAAGATTTCTTCTTAGTATTAACTGAATTTCTTATGACTTCCTGGCTTCCATTTTATTTTTATTTTTGTCATATACTTTTTAAAAGGTCTCAATAATTTTGTTTTTGTGAGACTTGGGTTTTGATTCTAGCTTAAACTTCTCACAGTGACTGTTGGATTCCTTGTTAAATAGAGCTGGAAAATCCTGTCTGAGCACAGATGTCCTGTATTTAAGATTTGACAGATAATGCAGCACTTAAAAAAGCTACTGTCTTTCATGACTAATACCCTCACAGACCCAGCGGCAGATAATCACTGTTTGTGGGAGAGAAAAAAAAAATAAATTGTGGTAACATTTCAAGTTTTTTGGAAGTGTATCTGCTCAAGTAGGAGGAACACATAGGCTTTTAGTGTGTGGATGGTGGCTATCACACAACAGTTGGGAAGGGAAGAGCTACATTTTCAGAATTCATAGCAGAAGGTTTTCAAAAAGAGTAAATGTCTATGAAAGGTGGAATGCAGTTATCATAGAATCATAGAATGTTAGGGATTGGAAGGGATCTCTAGAGATCATCTAGTCCAACCCCCCTGCCAAAGCAGGATCACCTAGGGCAGGCCACACAGGAAGGCATCCAGGCAGGTTTTGAAAGTCTCCAGAGAAGGAGACTCCACAGCCTCTCTGGGCANATTCTATCCCCTCATCCAGGTCGTTGATGAAGATATTGAACAAAACCAGACCCAGTACTGATCCCTGGGGAACACCACTGGCCACAGGCCTCCAGCTTGACTCTGCTGCTCATCAGAACCCTCTGAACTCTGTTGTTGAGCCAGTTCACAATCCACCTCACAGTCCAATCGTCTATCCACCTTTCTTAAGTTTACCTATGAGGACATGGAGAACATGTTGTAAGCTATATGAAAAGAGATTTTGAATTGTGATACATTAAAACATTAGTAAATGGATGGATGGGAAATGTTAGAATTTGTTTCTTTTAAACATCAAATGTTTATATGTAATTAAATTCTACAGAATATAATCTAATGTGGTATCAAAATAATAATTTCTGATTCCACATTCTGATGATGTATTGGACCTTTGTTGTCTATGCAACTGTAAAAATTCAAAGGCCGTAGAAATACAAAGGGATTCCAGATAAATGTAGCCTCTTGCTATAAACAGAAACAAGCCTTACTTACATATGTACATATGTGCATGTTTTGGTAGTAAGACATATCTTACTGTCAAAACTAATAAAAATAGTGCAAACTAGTAATTGTGTCTGAGAAATTGTTTAGTCTAGGTACATCTCACTATTGATAACCTACATCTTTACTGTAATGGCAGTTTAGTGATATAACATTGTTTTCTCTGCTTGACACTGGAGATAACTTAGAAGCTACAAGTTCTTTTGTCTGCATAGTTAAATGTAGTGGACATTGGACTTTGTTTCATTGCACTTTTGCTCAAATAGACTTTGAAAAATCTAAGAATAGATTTAGTTTTATAAATTTTGATTTCATCTTTCAGTTGTGACACCGCCATGAAGGACAGGAGTTCTCTGTCCAAAAGTTATGCTGTTTTGGGGGGAGAAAGCAAAGGGGTAAGGGAAAGTTGGATATACTTTTTTAAACTAGCAGACATCTTTTTCCACATTCAATCCCAGCTGGGTTTCTGTTATCTGTTTTATCTTGAGCAGTCCATGACTTTCCCTTTTTACAAGAAAAAATTTTGCTGAGGAATTTTATAATCATAGAACACTTACTTGTGGGAGCAAGATTTTCCCTTACAGAAGAACATACTTTTACAATTTTTGCTCCTTTAAGAAACTTTTGGTGATCTCAGTTTTCCTATTTCAGAAATAGAAATAAAAGTTCTGTTCCTTCTGTCCTAAAAGCATCCAGAATAATTGAATATCACTTTCATAATTAAACACTTTTAGAGATACTATGGCAATCCCTGATAGATCCATCATGGTCATTTTCAGCTGCTGAATCTGAAAATGTCTGCCACTCCTCTCACAAGATGGAGCTCCTGATATTCTTACTATGCCTTTTGCTTGACCACGACTTTATCTTCAATTTATGCCATACTTTTTTAGAAATTTTCACCATTACAAAGAGGATAAACAAAGTCAGCTTTAGCTATTTGGGGACTGATACATTTCATATACTCAGGCATTCATTTTGTATACTCGGGCATTCAGGGTTTCTGTCTGGAACTGATCCCCTAGTTTCCTCCGTTGGACTAGAAAAATTACTGAATTTCTTCCTGGTTCAGCTGTGGAAATGGGAAAGCTCTGCCATCATTGGTGATTAAAGGGTCAGTCAATTTTCAAGACTTCTCAGTCTCATCTGTTTTGAGTTTTTTTCGGTGGCTTTAATGGGTGTCATTAGGCTGTTGCAGGTTGTAGACTCCACTACTATTCATTAAAACTGCCTTTTTTTCCTAATGGTCCACTTTCTCAAAGAGACAGATGTTTTCATGTATTTTCTGCCTCTCAGTTCTCTGTGGTCACTTTCTATACCATGATATTTCTGCTTGGGCATTCTGTTGCCACCACTGTTTGACTTAATTTGCCTCTTCACAATTCAAGAACATACCTGTATTTGCAAGCTGTATATTAATATAAAAGACTGTGCAATGTTGCTCTGATGAGTACTAAAAAAAGTATGGAAAGACCTTAAATTGTATGCCTTCCCAACTAGTAGAGGCATGACTTATAATACCTGTTCATGATGTAGAAGACTTTCAAAACTGTTTGAACTTTTTGTGGGTTTTTTTTATGTCTTTGTTTCTCAATATCTTTTTTTTTTTTTTTCAAATTCTTGAAGGATATTAGAACCCTTAACTTCTCTCCATCCCATTCTCATGCTCCCTATGACATTTGCTCTCACAGACTTGTATTTGACATCTACTGAGGAGTTTTTATTATTCATTAAATATAGATTTTAATTTTTGAGAAGTTAAATTGTGGTTTTGGGCTTTTGCTAGCCTAGTGAAATGATCATGGTGAGTAGAACAATATTGCATACTTGCTCCTTGCTACATTGATTGCTGGAATTCACATATTGCTTTTTTTGTTTTAAAAAAATCCAGATTGTAGTTAGAATGTATTTATTAACATATAACTTTCTATAAGTAAACTTAACAGGTGATGCTGGGTAGGAAAATATGGTCCTAGTTATCTGTTTCAGTAAATGGTATTGCATTAAAATTTGGGTTTGTCCAACTTGAATTCTTTGTTGTTTTGCTGACTGAAATGAAACCTAACACATGATTTAAAAGAGTAGAATTTGATCTAGCAAGGAGGAAAAGCAAATAATCTTTTCTCCCGAATCTTAATCCTGCAAGAAATGAAGCTGATAGTTGAAGGAACATTTGTTTTAGTAAGGAACTGAAGAATTTATTCTATCTGCACTATCACTAGGTAGGCAAAAGCAGAATTATAATAAATTATTATGGATAAATGAAGGTAATAAACATACCTTCATCTCTACATAAGCATCAGTAAAATTTTAAGTGACACTAGTAGAAAAGACAGCTGGCAAATCCTATCACTGTTTTCTTTTTGGGTTAATGTTGAAAGAACCTACAGGTTTATTATTTTGTTAAAGCAGCCCAAATAAAGTCTCAATTAGTAAAAGGTGACAGGGGACTTCTTCAAAACCCACTAAAAGGCTTCTGTTGAAACCCACTGAAGAGCATTGGATTAGGTGGATATGTCATCTGTAAGAAAGAGGGTTTGCCTTTTTCTCAGGGTAGCCTCCTATCATTGATTGACTTGAAAGGCTTCCCTGTTCTGATGAGGAGTGCACTTTTTGAGATTTTGTTTATGCAACACCAAATATTGCAATTATGTCTTTATTCTTTCCAGAGTGAATAATGTGTATTCTGGTGGCAGTGCAATCCACATTTAAAATTTGTGTGCAGACAGTGTTTATTCTGGATCGTGTATGCCTTTGTGATAAGTTTTCCTTCTCACACTTCTAATCTTTTTTGAATGTGGCAGCGGTCACTGACAATTAATGGCTGATGGACAAATTGCACGCTTTCTTCCTGTGATTACTGGGGCAATCATAAAACCAAAATCAACCCTCCTCTCCCTGCATTTCTCTGAGAACCATCATCTCTGGGTTACTGTTCTGCTCATGTTTCCTTCATTTGTTCTTGAGATTCACAAAAATGTAATAACCTTTTTTCCCCTTGGTGTATTATTTTTTACAATGACCAGATTGATAGAAAGCTCAGCTAAAATATTTAGTGTGTTCAGGATATTTTTTTGTTGCTTAGCTCTTAACCTGAGAAAGAGACATAATGGCAGATTCTTATTCCTTTCCTGGGACAGCAAATGTGCCCAGTTATTGCCATAGTTATTAAGTTAGGCATTGTTATTACAAACACAGAAGACTTTAAAAAATCAATAAGAAAACTTTTTAAATGTTTGTCTGGGGGGAAAGTGGCGCTGATATTTATATAATGCTCTGCTTTGTAAAACAAATGCCTGCGTTCCCAAAAAGATGACTTATATTAAAAAGTTAATTGTGCTTTATGGTCCTGTTGCATGTGCAATGTTATACAGAGATAATGAATTTGCACATATTTCTGAGTGCCTTCACAGTTATTACTGTGGTCAATCTAATGCTTATACTTCAGACAGTAGTAAGGGAATGCTCATCTCATGTCCTATTGACCTAATCTAGTAGTTTCTACCATTCTAATCACTATAACTTCTGAACCACAGGTTCTCTGCTTTGCTATTCTGCTCTCCTTATGTATGCAGATCTCTCAGTGATGTTGCTGTAGGGAGCTATCTAAGAAAAGCAGAATATCAAAATTCATTACTATCATGTGCTACTGAGAGAAGATGTTTGAACTGGGAATATTGCCCTTCGGCTTTTGCTGTTGTACATTGCCTTCCATATGACTCAGTGCCCATCAGCTGATATTTTGTACAGACGTGCAGAATTTGAAGTTGAGGTAGTGCCACCATGGATTTGATCCTTCAGAGAACTGAGTCCCCGCTCTTATTTTTTAAACATTACATGTGGCCAAATGCTAGTTCAGCTTTGCATATATTCATGCACACAGCATTTTGCAAAACCAAGCAAAGCAAGATAAGCTTTAAACTGGTTGAAAGAATTGGTGATTTCTTCTTGAAGCTTTTTCTTCTATGTAATGTATTCCCACAAGTGTAAATCTTTGCATTTAATGCCAGGGAGATATTTTCTCCACAAACCTAAAACATTGCCTTTGGAAATTGCTCATCAAAGGAGTTGAACTAGAAGGATGACTGTGATCAGGTGTTCCTAGGCTGCATATCTCATACAATGTGGATTTTTGTCACGTGTGATGAGAGTTCCTGGAAAGAGCTGCAAAATTCCTTCCTACTGTTAAAATTAAAATCATGTGTGGCTAACACTCAATTGAAATGAATATGGAATGCCTACCTCAGCTTGGATTTTACAGAACATTGCTAGTGTGATGGGCTTTTTCACAATTTTAAGTTTTATTTTTCTCTATAAAGTGCTTAACAATACATAATTATTTTTTTTTCTTGGAAGATAAGGAAAGATGACTTGCCTAAAACTTCAGCACCAGAATAATGCACTAGGGTTGTATAAAAGTAAGTCTATATGTTACCATTCTATTAGGCATATTCAGTGTTGGCAGGTTTCATGGACTTCAGGCAAAACCGGGAAAGTATAGTCCTAAAAAAATTTATTCCATATCTGCATGAGCTGTAGTTTTTTTTGTCTAAACCTATGTGTGATGTTGACCAGAAAAACTGGAGATATCTATACTTTGAAAGCTGCTTTTATTCCAGGACAAATGAAATATGGTTTTCTTTCTATTTTAGCAATTCTGCAAGTTGTTTTAAAAAATAATGCATTATTAAGTGAATTGGAGCTTTTTCTTTATATTAGAATGTTAGAATTGGAATTAGAGTTAGAATTAGAGTTAGAATTAGAATTATGGAGGGATTTTTTTGTGATTCCATAGCTGAAAGAAAGTTGGATGTTGTGCTGAATAAATTCCTACTTCATACATAGTGAGGAAAACATAGTAAGAACATAAGGTCTGCTTTACTGGCTCAGAATAGCTCTGCCTAACCTGTATTCTGTCTCTAAGTACCACTCAGAGCAGATGGTTGGGAAAGACTACAAGAAACAAAGTAGACATAATCTTCTCCCTCTCACACCTTCCTACTTCCTATCTCTCAGTATCTTAAGGATTCTCAGAGCTGTATGCTACCTAAGGATCCTTTATAAATGTGTCTAATTCATTTTTAGGGCCATTTAAACTTTCCTCATCCCAGTCCTCTGGAGCAGTAAGATCCACAGATCGGTTGTGTGTTCTTGCGAGGGGGAGGAACACAAAACAAAACCATACTAAAAAAACTTCTCTTTCTTCAGTACCTGCTTGCTGATATTTTCCCTAGGTGATTGTGAGGCTTTTAAATATAAAAAGTACTAAATAATAATCCCCGTTTGCACTTTGTCCATATCGCTGTTTTATATACGCTATTATCATATCTCTATGTGATGTCTGTCCACTAGGAGAATCCTAGTCCACTAAATCTCCCATTTGCAAACAAGCTCTTCCATACCTCTGGTGACAGTGGCTCTTCCCATCTGCACCTCTGCTACTTCCACCATGTGCTTTTTGGGTTGAATGACCAGTGCTATGTGCAATACTTGGGATGTGATTGAACCACTGATGGTGTAATGGTGTTTCTGGTTTAGCCTCAGCTTTCTTTCCTGAGATGGCTAACATTGGGCTTAAGCTAGTATCTTGAAGATCTTTTCCTTAAGTGATAATAACTACAATAGAACCCATCATTATGTCTGTATGTGTATGCACAGAGTTGTTTTTCCCTTTGTGCATTTCTTTGCATTTGTGGAGATTAAAATTCATCTGCCATTTTATCACTCAGTATTATGAATTCGCTCTTTGGGTTCTCACAGGCAGCTCTAATTTGATTATCCAGAATAAGCTTTCAGAGTCTTTAATCAATGTCTCAGAATTAGGAAGGTGACTTCAGAATCACAACATCTTGAGAAGGAATTGGTGGCTATTTTTATTTACCTTCGTCTTGCTTGATCCTTTAAGATGACTGTTTGCATACTTTTATCCACTGGAATGAACTAAAACCATGCTAAAAAAGCCAGTAAGAGAGTTGTAATACAGTCATCTTGTTTCTGAAATGGAGGCTTTCGGAATGCAGGGTAACAGCAGCTCAGTTTAATTAGCTGAATTTAATTACTCCACAGAAATGAAACCAGCTGGCCCAACGTAGCAGTGGAAAAGTGGGATATTGAAATCCAAAGCTGGACACCATGAGTTCTTTGTAGCTGTAGGCACCTCCAAACAGTGTTTCATCTCACTCTTAGCTTTTATGCTAAATCAGATGGATTTTCCTTCCCTGTCCTTTCCACCTCTGTACTCCCCGGCAGCTGTAAAGGGAATCAGTGGGGATTGCTCCTGAGTGAGAATGATGCAGGGGTCTTTGATGTAGCTAAGATGTTTCACACTTCAGTTGTGGCAAGTTCCAAGGAAAGCTTTCCCGTTTATGGGTCCTGAGGTGTCTAATCAGGGCAGAGATTACCAGAGGAATTGGTTTAGTGCAGGGTCTCCTGCAAAATTGGCCTGACACTGCAGCAACAGCCATTACCTTCCTTTTCTTTCACAAGACACAAGCCTTTTAAACTTATTCTTTACCTCCACTCCCCTGCAACCTCCTGTTGATGCTGTGCTACTGAAGAAAGTGGAGAACAAGCAAACTTATTAGGGAATAGACTTCTGGCTTCACTTTGTTTCTTTAATAATATTTTCTAGAATCAACTGGGTGTTTTGTTCCTAAGGGCAATACAGTTATGCTGGGATTAGAGCTCTGGATTCAGTACTGTGTTTGATGATTTTAAGTACTGCAGGTAAATAGATATGTATGTGAAAATTTTAATTCTTAACATATTTCCTCCAGATATTATCTACTCAGCTAAGAATTTTAAAGACCTTTTAGTGAAAAGTTAAAAATTTGTGACTATATTTAAGTTAACTTTACCATCTAATATGTTTTGAAACATGAAGCATGAATACTGTACTAATATTGAAAATGTTAAACTGTTCTTCAAGTTTAAAAAAAATAAGAATTATAGGAAATAAAGCTTGCTACTTTAGAAATTTTTCTTCCTGTGATGTATCTCCTGAGTAAATTTAGACAACACTGAGAAAAGGAGAAGAAAACTTTGTGTTAAAGGAACTTTCTGAGAAAAAAAAATGCAATGTTTAATTGCAGCTTGGTGACCCAATATATTATTTCTTTTGGCTTATTAGGAAAATATACTCACAAATTCAAATTTGTTTGCGATATAAAAGCATCACACTTTAGGAAAACTCTCCTATAGCTTAGTAAACTGCAAGACACTACATCTGGGAGTTTCTGAATAATTTATCTGAAGTAATGAGTATCATCATGTGATGCTGTATCAAAGCAACTGCTCAAGTGAAAGCCAGCTGGGTACAGCCGTTGTGTATCAAATAGTTGCTTGAGTTATCTCTCTGGAAAAATTAGAGTACATAATGAGCAAAATTAGAAAACCTAGGGAGCAGCCTCCATGGATACCTATTAACAAGAAGTAATTTGATTAGCGTGAAATCTGTGAAAGTTCATTATTTGCACAGTTCGCTAGTGTTGTAAGAAAAATGCATGTTGATGTACACACATCCATTTATACAACATGGACGTACAAATATGTAAAGTATGAGATGAGTACTGGGTGTACTTATTTTTCTGTATCGGTTTGTGAGACACTAATAGAGTATTTATTTCCTCAGAATCTAATAGTAATTCATTTAATGCCCAACAGAAGCTTTTGGGTTGAGTTTCCCAAAAGATTTTAGATAGTTTCAATAAAAGTAGATGCTTCAAAGACAAGATCCAGGAGAGGCTGACAAAACACAATTTTTAAGGGAAAACGCACAGCTCCGTTAAGTATTAGATTGACGCTTTTAAGAGACAAGTATATTTAAAGTGCCGTTTGTACCCACTCTGCACGATGCAGAATAGGACTACGGAGCCAAGCTGTGTAGAACTGCGAGAGGTCAGACCTGCAGAATTTTTGGTGGAGTCAATGGATTCTGCAGCTGGGCTGCATCTCGCAGAATAAAGTTCTACTCTAGACATTTTAATTGCTTTTACTAGCTTGTGTCCTAGTAAATCTAATATCTGAATGGTTTAACAATGAAGTCATTTACGCCATCGTTTGGATCCACAATTTAAGACCACAAAACCAATTTGGTGATATATTTGTGTCAATGGGTTTTGTAGCTGTGGCTAATTGTTTTTTTTCTCTACAGACATGAGAGAAATACTGCTTCATAAGGTTGTCATTAGACTGGGAAAAAAAGAGGCTATTGAAAAGAGGCATGAATAGAATGGCTTGTAAACTAAATTACCAATTGGGGATTCACAAATGGCCAAGGGCACAGCCTGTCTGACCTTAGCAAAACTCTGCATTGCAGTGGGGAACTCCCTAAAGGATGCATTATCTTGTGATATTGACCTTAAATCAAGATTTGTTATTTGAAGGAAATAAAGCAGAAGCCTTTTATTTTCAATAACAGATTTGAAGAGTGCTAACTCAAATACCATCCAAAAAGAAAAAAAATAAAAGTCTATAGCAGTTCAGAGTGACAAACATATTTATTTCTTTGACATATTTAGATACATTTCTGTAGTGTATAAAAGCAAGAAAAGTATTCTACTGAAGTGCATTAAATGTATATATTACAGCATTATTCTATTACATGGGAATTTGAAAGTGGAGGACTGCAGAAAAATTCTCTAATATATACTTACATAAAGCAATGCTATTCTTAAATTTTAAAAATAACCAGAAAATCCGGCCAATGCTTTTGTTTCTTTTCATGCAAAGATCTGTTATAAAAATATGTTTTTCGGACTAATAGTACCCTTTGTCAGACATTGAGAATGACAAAGTGGAATCTTTAGTTATCTACATTCAAAGACCTACTGTTATCTTATTTAAATTCACTCTGCTAAGAATGTAATATAAACATGAAATGTATATTGGGATGTTCTTATTTTCTATTGAATTTAGCCAGGCAATATCTTTCAAAAGAAATAAATATTAGTAAATTCCCTGTCCATAAATGTGAAAAGGTCCATTGCATACACATGTAGAGAGCTGTGCATCATCGATATGTCAGGTTTTTTACAAGAGAATTTAGAAAGGTAAAATAAAAACTTCAATTTGTGAAAGTAATTTACAATATTTACAGGCTGAATGAAGCATTTTTTTTTTCTTTTCTATCTTTCTGCTTTGTATGTCATAAAGGTTAACTGAGCCGAAATGAAAAGGACAAAACTGATTTCTTTTACAAAATCTAATCTGACCTACAGGTTTTGGACCATTACAGGAACATACAGATTTGTATGTAAGGCTCGCAGTATTATGATTTCATAGAATGTCGTATTTGTTGTGATTATGGTTAAATTGCTAAATCTGTGATAAGAAAACAAAGCTTTCATTTAGCATGTGAATCTCGTCCATTTAAACCTTTAAGAGAGCTTATATCTGCTAGCCGTGAGTAGCACATTCTTGCACCAAAACCTTCACTGAAATCCTCAAGTTCATTTCTGAAGCTACTACTCAGCATAGATGGACAAGGCTCAGTAAAGCCTTTTGAGAAAATGCTTTAACAGGAGTTTCAAACATATTGTCTTGAAAAACACAAAGCACTCTTCTAACTTCCCTTTTTCAAAGGTGAGATTGATAAATTGTTCTGCAACACCTCTGTTAGTAAAAACTATTTATTCTGCAGAGACTTGATACGATGTTTGCTGTTTAAGGAGCCTTTGTGTGTTTGGTTTTCCTCCTGGATCCCACAAGTGTTGTCTGATACCACTCTTTTTGCGCTTAAACTTGATTGTGAGGATAAGAAATACTCTCAGATTTCCACTCCTTCACCTGACGAGGCAAGGCAAAACAAAGGCACAGTAAACTCTCAGCTGAGTGCTGGAATTATTAGTGTTAAATACTTTATCACCAGTGGGCTGAAAATCCAGTTCTTTATTATGAACTGGAAAGCCATTCCAGAGTTCCACTACAGTTAGCGCTGTGCTACTTTCATTATAAAATCAATTTCCTGGAGATGCCTATCTCCATTGGTTTAATATATACCAGATTGAAAGTTGGCATAGAGGCACTAGTGCTCTTCCAAGGTAGAAGTACTGACTGCTGAAGAGGAGATATAGTTAAAATAGGAAAAAGCAATAGATTTTCCATGTTTCAGACTGGCTGGTGTTCTCCAAGCCTGAAGGACATAGCTCAGCTATTTTTGTACTTAAAAGTAACTCCCAATTCCCACTTTAGCTGTATGGACGACCTTTCCCATTCCATCCTGGCTGTCTTCTGAGAAGTATCTCCTGATTAATCCCTGATGTCCTTTCACATCTCAGTTGTCCCTCAGTAGGTCTTTTCACAAGGCTTTACTCCGTATTCCAGCTTAAACAACCTTTTCTATACCAGTATTGAGGAGATGGAGGAGTAGAGCTCCTGCTGGAATTGTAGATATGGGCTGCCTGGCTTGAGAGGGACCCTTGTTTCCCTGGAGTGATCCATCATTTTAGACACTCACTGCAGTGCAGAAGGGAGGTGCTGTGGCCAGCTCTAAACAGTCAGGTTTGTGTGCTGCCAGCAAGGCCATACAGAGCTCAGGAGGCTCAGATGCCCTGCGCTGAAAACCAGGTCACCTATATCCTGCAGATTTCAGACTAGGAAATCCTCATAGTAACTGAGAACTTAAAACTTATTGAACATAAAGAAGTTTACAGCAGCCCTTGGTTACACTCTGGCAATGTCACTGCAATCATAAGATTACAAGAACGTCGAGGACATTACATCATGCTATTAATACGTCTGAGTTTGGGCCATCTTAAGAGGATTTTGCAGCTTTGCTAGTTTTATGTGCCTACAGATACTCTTAGTCATAGATTTATTAGGATATCTTTTCTCTTTAAGTCTTATTAGATATATCTTCAGAAATGGGGTTTAAACCTGTCTTTTTTGAGGTAATTTCATATATATAAAATGCCCAGCTTTTCTTTCTCTTGACTAGAGGTCTACTTCAATTGTTAAACTTTTTATCAGCCTCATAATTAACCTTTACCTCATTTCTATTCATCCTATTTCCTTTTCCATCTCTCTTCCACTCCTCACCCTTTAAGTGATCTTAGCACATGCTAAAGACATCAGACTGATAGCTCTTCAGATACAGTCTCTCTCTGTATCAGATTTTAAAGATGTTGTTAATTCAGGAGTAAGCAATGTCAGTCCTGGATCACAGATTATCTGTTGTGGACTTTGCCCAGGCCCCTCTTTAGAGAAGGAAAATCTATACAACATGTTCTTTATCTTCCTCAATGGTGATTGCTGAAAGGTTTGAAGATCGACCACTAGTGATGAATTAGGAGGTAACAGACACCTGCTAATCTGCATAATGTCATTGTGTCAGAGGCTCTGTTTGCCGGCATTTGGGCACTTGCAATCATGGTTATTTAGTATTTGTACCCCAAATAAACACAGAATAAATGTATCACTAAAAAGGCAAAACTGAAGGCCTCAAATGCTGAAAAATCCTCAATAGAATGAGAAAGGAAACAGTACATTTGTGGTTTTGTGCACAATTTATTATCTTCTGCCCTAATTCCCTCTTTTTGGAGCAGTTTAACCTTTACATGCTTTTCTTTGCTGTGTATTGTAAACTGTGCCTATTTTCTCATATTTCTCCTTTTTAATAACTTCTGCCTTTTACTTTCTTGATTTTCTTTTATTTATTAAACTCTCCTTTCCTGCTTGTCTTGTAGTTAGGCATTTGTCCACTGTCACTCTTTCTTTGGAGAACACCCAAACTCTAAGCCCCTACTTCTGTAGCCAGTCTTTGGGTTTCTGCAGGCAGGTGCCTCTGCCAAAGCACAAACTCAATGAGGTACAAGGTATTGGGGATGTCACTTGTCTTTTGTACTTTTGTGTCTATGTTCTCTCAGCAATGACTTTGTTCCCTGAATTCTGAAGTTTTTCATATTAAGTACCGCAAACACAGTTTGTCCTCACCAGACAGACAGCTGTAAAGGCCTTATGTAGCAGAGGGAGCTACATGTTCGTGGCGCTGAGCTTGGACTTCCACTCAATGGACCGAACAAAAACCTGCAATATGATTTTAGCTCTGGTGGCTTCCAGTTCCATTATTTTGATAAACTGTTTGATTTTAGACTGTCTAAAACTAACAAAAAACATTACCATCGTTTATCAAGATAACTACTCTACTTTCAGTATTATTGCCCTCCAAGAAAAGAAAACTTACAGACTATTTTTGCTCTTGTTCTATCAAGAGCTATATTAATGCACTAATACATGAAGATAAACCTTACCAGCTACTTTTATTTGTTTAAAATGCCTGTTCAACATCATCACTGTAGAAAAGGTACCTACCAGTCTAGAACTTTTAAATATCGATTCAAGAATTCACCAGCATTTCAGAAACCACTGTTCAGGTACTGAAGGCCAAAATAGAAGCTATCTGCTGCAGAGAAGGTATTATTATATAACATTAATAATATAAATTTAAATTTATAGCTAGACAATTAGTATAAATTTAAAGTTAAAGCTTGGCAATTGGCAAAAGAGAGTCACCTGTTTGGCTGTTATATAATGACATGTTGAAAGCTATTAAGGTGTTCATCTAAATGTTTCCTGTTATGATGTTGATAATGAATACAGTAATCTTTCTGAAAGTTTGCTGTGTGATCTAAGAGGAAAAAAAAACAAAACAAACCAAAAAAGATATACCTGTATTATATTTTCATTTTCAAATTAGCATTTTGCATTGATTTAATTCTGTGAGCACTGTCGTCTTTTACTGAGCAGGTTTACTTTGCTGCCTAGTCCTAACTTCTAGCTAGTCCTAAACATCCAGTCCTACCTTAAGCTCATTTGTATCAGCAGTTTGAAGTCTCTTACATGAACATCCTTGCAGCTGAAGGAACAGCCTGAGCCCGCACAATTCTTCGGCGGTTGTAATTGCCAAATATCATCTCGTGGCTTTTGTAAGACATAGGCTTTGGGGAGACTTATCAGTAGAAAGCGGCTCCAAAGTCTTTGTGCTACTACAAATACCACTATTCACCAATTTAAATTTTGTAATTGTCATTGGGCTTGGGTTACTCATTAAATGACCAGCTTTTAGTAACCTCCTCTCAGCTTAGAGGAAAACACTAACTCTGTTAGCATTGAAGTTGAAGATATAAACAGGCTAGTTTTATATTTTGACGTTGAAATTAGACACGTTAGTGCTTGCACATCCATTTTGCACATCTACCACATTATTTCATTCAAGTGGATGAAAGGCAGAGATAAGCAACTGTATAAGTTGCTGTTCACCTCTTCCTGGTGGTGCAATCAGTCGTATAAGAGGACTTGGGGGTGTTGATTGATGAGGAGTTCAACATGAGCCGGCAGTGTGCTCATGCAGCTCAGAAGGCCAACTGTATCCTAGGATGCATCAAGAGGAGTGTGGCCAGCAGATCAAGAGAGGTGGTTCTTCCTCTACTCTTGTGAGACCCCATCTCAAATACTGTATCTGGTTCTTGTCCCCACCACAAGAGGGACATAGATCTGTTGGAACGAGCCCAGAGTAGGGCCACAAAGATGATCCAGGGGCTGGAGCACCTCTGCTGCGAGGATAGGCTGAGGGAGCTGGGATTGTTCAACTTGGAGAAGAGAAGGCTCCAAGGGGACCTCATAGCTGCCTTCCAATACCTGAGGGGAACCTACAGGAGGGCTGGAGAGGGACTCTTCACAAGAGTGTCCAGCGATAGGACTAGGGAAAATGGTTTTAAACTGAGGGAAGATAGATTTAGACTGGATTTTAGGAAAAAGTTCTCCAGTACGAGGGTGGTTACATTCTGGAATAGATTGCCCAGAGGGGTTATGGATGCCGCCTCCCTGGAGTTATTCAAGGCCAGGTTGGATGAGGCCCCGAGCAACCTAGTCTAGTTGAGAGGCATCCCTGCCCATGGCAGGGAGGTTGGATTAGATGATCTCTAAGGTCCCTTCCAACCTCAGCCGTTTTATGATTCTATTCCCTGCTAAATATGATGGTAGTTATCTTGGTAAACTTCGCACCTGTATGGGGGGAACTATCACCCAGCAGAATCACGTCTGAAGCTTGTGCACAATCAAACATCAGACTGCACTTTGAGTTTGTGCTTAACTAACCAGGAGTGCCCAGTACTTTATTCTCTACAGAATATCTAAAAATACAGCTCAGATTCTCTCTGAACTGGGCAGGGTTTTACCTTGCCAAGGGAAAGGACTTCATCAGATAATTGAAAAAGGCATCCTGGCGTAAGCAACAGATTTTATTAAGTGTGCAGATAGGGGATGTTTTGTCTGCTCTGACCTAGACTTGCAACATAGACCTGTCCTTAAAACTTGTAGCAGAGAAGTACAGAGAGTTTTGAAGACCAGGCATTTTGTACCAGCTTCTTCTTTATCACAATGAAAGCTAATTCAGTAATTTAGTGTTCATCTGAATTCATATTACAATGCATAGTCAATCATTTTTCATTTAATAATTTAATGTGTCATTTTTCCAGCTTGCCACTTGCAGCTGGCATTTTTGCAATACATTTTATTATTCAGACATATTTTAGTGAATCACCGGATAGAGCAGCTGTGACTACTATCCATTAATTACATCTCTATGTTAAAGTCTAATGAAAATATGACTTCCAAGGCAAATTCTCCAATAGTGCCTAAGTAGTGGTAGTTAAACTACCCCTGTCTGGTAGTTGAATTGGTGGTTGATTAAATATTTTTATAGATATTCGCTTAGTTGTATTAACCTCAACTATTATTTATGAACAATTTGCCTTTGGGATTAGAATGAAGAAAAACAATAGAGTTTTTGTGTCACAATAATAATTAGTATTGCCTCGATGAACAGTTACACTGTGCCAATCACAGGCAATCCAAAACCATCAATATGTGTGCCATGGCCTTTCACTTAATTTAGTCTAAGCTAGGCGAGACTCCTGCATTTCAAATACAAGGAAGTAGAAATGGTGCTGCCTTATTCTACCTACTCCAATTTATTAAAAGTGAAGTGAAAATAATCAATTATAATCTAGAGGTCTTTTAAGATAGCAAAAACTGAGTGATGTGGAAGATGAAACCAGCAATTTCACTTAATCTAGAACCAGAAATTGAAATCAGAATGCAATGCAGAAATGCATTCATGATTTTGTGTCACACCACTCTATAGTCTCATGACTGTCCTTTCCCAAATCCCCAATATAAGCACATTTTTGTGAAAGTCAGATATGAGCAATATGGACGCATATTATTAGCCTAAAGACCAGACTCTCCCTGTCGGCTGAGGCTGGAGAGACCCCACAAGCTGCAGCCACTGTAGAGGGGCATAAATGAGAGGAGTTTAATGACTCACATACCTACACAAGGGGTGGCTGGGTCTAGGGGGAAATTCCTGGGAAGATATATAAAAGATCAATTCAGTACGTTTCTATTCCAAGCTTATTCAAGAGGAGATAGACTGAGGGTTATACTGGGGAGGAAGACTTGTTTCATTGATTACTAGGACTTTCTCATCATCCATTTATGTGATTTTGACCTTTTTTAAATGAAATGGAAACTTTTCAATTTTCTCTTTGAAAATAGAGGCAAGCGCTGTCTGCAAGAGCCATAGACATACTGTTTCTGTCAGCTTCGTGATTTTTCTGTCAGGTTTTTCTTTATGTTGCTGGTATACCAGAATGCTGACAGCTTTTATTCTTTGAACAAAGCCTAGCAAGGAAGTTTCTCTTGAAATGTGATTATTCCTTTCACTGACACAGATGGGGAATGTTCCCACTTCTGATTCTGTAACTGTGCTCCCCAAACAGTTGCCCTTCACCTTGTTGGGTTTTATCAGACACCAAATATTTTCTAGGGCCTGTCAGCATTCCAGAGATACAGCTGTTCTGCTCCTGCTAAAGTGATCAGCAGAAGTCCCATGTAATTCAGCTGCAGTGCATTCAAGAAATAGATTTTTGCATATCACAAATACTGAATATTCCTTTACCTTGTATGCATTTTTTTCCTTATGAGCCACAAAAATGAGCTTCACTACAATTACTTTTAGAACCCATTTCTCTTTGAATGGTATCTTTTCTTAGTGTCCAAAAATCCACATCTCTGCATTTCCTAGACCCTTGTTGTTCCTACTGGAGGGAAAAGGTGAAATTAGTATTGCAGATTTATTGACACCAAATTTATTACTTCCTAAGAATATATTTTCTAGTTCTTTTCTGGGAAACTTAGATGCTCAATGATGGTTTTCAGTGTGCCTCATAGTCTAAAACACTCAACATTCACCTCACTCATTATATGGCAACCAAAACATTTCTGGTAATGCAATTCTAGGTTTTGAACAGAGCGTAGCTATGAAGCTCACTTTTCACCCTAGCCCAGTTGGATGTGCATGAGCCCATCTCTCTTCTCTGTTCTGTGGACTTGAATTTTTCATGGACCAACATGTTGCTTTTGTAAGGGAAAGAGCATCCAGAGAGTTTTTCACAGTCTAAATGGATCCTGCCTGCTCCCTATATGTAGACTACAAAGAAAGTCCTAAGACCAAAAATATGGTGGGTTTCTCTCCATGTCCCTTGTCTCAGTAAAGATCAAGGAATCCTGACAGTAATGCAGCTGAAACAAGTTAATAATGAACAAATCGAAATTAAGATAAAGTTCCTTATACCACATAACTCATAATTTCATCTCACTATTAAGGAAAATGGAGTGGAGGAAAATGGAATGGAATGCTATATTAACAAAGATAGAGGGGCCTATCCAAAGGAAGGAAGAAAGGGAATCCAGGTAAACAGAACACAACAGCGGGAGCTGTGGCCTTGGTTTGAGAAATAGCTGCATATATGAATACAGAGACTTTTCTGTAAAGAGCTGGTTGCAGGGAACTTTTTGAGGCCATGCTTGCTATGGACTTCTAAAATGCTGGACATTTAGTGGCAGATGAAATGAAATTCAATGACAGAAAATAAGCTTGTAACTCAACTGAAGTACCTCTCACCCCAAATCTCCAAACACCTGGGAAAAAGAATCATGACCATATATTTTAACTCATCTTTAAACAATGTCCCAATACACCCTAATGCTCTCTTTGTGTATGGAATATGTCAAGAGTTTGTCTGATACACATCTGCTGTCTGCTTCACAAAAAAATCATAATTGTAAAATTTCCTACACCTATTTGCCTCTAACCCTGCTGCTAGCACCCTACAGGTAGTTAATATCTGTGTTCTTTTACTGAACAGTATGAACAATTCAAAGTTGACTTTTCCAGGGAGATGGGTACCTTTTGCCTCTGATCCTTGAGAGTTCATCACGGACGCTTGATCCAGATCATGCCAATTATGCCAGCTTGTTTTAAATGACCTCTTGACCAGTTAGTACTTTATACTGCATAGTCACTCAAAACTTAGAATGGCTCTAAATTAATTCCATTAGCCTTTGCCACTGTATGAAACACAAACTTTTTTGGAACAATCTCCTCTCAGATAGCAAGATGGACATTAGAAGAGTATGATTTGTGTCTCATTCATCCCTAATATATAGCCACTAAGTCATACCAAAATTAAGACTAATAATGATCTAGACAATCACCATAATGATTACACATGGTAAATACAGTTTCTTGCTACTAGATGTAGGTTAAAATTATACTCGTTTATAATGTATTCGTATACTTTCAAGGTGATTTTCTAGAACCTTTAAGTAATCCCTAGGCCTCTTTAAAGTTTTCTAATATTTAGAATCATATCTTCTTATATTCCTCCTTTAGATTTCATTTTCATCAAGGAAGCATCGATGAGTATAAGGTATCCCCTCATATTTTCCTTTATATTCTTTTGTTTAGGTGAAACAAAACCTAGCCTATAATGAAAGATAATACTAAAGAATTACATGAAGTGTTTCTAAATGGTGGGACTATCAATGTCTTTGAAATAAGGGAAGTAGCATTATTCCTAAAATTAATTTTCTCTGGTTTACCTCTTTTCCTGTATCTAATGTATAATCTATTCTTCTGTGTAGCTGCTGTTAAACTATGGACAGCATTTCCACATTCAGTTTTGTTAACATTAGAATACACGTTACATAGGCTGTCTGGAGGTGATATATGTCCTTCTCCTCTGCAGTCTCAGAACCCCAAATCTAATCAAGTTGCTAGACTCCTAGGGGAAAGGCCAGGATCCAGCAGTACTAAGAAAGGTGATGGACAGAAATTGTATAAAGGAGTTTATTCGTTAAAAAGCTCTCTTGTCTTCTTTGCATTAACACTTTCTAAAAGAAAATTTAGAACAAAAACATTGACTTAACTCAAGTTCAAAAAAGTGAAAGCAGGCTTTCCATTATGCTTATTCTAGTGCTCATTTTAGATTTTGAAATTTGAAATCTGCACAGTCTGTGAAGTAGAAGAAATTACCTTTATAAGTTTTCTGTAGATCAGTTCAAGTGTGTAGTGATTCAGACTACTGAAGGACTACGAGCATTGATGTCTGAACAATGAATGCTCAGAATTTTTTAGCAGCTTAACCTATTCATCTTAACTTTCCTTCTACAGAACTGGTTTGATGTAGAGAAGAAAAAGGTATTTATCTAATGACAAGAAACTACTAATAATTCAACAATCTAGTTTGATAGAGGTTTTTTTAAATCTGTTAGGGTTTTTATGTTTTGGTTTTTTGGGGTTTCTTTAATACAGCAATGCAAAGAACTTTAACACAGTAAAAGGGATAAAACTACTTCAAAAGTTGTACAGAAACAGATGCAGAACATTTATGTTTATACATACCAAACAAAAAAAACCTGTTTTGTCCATTTGATCAGGAAAAGTTTTGGTTTGGATAGAAGAACAGAATAAAAGATTTTCTGGGTTTTTTTCAGGGTATTGTTAAAAAATAGTTATATTAGATTTGCAAAACCAAGACAATACACTGGTCAGCTTAACTTTTGTTCCTGATTTTATCATTGAAAATGCTGATTTTATTAAAAATATATTATCATTTGCCTTTTTCTGGGGGATTGAAAAGTAGTGGTTCTAACATTTTTATGTTTAATTGGAAGTGGCATAATAAATTATTTTTTTTTTGGTTAGCTGATTTAATTCAGTATGGGAGTTCAGTTAGTGAGATCTGCTGTCCTGAGCTGTACAGAGAAAGCAGATAGGCAGTAGTTCGTGCTGTTTGGATTTCTTCTCTGAAGCAGAACACTTGGAATTTCAGTGAACATTGAGTAAGGAGATATTGATAATGCCACATGTTTAAATCACATTGTATATTCTGCTCCAAGCACTATACACACAATATTAGATACTGTAGCCCTGAACTACAAGTTTTCTTAAATTCTGCTTTGTGCATCTAGCTCTTCATGTCTAGGCATATGGGACATTTAATGACCAAGGCTTCTAGTTTACTTACTCATCTCCACAAAGATAAATCATTTGGCATTTGTGGGAAGCATTAATAACAGGTCTGTTTTATGAGGACATGGAAACCAGAAAGTTTTCCATCTGAACAGTTGCTTTGGGTAGGCTTGAATGAATATATTTTAAAGCACACACATCGAAACTCCTAGTGAAGATTTCACTGTATTTAAGCAAATTGTATTTGTTAAAAACCTGGAGGTATGATCTTCCTTAAGGAATAAATAAGTGGAAATGGAAAACATGAGCTATGTAGTTCTTCACTGTGATTGTTAATGTTAGGTGGTTTATCAATAATGTCAATAATAGAGAAAAAACCTATCAATATTTAAGTAAGTACATTACAAGAAACTTGCTTTTCTGCTTTGGTGGACTTGCTGCATCATGTCCTGCAGGCTTTATTAATACACTCCACAAAGGATAATGGCAATGTGTCTGAACTTGACATTTAAGAGACTAAGACCACAGATGAGAAAGCAAATAAAAATTACAATTTACACTGTCATATATGCCACAGTTTCTGCATTATTAGTTAATCCAGTGACTAAATATAGCAAAAGAAACCCTATTTTCTCACAAAAAAAAAAATTACAGCTAGGTGGACAGCCATGCCCATAGAGGCATTATCTACCTCTTAGTTTTGAGGTAATATTACTGATTTACTATTCCAATCAGTGAAAATTAAACCAAGATAAATGCTCTGTGGAATTCTTGGTTACATTTAAGTTCAAAACAGGGCAAAGAAAAATAACTATATTATGAAACACATGCACCTTAAATCAAGGTGATGTAAAGCTCTGTGGCTGTGCAACCTCAGGAGCCTGCAACATGCTGGGGTCTGCACTTCTGCCATATAAATAAGGTCAGCGGGGGATTTCCAGTGTCAATGCAGAAAGCGATCCTCGTGCATATATTTTTGAGGCACTTGTGACCCAACTACCCAGCTTAATAATAGAGATACTTTCTGCTGAAATTGTCAAAAAGACATGAAACTGGCCTTTGAGAGTCCCATAACGTTTATGGCAAGGGTGAAAACACACCAGTGTACCAAAATCCCAGGCATTCCAGTGTACAGGCTTAAGTGATACCATGAAAGAACTCTCTCTCCCTTATAGGATCTTCAGTACTCACTGAAAATTAGAATTTCTGGACTGGCTGTAAAGAGAGTGGGATAACTGGCGGAGGGATGTCACCAGTCCCAAGTCTGTGTTTGATCCTCATTCCTCTAGACACCAAAAAGTGAATTTGAAACACCTGAGGAAAGCAGAGTTTTGCCATAAGGATCCCCGTTTGCCTTTCTGTGCCTCTTCCCACCCTCTGCTACAAACCTTTTTCACCCCAGACTGAAATATCCTGGGCTCAACACTACACCTATGAAAAACTACTTGTGTGTCAGGGGACAACCGAATTCAGTCAGCCAACTAGATAAGGCTTTTGGTAATGTTTAGTGTTTTAACAGTCTCTGCAACTTAGCCACAGCAGGAGACTCTGTCAATGCACGGTAAACAAGAGCTGATTGATTTTGTACTCTCATGAGAGAGGCCTGCCTTCACATTTGACTAAAGTTCTCATTTCTTTTGCTCTAGTAAATCTACAAGCTATAGAACAAAAAGCACTCTAGTACTTCATATGTTTAAAAAAAGAAAACCCATTTCCATCTTCCAAATGACAGCATCACAGGTGCAGAAGGTCAGCAGAAGTTCCAAGGCATTCTGTAGCACTATGCTCTTGAAAAAGAGCATTTTGCATTTTTTCTTTTTTTGGAAGCAGCTGTGACAATTTCAGCATCAGCTCACCCATGGTATGGACTGCACCTTCTTAATGCATGAACTTCCCCTTTATACTATTTTACTTGTATGGATAGCAATAAATATTTTTGTGAAATAGAAAAACAGGAGGAAAATAGTCTATAGGTATTAGAGGGTAATATAAAATTAGTGCTTTTACAATGAGAACAATTAAACATTGGAATAGTCTCCCAAGAGAAGTGGTGGACTCCCCTGCACTGGGCAGTTTTAAGACTCAACTTGACAGCGTGCTGGTCCATCTCACTTAAACTAATTCTTTTGGGGGGAGGTTGGACCAGATGATCCTTGGAGTCCCTTCCAGCCTGGCGTTCTATGATTCTATGATTTCCATAATTTTTTTCTTCTTATGTTTAGAACCTTCTTGTTTACCTCTTGAGACCAGTAAAACGGTCTCCTATGGCATATGCTGGGTGTTTAGAAAGAGAGATTAGTTAAGGGCTAAGGCTTTTGAATATTCAATATTTTACCTTCCACTCAGCACTGCACACTTTTTTAAAGTCTTAACTGCTTTTTGCAGTGCTCTATTTTCCTATGATCTACAAAGATATTTGTTCCCTTTGTTTATGGTGAGTTTAACGAAAATTAGAGTTCTTAAAAAAACCTACAAAGAATAGCTTTTCAAAAAGTGTTGTTCTAGAAAAATATTTCAATTTTATGTACACATTAAGGGAGTACCTTGTTTATTCCCAAGGAACAAGACCAGTCCTAGGAGCCATGGTGTTGGATTTCAGAAGCTGGGAGCTCCCAGCCCATTTGTGAACCCACAGACATGCCAGGCGACTGGGTATATGTTGTGAGCCCACACACTCCTTGGAAAGCTGCTCTGGTGGGAAGCCAATTTTCATAAACCTGTTTTCTTTAAATTCAATGGACTCCTCCCCTTGGAAAAATTAAAAATTGTCCCTAAGCCTCATTTTGTTCTCCACGCTGCACCCTGGGCACCGTGTCACCTTTTGCAGTAAAGTCTCGGTGTGAGTTTTGCACACCACCAATCCCAAGAGTAGTTTTGGTTCGTTTCAGAATTCAGGCAGAAGATGGGTCTCTGAAAGCTCGTACTGAATTTATGTATCTCCTAAATTTACAATTGTGTCCAAGATAAATACATTAAAATAATTAAGGGGTTTTTTTCAACATTAAACACCCAAGATAAGGAAACACTAAAACTTAGGCTGCACTACCAACTATAGTCCAATCCCTTTTGTAGGAATTGAGGTATTGCATGTTTTTATTAAAAAGAATTCCTGGTCTCATTTAGTATGTCACATATCCAGCACATAAAATTTCAGGTGAAATGGTTAAAGATTTATGAAATCTTTATGTAATTAAAGATGGTCTTAAAATGGGATGTATAAACTCTTAAGTCATCAATAGCTGTGCTTTTCTTTGTACTATCATCTGTTCATCCCACATCTTCAGTCATAGTCTTCCTTCAAATTTAAGTGCTGATAATTTAACCTGATCACTGAAGTTGAGATTTACCATGTAAAATGACACTAAAATACAAGGATTATTTTACATCCTTATATATGCATTTTAACACATCCAAGTTTTTTGGAAGAAAATGAAGTTTCTAACAGTTTTAGCGTTTTCTCTTAAGTGCTAGGAAGTTTCACTCATTTTAATTTGAAGGAAATATGCTTGTCGTGAAGAACAGTGGCTAAATATTTCAAGGTATTTTGAAAGGAAGATCACAGACTTTGTGTTAGATGACAAATAAGTGATGGTCAAAGGAAGTATTTTTTCTTTAGCATTTAACAAAATTTCACAGCTGCAATTGTGTTGAAAGATAATATTAAATTCTTTAAACTTCTAGTCAGCCTGTCAGAGATTCAAAGCACTCACTGAAATGGTGTTGTAGTAATTGAGGTGCAGTCTCTCAGGTACTGTGTTCACCATCTCTTTCTGATGCCATTGGGAGGCACAAAGTTTTTCAAACACTTTATTGTGGTTTGTCATAGAACTGAGCTACTTCTATTAGTACTTCTCTTTATATGCCAATTATTTCCATTTTCAGTCTTGCATAGGAAGAAAGGGTAATATAAGGAAGGCAATGAAATATCCTAGATGAGAATGTATTCTGCAAGTGAGTAAAATAAAAGCTTAATATGTAAATACGGAATTACAAATTTTTATTTCTTTTTTTCATTTTGTAGTCAATGTCAGATTCAAAACTATAAGAGAAGTAAAAAAACCATCGAGCAGTGTTATGTCCTTAATCTTCAGATTTTACTCCTCCAGGCTGTCATTACTCATTGATAGTCTGACTGATGTGAGCTGGACAACTTGCATAATATTCTGAAGTACTGATCTTGATAAAGCAAAATTGTTAACATTTGCAAAACAATTAGCAAATCTCTGGTATATCAAAAAGGCAACATTTATGTCTTCAGAATTGTTTTTCTGAGCCCTAGAATTGAGGCTGCAAGATCCCAAGGGAGGATAATTCCCTTCAGAGATAAGTTCATGTCAGCTTTCCCTTCAGGGAGGTGGATGAATTTTAATTTGGTGCACCTGGGACTTCTCCCAAGCCCTCAGTGAATCTCTTTGCTGACTTCCAACTCTGTCAGGGTCAAGTTTTCACAGCTGTAGAGTTACATTTGATCCTCTGAGAAAGTGTCAGTTGAGATTTCATAAATATAGCTTGAGAAAGAGTGTGTCCATCTCCATATTTACAGCTTTAACAAAGCCACATCAGAAGCATTAATGAAAAACACCCCAGATACTGAAATGTAGAAAGGGAGCAAGTTATGCAACCCTTTATCTATTGTGGTTAGATAGCAAAAAAAAAAATAAAAAAAATTATACAACTTTCAAAATGAGAAATTTAATTCTTTTATTTGGCGTTCTATACATATCCAGAATGAGTTTAAAAAATACTTATGTGGCAGGAGGGCCAGGAACATGATCAGAGGGCTGGAGCACCTCTCCTATGAGGCTGTGGGTGTTGGGGTTGTTCAGCTAGGAGAAGAATCCTGGCAGCCTTCAAGTGCCTGAAGGGGACCTACAAAAAAATCTGGAGGAGGACTGTTTACAAGGTCGTGTAGCAATAGGATGAGAGACAATGGTTTTAAACTAGAAAAAGTCAGATTTATGTTAGATCTTAGGAATAAGTTCTTTACCATGAGGGTAGTGAAACGCTGGAACAGGTTGCCCAGGGAGGTAGTGGAGGCCCCATCCCTGGAGACATGCAAGGTCAGGCTTGATGAGGCTCTGAGCAACCTGATCTAGTTGAGGATGTCCCTGCTTACTGCAGAGGGGATGGACTAGATGACCTTTGGAGGTCCCTTCCAACCTGGGGCATTCTATGATTCTGTGATCATATTCCCCTGGGCATCCCTATCCCACATTATCCCACTATCCCGATCCCCTGGGTAACCTCTGTTCCACTCTTTTCGAACTTATCAATCAGATTCTTCCTGGTTAGAGATATTTGCACCCATGTCAGTGAATCCAACTTAACTAGAAGCTATTTCTCAGTCATATATTTTATGTTCCAGATTTGAAAATGTAATGATTAACTGTGGTCATAGTCCTTCTCATGGAGCTGTTGGATTTTAAGGGAAAGTTACATTACTGATCTAAAAATTGTAGATTTGCCTTAGTTTATAACAAAAGCAAAGGACTGGTTTTCTTTGAAAGTAATACTTGTGAATGTATGGTTCTGGTTACCCCTCAAAAGGAAATATTCTTCAAAGTCCGTGATTCTTTATAGCAGTAAAGTTTGATCTCATCTCTTTGTCCTTCAGACAGCCTCGCATCACTCCTCTAGTACATTAGTAACCTTCCCCACCCAGATCTCTCTGATACATCAATAATTATCTGCCATCTAGAAACCTAGTACCCCGCAGGAGGCTCGTATCACTTCTGAGAGCGTGTCTGAATGAGGAAGGAAAGCAGAATCATGTCTGACTGTTTGACAAGAAGGCAGAGGAAGGCAATATCACCAACGAGTGCAGCGTGCTCGGTGGAGTGAGGCTGGAGGGCATAGAGTAGCAGCAGAGGTTGAGTACCTTGCCCAGAACTCAAGGGCAAGCTGAAGGCAAGATCACAATTTATTCTCTTGCCGTGTTTTTTTTATTATTATTTAAATTCATTATATTTTTTAAGAGAAAGATGTCATCAGATGGGAAATGCTAAGCCACAGAGCAAAGTCAGCTGTTACCTTAAAATACATACCTTAAAATATATTGCCCCAATTCTCTCTCTCTGATCTGATGTCTTCCTCACTGACTATCCAGAAAGGACATTTGTGAAAAAGCACCATACTTGGATGTTAGCAATGTCATCGAAAGAGTGCAAGTGAAAAGGAACATGCAATTTGACACATATACTACTGAAGTTTAGCCTATATAAAGCTGCAGAAATGCTGAAACTTCATTATGGATATCTAATTAGTATTTGTTGTTCTTGATGCTTATAACGTCTATCTTGTCACTGGATGCTCATGCTACCTCTCTGTCTAGCTTCATCAGATCTCTCTCTCATCAGATCTTTGTTGAGAGAGCCTTTGATAGAAACCCACTAAAGTTAGTCCATAATACGAAAGTCTGTTTCTTGGTGATACATATTTGTAATTGGTTGGTTTTAATTGTTGTTTATGCTCTACCAGACAGTTCCTTAACAATATTCTGTTTATCATTTAATAGACTATCGGGAAGTAATTATCAGATTTATTTCATTTTGTCAGGTTGGCTGCAATATACTTTCATTAAGGATTCAAATAAATTTGAAGTTTTGAATTGTGTATACTGTTCAGTTTTCAACTGGTGGAAGTACATACCAATATAACATCCAGAAGAGGAGTACCAGTTTGCTAAGAGAACCGAGCAGATTCGTTCTTAGATGATAAAATATTTCTTTTCTCTTTATAAATGAATATAAAACAACTCATGTACTTAAGCATTGTGGTATATCATTAATTCTATGTAGAGGTTTTAACTACTGTTCTGTTCAAACTATAACTGAAATGAGACTTCGCACTCAGTCTGTATGAAAACAGGAGACAGATACCAAAATGACTTACAATAGTTGACCTCATAGAGCCATTTGCGGATCATTTGAGAGTAATATACTTCATCCTGCAACCTTCCCTCCCACATGCAGTCTGATTTTAATCTTACAATTGTGAGAGAAGGTATTAGCATGACATCATCTCTGATTCATGGAGATAGGAAGAATGTGTGCATTATATAGGGAAAGTAACATTTTGATGTCTCGGCCATAGTAGAATGTTGGAAACAAGAGGGATCAAAACACATTGTCTCAGTCTTGTAGCTGAGATGATGAGGAGCGATCAACACAGGTGCATGGAGGGTATGAGCGTCAGCAGGTTCCCTATTGCAAGCCAGAAAATGTAAATGTCTTGCCATTGAGTTGGGCTGTCAGAACAGGAACATTTTTGGGAAGTGAGAAATTCTTCACTGACAAGTATAGTCCTTTCCTCCACTTTGCCTACTTGGGAGGCACAGTTTAAGGTGAGGCCCATCTTCTCAGAGGAAGCTAAGATTGTAACTTTGTTGCATTCTCTGTCCTTTTTATCAAGAATTTTAGGAGTAGGCGGAGAAGAAAAGCTGGGGTCAGATATGGGAACAAGCATGGGATGGATTTGATGGAGGACTTAAAGAATATAGTGTATTTGGTGACAAACTGGGCAGGAAAAAGGGAAGATGTGAAGTAATGATTTGCTACACCACTACCACCCTGGTCAGAGCAGGGCTCTCCTGACTCCTCGCGCAGTTCTCAGCTGTGATGAAGGGATGCTGGGTGTTTGTGCTTGTGTGTGCACAGGCACTTGTTGAAATTAAACATGAGAAATGAGACACAAACTTCTATATGAGATTGCGTGTTCTGAACAAAAATAACAGAGCTTATGAATGAAAGGATGAGATTTATCTCACTACTACTGAAATTGCACAGAGTTAAACCATGCTGGTCAGCCTTTCCTGTTGGGTGCACCCCACACCTGACCTTATTGTGTACATGATGTGCACTACAGGTGGCTGCATACGCTAGTGGCCCGCTTCTGACTTGAATAGCTCCCAAGAAACATGTCACTCGGGATAGACCACCCCCTGGCCTCAGAATTCCTAGAATGAGGGCTAAATGAATTGGAAAGACATAGCAGCATCCTTCTCAATAATTGCTTGATCCTTTTCTCATCAGGACCACCAACAGTTCCCAGGAAGGGCAATAGTCAGATGCAGAAGCTTGAGGCTATATGGAGCTAAAGACATGTAGACTTACTGAGGTAGTGTGTAAGTCAGGATAGGAAAATCAAGTCAAGCATGAGGAGTGACGTTTCCATTGAAGTTCCAGAAACTACGGATTGTTGGCAGTGGTGTCAGGCCAGCCCTCATGCACACCCCATGCTCAGAGATCTGATGTGGTTTTTCTGAGGTTTGGTAGGTGAGATAAAACTCACCAGTGAGTGGATGCCAGAATGCCAAAGGCTATCTTGGACTAGACTTAGTGATGTTGTGGTTCTGCTCTTTGTCAACATAATAACCTAAATTGACTCTAGAAAAGTAACTAGGAAGGTGGAGGAAGTAGACATAGATACTTTGGATCTCTCAACCTCTGATTAAATGATGCTTCCTTAACAACATTGGTGGGGGAGTGGGAGAAATTAGCCCCATCAGATAATATCTGAAGTTTCTAATTGCCTTTCTTTTTCTTGTTAGAGGAAAAAAAATTCACCGCTCCTGTAGAAAAAGTATTAGTGTCTCAGGCCTGTGAGGGCACGACAGAGCAGGTATATCTATAAGGGCTCTTGTGCTTTTAAGTGGCTCCAATTATTTTTGAACAACTAAATAGAGTGCTCATTAAGCATTTCCCTTAAATGAAAATGATGACCTACAAGGTCATGTTAATTAAAAGGCACTGTAAGTCAGTGTGAAGAGGTTCTTTTAGCACAAACAGTGGGGCCAATCGAGCGTAACATTGTGCTCACAATTAGTCCAGGTTTGTTTTCATTTCTGTAATATTAAGAATTTGTAGGACAGGATCGTTGCTGCAGATTAGTTCAATCTGACAGCAGCCACGGGCTCTTTATGTGATCATGAGCTGTGTCTGCTTTTAGATAATACTGGCCAGAGCATTCTAGTTTACTGTGATCAGGAACAGTGCCAATGTACCCTGTTGAAAAGAAAAGTTGACATCTTCCAAGACTTTTACTCGCTTTCCGGAGTTAGTCGTTTGGACTGGTATGGTGCAAGATCATAAGCAGTGATGAAATTTTACACTTGAATCATCGCAGTTCAGCCACAAGTCCCATTAGCTGCAGGAGGTTCTAGCTGTCAGACACCCTCCAACTCCAATTAGCACAGCATAGCCCAGGCTGGGGCATGAATTTCTGTTCTGTGAACCAATTTAGACATGCTGAGTCTCACATGTTCTTGCAATACATTTACTAGCTCTCACCTCCCGTTGCCCCACAGCTTCCATCTCAGACTTTTTCAGCATAGCCGAACTACGTCCGTGTGGGAAACCCATCGAGCTACTGGATCTGGGATGCACAAGATCCCAGCGCAGGGAAAGGCTGTGAAGCTGCACTGCAGCCAGGGGTTCATCATCATACACAGTTCTATGCTGCAATGAGTCCTCCTGAGCAACATCTTGTAGACCAGCTACAACTGCATCCCACTCCCTTTACATGACATACCTCTCATGAGCAACACTTGTGTACCCATATACCCCATTATCTAATGTCAGAAGCCTAGGCAATTCATGGGATTTGACACTTGGCATCCCAAATGTTCGGACTTTGGGAAGATGAAACATGCAGGCTGATATCAGGATGGCAAAAGCTTAAAATCAACTGCCCTCTCTGTGGGTATACAGGGTCATTATAGCTGACAGAACTCTATGAAAATGAAGGAAAATCCTCTGAAATAAGGATTTGTCCCTAAAACTGCAGAAAACAATTTTTTACATTTGGGTCGATCTTTTGTAAGGGGGTTAAAAGGCTCACTTTGTAAATGCTTATGCATAACTGTACACCCCACTGAAAAATACCAGAACTTGGAGCATTCTTGCTCATCCTTGTTTAGAAAACACCACACTTTTCTTCTTAGTATTCATAAAACTTTGTCATAAGCGGAAGATTTATACTGGTTGTAACAAGTTCACATCCTAAAGTCTTTACTTTTTCCATTCAAATAAAGAGGGTTATTAGTTAAAATCTACACATCAAAAAAAAAAAAAAAAAAAAATGCAGAAATTAAGAAATCTTGGATTTGAGGGAGCAGTTTTCCTGATGAAAGATTAAAATTTTAACGTGGAATTTTGTGCCTGATGTTACAGTATTACATCTCTTACCATTGCTTCTACGTCACATAGATGGCTAGCCGCTTTTTTGTATTCAGTGTTCAAGGGCATATCTTTACTGATGTAAACTGTGACAGCTCTGTTGAAGCCAGCAGAGCTCAGACAATATTTGCCAGCTAAGACGTGCCCCTTAGTATTCACCCCCATCTGCTATGTGACTCAGTCATACCAAAACTGCCGAGCACCTGCTTGCCTGATGGTTTTTTAATGAGTTGAACTCTTCATGTTGGGTTTGTGTCTCTGCCAGGTTCCAGTTTAATCACATATAATTTTTAGTGTGAAGTTTCACCTTGGGCTTTGAACTTGTAGGCACAGAACAAGAAGTCCTGTTTCTAGAGGAACTTGCATAGTAATAATAATAATAATAGCTAGAATACGAGGCAAGTATTTTAATTCATAGGTTATGACATTCAGCTTTTATGAACAGGAAGGAGAAATTATCCTCAGTAGGCAGGAAATAATGAGCTTGACCCATATTCCATAGTAGTATATGAAAATTAACTAAAGATTTGTGTAGCTAAGATAATGAGCACTTATATTTAAATTTATAGCCTGGCCTAATTGTGTGAAAGTTTGTGGAAGAAGATGTGTGTGTACACTAACAGATTAGTGGCTCTAGAGTTTCCAGTCAAATCCTATAAAGCAATTCAGTATGTGATAAATCAAACTCAGAGGGCTTGCTTGTAAAATGTTTGGCTAAAAGTATCCTTAAGATGCATGAGATCTGTTTTCCCAACAATGTGGTTTTCTTTTCTGACTTTGAGATTAGAGTTAATATGTGTCTGTGTTTTGCAGTAGGCTGAAATAGGTTTATTTAAGTAATAAAATATATTTATTTATCAGGAAGTAAAACTATCAGCAAATTAAAAAAAAAAAAAACAAAAGAGCTGTGACATCCTGGAACCGCTAATGTAACCTTCTGGTGAGCTGTTTCAAAACCACAAATACCTACTTACAGTGGGTTTTCTCAAATTTTCAGTTTTTCCTTAGGAGAAATTATTTTATTCTTGAAACATCTGGCTTTGAAAAAGCATTGTAAAAGAGAAAATAAATGGACACACGCAAGCTTGTTTTCTTAGCATAAATGGTTTATGAATTTGTTAGTTGTCATATCTATGAAGTGTCTTTTGCAGTATTTGTTTAGTACTGCTAATATTATTTTTATAGTTTTGTGCTACCATTTGTCTAGGAATTTGAGTGTTTTATATATACTCCCAGTGATTAACAAAGTAGAATAGATTTTCAGTGTGGGATGATATTGCAAGGGAAAGGTGCTCTTGTGGTACATTAGAACATTTTATGTGAACTATAACATTAATAAAGAAACATTTTAGAACAGGAAGTGAGAAGAATATTGCTAATCTACTGACATGGCAGGAGAAGCTTGGAGTGACAGTTTGTCATCCTATTACCAAGGCACGAATTTCACCGAGTAACTGGCATTCATAAGAATACAAGTAACCAAGCTCCACTGGTTGAAATATTATACATAAATTTTGCTTTAAGAAAAACATTCTGGAATATCATTTCTATAACTCACAAAGGACAGCCATTAGGGAGAAGTTTTCCTATGTCCTGTTGCTATTAAAGATGATCATTTGGAACAGCCCGACGGAAGTATATCAAAGAAACTCAGGCACACAGTTCTCTTTCTTGCTTTCCTCTACGCCCCTACATGCTGCCTTTTCTGTGTTTCACGTTTTGCTCTGACTGGTAGAGTGCTACTGGTGAGTTTTCTCTTTGCAGGAAAGAGAAGGGAGAAGGGAAAGTCCATCAGTAAAAGACTGACACAGACAATCCATAACATGCCGTCAGAATACAGAGTTAACACACACATACCATTTTTCTTAGGGGCTGTTTCTTACAATAGAAATTACAACATTTTTATTGAAATTTGGGGGTCTTTTAAAGTTAGTGGTCTTACTTTGCAAAATGTGATGCTGCGAGCATAGGCATTCATGTTGCTGATCAACACTAGCAATGTCACATGCTTCAGAGAAAAGCACAGGAACCCCTGGAGTGGCACTTAAAGATTAATGTGAATTAGAGGAAGTTTCCTCTTAACCTTCATTAGTCTGTGATATTACTTCAACATGAAGGACATTTTTCCTTCAGTTATTATCACAAATATTCGTTTGACTTATACATTTCTAAACCTGTTTTAAGTCCTGTTAAGTCTCAGTGATATTTCCAAAACTCACAGGAGGAGATAGGAGGCAATGATGCTGATGGGAGAAAGATTGAAATGTGCATCTGCGGCAGTGATGCTTCCTGCAGGATAACTGCACTTGTGATGTCTAGCATGGCCAGCTGATCGAGAGAGGTGATTCTGCCACTCTGCTCTGGTCAGACTTCACCTGGAGTACTGTGTCCAGCTCTGGAGCCCTCAATACAGCAAGGACATGGACCTGATGGAGCGAGTCCAGAGGAGGGCTGCAAAAATGATCAGGGGGTTGGAACACCTCTGCTACACATAACTAATGATCTAGTTTTCCCATTTCCTCTTCTGTTACTGCATGTAAATATACATCTATTTCTTTCCTCTTGCAGCTTTCATGACTGTATTCTGGTCCCTTCAGAGATGTGGACTTGGTCTTCTAGGTACCTTAAAATCTTGCTCAGAGTAACATTATTTCCATGTCGCTGTATATATTACTTGATTTTCTGTGGTATCTTCATGTTACCAAGTAATCAAAGGCAGAAGCCACAATGTTACTCACTCTCTGTATTCCATTTGAGCTTTTAGGAAAAACAGGATTTTATAAGTAGATTAGCTTTTCTGTGAGCATATCAGTGTGAAATGAATAATGAACGAAATCTCAGGTATGAAGAAACTGCCAAGTGATAACTGACTTCCTGAAGCTTACTGTACATCTAGAGGCAGAACAAAACTTTTGCCTAGATGGTATAATTCAACTCATGAACACGCACACAAAAAAAAAGAAACTGTTAAAGTGATCCTGTTTAGATAGCAGAAACATACTTCTGAAAATCTGAACGTATTAAAATTTGGGTTTCTTCTGCAATTTCAGTTTGAGTCTTTTGTTGTATAGATTGTGATATTGTCTTTTTGTTACATGGGCATAATTATTTTTCACTTAGACTCTTATTTCACTTGAGTACGGAAGGCAGACCTTTGTATACTCTGACATGAGTCAAAGCTTTGTAGAAGGTCAGACTTGTGGCTGTGGGTTGGTTTTGCTTCTTTTGCAAAGTGCTTGGTGCAAGGAACTGCAGGAGGAAAAGGCGGAGTGGGGTAGTTTCATCCTTGATTGATCTTGCTGTAGTTGAATGTGGCACTGCATCCTTATGCTGCAATTTGGTGGTATTTGTTCATTGTTTGAGTGGTATGTTCAAGGCTCTGAACCCCATCTTAAATTTGCAGGTTAATAATAAAATTTTAGTATCACTTTCTATGTGTTTTATGGAATATTAAAAAAAATAATACTAATTAATGACAAAAAAACAGAAATATTTCTATCCACAAGGTTCGTCTGTAGCTTTGCAAAGAGTAGCTTTAATATTAGCGTCTTTTCATGTAAGCAAATACTTCAATGGATTGATTGTGGCTGTCTGTTCTAGACTACTCTATAGGATCTTCTGTTAGTAATGGTCCGTATATTCTATAGCACACGTGCTCTCAGCAGACAAGGAATGGTGACATTCAAGAATCCTGGATTCCATTGTCTTGGAAACAACAAGTACTTACAAAGTTTGATTTTGTCAAACCTATGTTTCTCTTTGACAAAACCTCTGTTACCCTATGCCGAAGTGACAATGTTCATGCAGTAGAGTTATGGTATGTTGAGATAAGAAGATGCACATTGCAATCTCATCAGATGCTGGGTTTGTGAATGCTCAACAAGGACTGCTCAAGAATCTGCAGAAATTTTCCATGGCTAGGACAGCAGCTTGTGCAAAGTGCAGGATTTGAAAAGTTTAGTGGTTTTTTTCACCTACAAAAGGCCATACTTACCATAAAGACATTTTCTTCATAGGCTCTGTTCCTGAGCATTTCAAAATCAAGTTATATTGATTTTTTTATTGTTATCCCAAATATTTCTCTCTGACTTTGTCCCAGGAAATAGATGGACCATTTTGATTTCAATTTTCTGTCAGAAGTTCCATGCAAGTAGACAGATGCTTATTACAGGAGTTTTCTGGCATCCTGGTGACAGGCAGTAGTTGTGACCAGTGCTGCCTGCAATGTAAGAATATTGCTCCCAAACCATTACAAAGCAGCTCCATGGACAAGTTGTCTCCCAGGCTGATGTCCTACCCAGGAATGTTCTCCTGTTTGCCTGCAGCACTGCCAGGAGAACCACCTAGGTGTGGGCCCACATTTCAAACATCACAATAGAATCATGGGCTAATTGCTTTAAAATACAGTAGCCATCTGTTTGAGCATGAATATAGCCCTGGTAGGATGGACATATCTCTTTGTATGACAAGTTTCCTGGACAATTTCTCTTTTCTATTTTTTTGATCAGACTGTAATGCCATAGGAATTGGTTAGATCTGTAGAGATCTATCTGAAGCAACTGTAAGGAGGAGGAACCATCCCTGCTTTCATTCATGTAATAGTTATCTTACCTCTGTTCCACAGTATCATTGTCTGAAACTCCCATTTTATTACTGACAGTTTTCTGCGTTGCAATTTCTTTTTCCTATACTGATTTTTTTTTTTTTTTACAAGACCAATTATTTTTTTCTTACTCTTAGATCATAGATTGAAGCAAGTCACACTTCAGGCCTTAAGTATATTTGAGGAAATCCTTTGGAATTTAGTTTAAAGAGACAAAATAGGTAGATTTGTGACTTTAAAGAAATTGTATTATGGAGATGTTAGCATCAGATAGCATGACAGGATTTTATTTCTTTTGTTGGCTTATTCTATGATCTTTTAGCAAAGAAGTTTAAAACTGTTGAGTTAAAACTCTTTAAATAAGATCATTTTGCAGCATGGCTTTGCATAAGAATGTGACTGCAAAAACTGAAGTGCTGTTGCTACCTGAGGTAAATTTGAAAAATTTGAAAGATGGTAATACTATGTTGTAATTTTAAATTTAATATATTCTACAGTAAGATAGTACAGACTCCATCATTGCCTTAGTAAGATTTCTCTTTTTTTCATTTTGATTTGGTTTTCCATTTGTTTTAGTGCAGTCCTCTGCTAGCTTGGTATTTTTGCAAGGAATAGGAGAAAAAATGATGTCCGTGTTAAAAAGATAATACTGTGAAAAGATCCAGTGAAATTTCATAATTCAATGCCTCATATGTCTAAAGTGTCAAGAGGGATACCTGCAAAGCATTGCGTGCCTTTAGACCCACAGTCGGATGCCTGTGTATTTTGATGCCTGCCCTGTTCAGACTCCAGTCTGAATGCTCTTCAGTCAGCTCTGCTCCTGGAGCTGTGTTACTGCATCAGTGGGACAGTGAGCCCAGCTTAATATACCATAACTTTGGTTTGAAAATGTTTCTAGTTTCTATTTTTTTCCATATATTATATGCTACATTGGCAATTCAAGTGGTTGAGAAAGTCAAAGAAATGTGAACAAGTGTAAAGTTTGGTTGAAACATTTCCACAGTAATGATTTTATCTACCATTTTCTGCTTCGAATTAGGAAGATGAAAAATACTGGTCAGAATTTGTCTTTTTGAAGTGTCTATTCATGAATGTTGAAAATTTTCAGTTATTTTAATGACAGAATCAGCATATATATCTTTCTGTTTGAAAGGTCTGTTATAAAGAATATCGCTGTGGTCACTTGTGATTTTATCATTACCTTTTAATTTTGATTTGGACAAACAGATTCCAGTGTAATAATTTTAAACAATATACAGTAACTAGGGCTGAGAAAATATTACCTTATAGTCAGTAGACAGATGCTAGAGAAAATAATTGAACATCTAATTTAGAAGTTATGTAATTCTGCTTGCGCAATGGCTATAAGCAGTTTATATTTTTCATGAAGTTAAGTATGCCAAAAAATACTTTTTAAAGCGTTGTGGTTCAGCACTTAGAGACTCACACTTTCTGTGAAAAGGTTTGTTTCTGACATTGTATTTCAGAAGTCAATTTTGAATTTTTGACGTAGCATAAAAATTTATCCATTTTCCTAAATTTAACATATAAATTTTCTGTTCTCTGATTGGAAAGAATAGTTTTTAGCAACAGTTCAGCAAATCACTATATCGTCATAATTATCTTTCTCTGTATGTTTTCACTGAACCTTATAATTCGTATAGATATTCCTGACCACTAACTCCTACACTGGCAAAAGCAAAGAAAAAGCTGATGTGAACATAGAAAAGACATATATTCATATAGCCATGTTTCAGTAAGTCCTGAATCTTGTATTGGAAGACACTAAACATCAAACAGGTGTTTTGTTAACCATGTCCATCATTATCATCAAAGTCTTGGTGTGGGCAGAGGTTGACCTAGTTACAGGTTTAAACACCGGGCCCGTGTACATCATTGCTTTCTTAATCCCTCCTATGCTTAATCCCCGCCATTTTGCACACAGTCAGTCAGTAAAAATAGAGCATGTGTGTAATTTTTTAGCCTACTGAGAAGGATGCTCCTCTTCTAGGAAAATATACAAACTCCAGGTTCTACCCTGATAGAAAATATTCCTAAGAAGTGAATAAGCAAAAGCAAATTAAAGTCTTTGCTTTTTGACTGAGGATACTAGGTAAGGTTATACTTCTGGAAAATGAGAAATTTGCTTCAAACTCCCCTGAATATGAAGGCCACAACCTGATGGGGACTACTTGGACTATGCATTTAAATATATCAAATATTATCCCTTAAGAATCTCATCCTGAAAATAAATCAGCCGGCAGATCTATCCCGACTCTTATTCTCAATTTCTGAATAGTTATGGAGTGACCAATTTAGGCTCTTTAGGCAAATTTACTCTTCAGCCGGCTGCATTCAGAACAAATATTGTTCAGCTTAAATACTATCTTTTTCATATTTTGGTCCCTGGTTATGGATTTTGTGTTCTTATAGCATCATTCCAGCTTTCAGTGGCAAAATTAATTTCCTGGTAAGTTCTTGATTTACAATACTATTGTCCATATTATTAATTGTAATTAGCATTATCTGACCCATAATCCATGTTTGGCTGAAACTCAAGGTTCTCAAGAGCTAATCCCACAGCATATTACTAAGTCAAAAACCTAGGAAACAGGATGAATGGAAAATATTGGAATTACAGCTACTGCATCCCAACCCTGCTGGGAACCTTTTGCAAAATCATTTTTTACAAAGCTGTCTTCTGAGATTGAGGGTGGCTCTTTAAATCATGCTGAGGGATAATATAGTCTAGTGGTTCATAGAGCTTCAGGAGTCCTGTACTCTGTCCCATACACTACTAGTGATTTAATGTGTGAATAGGAGAAATTCCATCTTTTTTGCACTTCAGTATTCCCTTCTGCAAAAACAGCTGTAATAGTATTTGCTTGCTTTATTGAGATGTAAAAAATATTGGTGTCTCTGTTTAGCCCATATTCAGGACTGGCAGGGGGATTAGACTAGATGATCTTTCAAGGTCCCTTCCAACACTTAACATTCTGTGCTTCTGTAGGTAAAGTATCTATGCTTTTAGAAAACTAAGCAGCCAATATGTACAATTTTGCTGGATCTAAATGTCATGAGTTCATTTCTGACAAATTTCAGTGCAAGAAAATCTCCTTTCCATAAACTATAGTGTGATCTGGCCCAGATTCAAGGGGTTCATTACAAGCTGTAACTACCAATCTCAAAGAGTAATCTGTAAATGCCTATCAGTAGCCACGTAGAAAAGGAAAGCTGAGCACAGTAACCAGATTTCGCACTTCATATGGAAAATCTTCGGCAAAGCTGTTGAAGAAATTAGTTATTCAACTACACATTTGGAAAAACAAGTATTGCTTTGAGCAAGTACTTTAAAGAACAAACATAAAACACCTCAGTAGTAGGATGATGCTGTAGAGAAATATGATTTACCTAAAGTCAGCACATGTGCTCTTGAATATAAGGATACTTGCAATTCAATAAATGCTGAGTTGTAACTAGAGGCAAATTCAGCCTTAATTGAATAGAAACGTATCTGCATGTCCTGGAAATCTCAGAAAAGCAAAAATATTCAACAGTATGGCTTAGGAGCTAAAATGCCATCCATCCCATTTTTTTTAATGATTTTCTCCATCTGCATCTATCCCAATCTACTGATAAGAATATAAAATTGTTTTCTGATTTGCTGTTTATAGCAGTAAAGCTTTTTCATTGTATACCTCAGACAAAAACTTTTGTGACATCCTTTATATTTTTCTTTATAATATTTGCTTAGAGTTTTCCAGAATAAATAATTTTTGATTAACTGTGGGGTTTTTAGCAAACAGCATGTTTTGCCACTATTTGACCTGTACCTACAATAGCTTTATGATTATTAATTTGCACTGTCACAGAGCATAAAAGAGAGCCTTTTTTATAGTTACCAAACAAATGAGCGTTAGTTGATCTCTGCCCAGAAGAATTTAGAATCTAAGAAATCTCTTGACAACTCCAGTGCTGTGAACAGAATAAAATCAGCTTTCAAAGCATATTGAAGGTATGCCTGACCAGCCCTGAAAGGCCATAGTCTGCATCAGAAGTAGTAGGATAAATTTACTTTGCATGAAGCTGTGTGCTGCCACGTCTATGGCTAGACCATTTCTGGGACCTAAATTATCACATTCACACTAACATTGTAAATGTGTCTGCAATCCTTGGGGCTTACACACTACAAACTGGGGGCAATATTTAGTCCCTTTTGTTCACTGGAAGTTCTGCATATACACCTCAGCTCACAGTGTAAAAACGTAGAGGTCTTGGGTGAACCCAAGATGAGATCAGCAATTTTGCTTGTCTTAACTTTATGTTTTTGCATGTTTTTTTCCTTCTTTTTTTAATTATTTTTTATTCTGATCTTTTAAACACCAGAACAGCTGTGTTTACTGAGCCAGTGCTGAAATAGGTCAATAAAATGTTACCTACATGATTAGTAGAACCTACCGTTATGAGAGTGTGATTAAGAGTCCTATACGTTAGATTTGAATGAAATGGTATGCACAACTAAGGATTAAGGGGTTATTTTTGTGAAACAGAAAAGCAAATTTCTGTTTAATATGCAACACATTTCAATGAAGTTAAAAAGATCTAGACAGTAAATGCAGATAGTCAACAACACATACGTATTTTCAGAAGGTGTGTGCCTCCTGAATAGGCTGGGCATTGAAACATATCTTGTAACCAGAATCAAAGGCTGAAACTGAAATGGACAAAAGAAGTAATAAATATGGAGGTTAAATTTATTTCACCCATTATTTTTTGTGTATGCATTTTACTTTTTTTATACACGTGCATTGCCTTTCTTGTGTCTGTTTCTGTGCAGTTAAATTTATTTCACCCATTATTTTTTGTGTATGCATTTTACTTTTTTTATACACGTGCATTGCCTTTCTTGTGTCTGTTTCTGTGCAGTTCTTTAAGCATAATTTTTTTCATACTTTTGGCAAATCATGATCTAAGTATCTAAACTACTTAGGACCTGGCAGTTCTCCCATTATCTTCTGCCCTAACAGAATCACAGGAAGGTTGAGTTTGGAAGGGCACGTCTGAACTCCACCATCTCATGGTCACTGCAGCCAACGCTGCCTTTCACTTTCACATCCCAAACCTCCTTCTTGGTATGACATCTAGCAGACCACTTCTTCTCTTTGCAACACTATCACTTGAATGAACAAGTTGTCGATGCGCTCCAGAAACCTCTGCTGTGTGGTCACTCCAGCAGATATTAATCAGGTTGAAGTACCCCATGAAGACCAGGGCCTGAAAATGTGACACAGCTCCTATCTTTTTGAAAAGAGTCTCATCTATTTGTTCTTCCTGGTCAGGCAGCCTATAGCAGACACCAACTACATTGTCAGCTTCACCTGTCTTCTCTTTAATCCTCTTCCAGAAGCTCTCAGTTGACACCTCATCCATTCACAGGCAGAACTCTGCATTTCAGTTGGTCTCTCACAGAAAGGGCAACTCTGCCTCGTCTTCCCAGTCTGTCCTTCGCAAGGAGCCTGTGAAGAGCCCTGTTTCCCTGACTGGAAAATTGGTTGTTGTCAGTCCAGTCAGGTTTTACACTCTGAACACTAGATCAGTTCATAGACCTTTGGAGTCCTCTAACTTTCTTACTGTGTTGGAAGAATGACTACTATGCTTTGTCTTGTGTCTGCTTCAAAAAATTAGTGACAATCACACCGTGCTGGGCTGAGAAGCCCACCTACAGCATCATCAAAACTCAAGGAGAGATGAGCTTCTTTTTGTCAAACATTGTGGAAATCACAACTTCTTAAGGTTTCTCATTCATTTCTAATGCTAATTCAGGGTGAATCAACAAAAATTATTAGAGAGAGCCTGTAAAGATTTTTATTAAAAAGAGAGGGAGCATGTTTGTGGGAAGATGTATGAGAATGGAATTGAGGATCTGGAAAAATTATCTCTTAACACTGACTGATTGAAAACCGCAGAGAGAAAATGAGTGGGAGGGAGCAATAAAAGAAGAAAAGTAACTCATATATAGAAGAAGTAGAATTCCTGGAGACAAATTGTCCACATTCCTACATTCCATAACCATTCATGTTACCAGTTATCCTTAGAATCACAGAATGGTTTAGGTTGGAAGGGACCTTTAACAATCGTCTAGTCCAACTCTCCTGCTATGGGCAGGGACGTATTTCACTAGATCAGGTTGCTCAAAGCCCTCCTCCATTTCTGCTGAGAAGGGCCTAGAGAACAAGTCTTACAACGACCAGCTGAAGGAACTGAGATTTTTTAGCCTGAAGAAAAGGAGGTTTGGGGGAGACCTTGTCACTCTCTACAGCTACCTGAAAGGAGATTGTAGTGAGGTGGGGATCAGGTTCTTCTTCAATGTAGCAAGCAATAGGAGACATCCTCAAGTTGTACCAGAGGAGGTTTAGATTACATTAGGAAAAATTTCTTCCCCAAAAGGATTGTAAAGCTGCTCAGGGAAGTGATTGAGTCACCACCTCTGGAGGTATTAAAAGTATGTGTAGATGTGGCACTGAGAGACGTGGTTTAGAAGTGACCTGGCAGTGCTGGATTAACAATTAGACTTGATGATCTCAAAGGTCTCTTTTGATTCTATGATTCTATGATTGAAATTCCATTGGAGTTTGTAATGTAATTATTAGCATTTAGGTAATTTTTCCTTCTTCTGAAGATAAAAGGGAAACGGAAGAATCCAGTAGATCTATATACTTTTGGAAGCAGAAACTTGAATACAGGGATTTTTCATCCTTTTCATAAAACATGAAAGCTCATTTTTAACATTCCGTCTTCATGTATAGGTGAAGTGTTCAGTATTCGGGTGAAGGTTAACCTAGTAAGATATATTCAAGAATAATGCCCATGCACAGTGACAACCACAGAAAAGCAAAGCACAGCCTACCTTAATCCCAGATTTCTTTGAAGTTGAAATAAATTCTGAAGGGAAAAAGAAATGGGGTTAAAATGAGAAAATCTGAACTTAGATTTTCTCATTTTAAGACATGTGATTCATATTGACAAAACAAGGGAATTTTGACAGACTACAATTTGGGGCTCTAAGGACCGCTAATGTGTGGGCTGGGATTTTTTGGTATATCAGACATAAGAGGCTTACGTATTCTTGAGCTATTCAAACTATAGCTCCTAGAAGATTAATTGTAAGAAAAATAAACTTGGACCTGCTGGTCAAGGATAATACCAAGATCTCTAACGATAGTAAAAGGACCTAATGAGACAATCTGTAAGAACAGTAATAATGGAAAGAAAGAGTGTAAAAAGAAAAGAAACCTTAAAGGAAAAAGGGAGGGGGGAAATATTTTTTATTTTAGAACTGTTATCGTACCCATCTTTTAATTCTTTAGTAGATATTTTTTAGGGAACATTTATCTTTGCAGCCTTTTTATATGATAGTGATAGAGTGTTAATATACTATAATATGCTTCTGTGCTGGAACATATGGCAATACTGTCTGATTTTGCTATTTTGATCATTTTCATCTTGCATCAACTGCATACAAATGGAGTTACAAGATATTCTCGTTGGGAAATGTTAAAAATCATCTGTTGGTCTACTGTATGGTTTGGAATGGACAACAGAAAGGAGACTTTCCTAATTGAAAATTTCACTTTGTTTTTTCAAAATCTGCTTATGTATATTTGTTTCATTTCTATTCTTAATTTTATTAGTTTATATCTCTTTGACAGGGAATGTGAAAAGCTAGAACTTTCCGTAGAGATTCCCATTTTCTGACCTCTAAATAACTCAAAGGTTATCATCAATATCCATTAACATTTAAAAAAAAAAATAAAAGTGATACAGAGGAAAAACTGATTTAGGCAAAATATTAAGGGCCTTTGTGTGCTATCCTTAATAGATCAAGGGCTTGTTCTGGGGAGAAAGGGAAAAGGTTATACATTTTATTCTGCTCTCTTTTCTTTCTTGCAAACATTTTATTCTACTTAATAAGATTTGCATTAGACATGAGTCTAAATCAAATATTGTAGACATACACTTTTAGATAGATTAAAAATTGAATTTCGTATTCATATTTGGCATCTCAAGACCATTCATATTGCAGTAATTGAATGAATTTTCCCTTTCTTTAATCCAATATTTTATTCTCACAAGATGTGCTGGTGTCCTTGATTTTTATTATTTTTTTCCTTTTACTGTTGCAGTCTTTAATTGTCCTTAACAGAAATGTTGATCAATTTATCAAAAATAAAAAAGATAAGTGAGCAAGCCTATTGTGAGGTAATAGTAATAGTTTCTCTTAAGGATTTATCTCCTTCTGACCATCAGATTAGCTAAAATAAGACAGAAAAACTCCTCCATCAAGAGTTCTTGTTTTCTAAGGTAAGGCAATGGATAATGGACAAATATCATGGATTAAATGCTTTCCCTGAAGTAGTACTGGTGCAGGTACTTTGGGAGAGAAGCAATCTGTGCTGTGGGTCAGTCAGAGGCTGCCCTGTCTGTGCAGAGCTGAATCCCACCAGGGCTGGGCAGCATGCAGGTGCAAATACCACTCGGGGCCACAAAGCAATTGCAAGTGGGAGATGCAAATTCCAATGTCCCTGTGCAGAAGTGTTTCTGATGTGGCAACTTCCACATGATGTGTGTGTCTGTATTTCCTTGGTCCTTCTGCCCTGTTAAATATGCCTTCTCTTTCATTCCTGTCAAATTAACCAGATTGTCTTAGATTTGCGAAGTGTTATGAAAGAAAGGCTTTGGCTTGGTGTAACCTTTACTTGCAGAAAACCTAACAATATCTGTACCAAAGTCATATGCTCTGCATCACAATTTGAGACCTTTAGTGAGAGTTTCTGCTCATGAGGAGCAAGTGCGATTACACAGAATAGCACAGTCATCAATATAGCCACGCAAAATTTCCAATCTTTTAAAGATATTTTTAGTGTTTTCTGTTGGAAAAAAAAAATAATCCTCATGCTATTAATGATTAAAGATATATCCTGACAGAAGATGGCAAAACTTTCAATAGAATAGTGGTTAAAGAGAACAGAGGAGAAACAGAGTAGGTCTGAGTACAAGCTCGCATCATCCAGGGATAGTTGGAGCTGTGGAATGATGTTAATTGTTGCCTGGTTCCAGCGAATTACTTTTGCTACAGCAAAGAAGATGCTGTTGCCTGTTATTTTTAGGTCAAACCAGCCTCCAGACTCCAGATTTTGTCATGTGAACAGATAAGATTTTGAATTCATGATTACTGGGATTTTGATACTATACAATGTTTTCCATTAATTTCATTGGCTATTTCAGTGTATTTTTCTGCTGGCTGTTTTAACCAAGTGTGGGTAAGGATTCTGGTGATTGATTGCTATAAATAGCTGGTGTCTTGGTTCACTTCATTAAATTATATCAGAACCTTGGTAACGTCTGAACAGCAGAAGTCTGACCTGCAAATCGAACAGCGGCCAGAGTTTTAGCTCAGATACTGCTGGCACCAATTGCTTTTAGCAGCCCTATTGTGAGGGAACATGAGAATGACCTTGATGACTGGAGGATTGTAGTTGCTCATGAGGTCACCATTTTTTGAGATAAGCAGATATTGTCATACTATTGTCGTAAGAGAGCAGGATACTGGGAATCTGATCAAATAATTATTAAGTGTTGTCAGCATTAGACTCTTTAGGACAATGTAAAATTGACAGACCTGATACAGGCCATATTTCACAGTTGTGGTCCTAAAACAAATGAGTGGCATTAATTACCTTTGTGAAAGGAAGACAAGGAAATGCAAATATTGTCAGAAGAATCTTAGACTGATGTCTAAATGAATTTTAATTTTATAAAATCCTTGTCATACTAAACAGTCACTAGTGAGTTAGTTACATGTTCACATCACAGCGGGTTTTGTGTTTTAAAGAAGCAGCCAGGTCATGATCTTAAAACCATATTACACAATCCCTATTCTCTTTTAGACATGGTAAAGATATTCAGACTCAGCTTCTGCAAAAAAGCTCAGAAGTTACAAACACAAACATTCTCTCTTCTTCAGGTTGTATAGTACAAACTGCATGAGCATTTGTTCCTATTTTGACTTACAGGAGATACCATTGTCTTCTGTCACTTTTAGGAAAGGTACTGTTTGTTACTGGCTCAAACAATTTTTTTTAAGAAGGGGGAAAGGAAGTGAAAATTAATATTTGTAGTTAAAAAAAAAATAAATCAAGAGACTAATGGGAGAAAGAGAACTAGCAAAAGAGAAGAAATTGACAAATAAAGGATGAGAAAAGTAAGATCTGGACAGAAATGCGCAGTTTCAAGGCCAGTCCAAGCAAGACTTGCCAAGCCATTGTGCTGGTCATAGCAACCTATCTTCCTCACCTCACAGCCACATTGGTGCTTTCTTTCATTCATTTCCACATGTCTTTTATACTCTTCTTGTCCCTTTCCCCTTTCACATCACCTACTCATTTTTAAATGGTAGAAGAGAAAAAAAGATACTAAAGACAGTTGCAAAACATCACTACCTTCACCCTTTCCACTTAAATTCTGTTACTGTTAAACAGCACTGATTTTCCTGCAACACCAGCTGCATTTTGTAATTAGGACGGCAACTGCAAAGTGGAAAACGAATACATTTTTATCATTTTGCTGTGCACTAAAAGGCTGGCAGAGGCTGCCTCTGCCACAGGTGTTGCAAGTGCTCAGAGCCAACCGTTTTGCAAACATGGCAGTTGCACGACTGACTTTTTCAGTGGAGCAGAGAAAAATATGCACCTAAAATGCATGTAGCATTCAGTTCTCTGTGTTTGTAACACTTTTTATAAAAGATTGGAAGCAAATTTTTTCCCATGATACAAAAATAATACTTCTCTGTGAAAACAGACCAGTGAACCAGAAGCGAACCAAGCCTGTGAAATGCAAGCACCTAATTACATATCAAAGAAGAAAATAGACACTAGTTTAAATCCACAACTCCTGACTGCAGCTCAGCACAAATGGCAAATTTAGGGATTGAACACACATATTCTGTAGACATATAACATTTTTCTCAAAATAATTGAAGTTCACCAAGAAAAAAAATGTAACTAGCTATTGATTAGTGAACACAATGGATATATGGTAAATGACAAACAAACTTAATTTAGCCTGTTATGCTGCATCTGAAAGTTATGGATAATAATCCAAATATTACATTTTATAGCAGTACGTAGCAAACATTGCAGTTACAATGTCAGGAGTGTCTATTGAGAGAGACATGAAATCAAGTCCCTTCCAGCTTTACTTGACTTTAAAATAATAATTATAATCTCTACACCTGTCCAGAAATGAAGTCCTAATAAAATTCTCAGCCTCTGAGTTCTGCCTGCAGATGGCCAGTAGAGTTTATTAAGTTTTATGAACACTGCAAATGAATGAAAAGAAATATAATCAGCCCCTAAAAGTTGTTCTGTTTATGCCTATTTGCTTTTCCTTGGTTATATTACAGCTATGCGTAGTTACAGACAGTGACAACAAAATCAATCTTAAAAAACATTTTGCCACAGCCTCATTTCTTCATTTCTCCTGCTTGTAATTTCTGGAGTTTATTTATCTGATATCCTCAGACTCTTTTCTACTTATTTAGGCACAGTTTTGGTTGAAGTCATTTTTATATTTTCTTTCAGGCCCTCATACATGTACTTTTTGAAGTCACTGAGTCCCCCATCAATAAGTTCATGCTGCTGCCCTTCTTACTGAGCCTTCTGAGCAGGGTATGCTGACATTGAGGTGACCCAGCCTAAGCACTCGATCTTGAATTGTTCTCACGAGCCAGAAGGAGAAATCTTCAAAAAATTTCAATCAGCTATTGGTAGGTCAATCTGTAAAAGGCATGTCTTTGTATGCCTACATCCGATTACTTTTAAGATGGCTTCCAGAGGATTTAGAAAGGTATAAAATAGACTCAGGCAAAGATGGGCTGAAATAAGATACTATAGCGAGAGATCTGTTCAGTCTTTGTGTTTGGTGTTCCTATAGGTTCCCTGTAGGTTCTGGTCTGTACTAACTTTGTGGTAGACCATACAATATGATATTTTTGGGATAAGTTGTAAGGGAAACAGTTTAGAGAGTGTCGTCTTTTTTTTTTTTTTTTTTTTTTAAGAACTTGTAGTGACCTTGATATTTAAGGAGCTGAAGAGACTGCAAAACAGTAAAGAGCAGAAATTTAAAGACTAACAGAAAAAGATGACTTGATATTGAAGATTTGTTTATCATGCCACTGAGTTGGTACAGCTTCAATTTGGAGACCTACCTTCGACCATTAAATACAAACACAATTAAAGGTAATTAATTAATATGGTACCTGTGCGAGGGCATACACTGAGGAAAATGTTACTTTCTGTTGGAATAACTCAAGTAGATCAGTTGCTGATTCCAAAATTATTTATAGCAATGTTATGAAATTCAGATGCCTCATTTCTCTGGATTGATGCTTATGATAAAGGCAGCCATATGACTGAGTAACCTGAAAGTCCCCTGACTTATGCAAATAGGCTATTGCTGCACATGAATGAAAAAAGTGAGCAGACATGCTCTTGTTCCATTAACTGTTGCAGATATGTTTTTTCTGAGGTAACCACAACAGTTTTCTGGTTGTAGTCATAATACCACTCTCCTCAGAAGCTCTAAGAATGGAAAAGACTCGGGATTACATATGGCAACAGAGGTGCTTCTGCCCAGCCAAATTCAGTGGGGCTGCATCACCAGTGAGGCTGTGAGAAAGGAGTCTCGAGAAGGGGGAAGGGGGAGGAACAAATTATTTTAGTAAAAAACTACTAGGATTGAAGAGAACTAGGAATAGACTGTAGCTTGTCTTTGAAGGAGATTTATGTTTTCTTGGGAGAAGTAAGAGGCTCCTTTATTTGAAAAAGAAGAGCCTGGGAAGATGCTTAATAATAAACAAGATACATGATAAAGCACATCCTGCTCTTTGATTTTTTCTGTCTCTTTTTCCCATCTCCATTGCTATCGTATGCCTCTAACACAGTACCCTATTAGTCCTCTCTCTAGCATTTGGGTTACTACTCTATTCACTCTTATGAAGGTTATACACTGAGAAGGAAGAGGAGGGGAAAAAGGAGTGAAAAATATATGTGTTGTCACTTTCCATGACATTGCAGTGCATAGAAATAAAAAATAGCGACTATGAACATGAAAGTACTACTTTGCCTACTTTGTTTTTTTCTTTCTTCCAGTAACATGTTAGTACATGCAAACATTACTGAACATTAACAAATTGAGAAAACATGGATAGACCTTAATTGTCTTATTGTTATACCACACAGGTAAAATTTTTGAAGAGAAAGTGACTTAGAAACCTGATTATTTTGTCATTGTCACAAATCAGTGTATTAATGGGACAATACATTTGCATAATGCCCTTACGAATGCAAACAAAATGGGTCTGACAGATTAACAAAGGACCACATACCTGTTTCTGATGCAAAGTTCCTTTCTGATGCTGTTACAGAACTATAGTGAGAGAGCGCTTTGGCAGATGGCATTACAATTCAAATAAAGAAAAATAAGCTTCTGAATTCATACATATTTCCTTGTCATTCAAATGCCAAGGGATTTTTTAACATAATGTTTAAAGTACAGAGTGACTCAATTTGAGTGTCCTTATAAATATAACTAATGCATAATGATGAATAAGTTATGACAAGAAGTTTCAGAAAACAATTACATGCAACTAAAGCAGCTTTTTATCTATTGTCCAACAAAACTAAAAGTAATAAACAATGTAACTTTTAAAGTTATCACCCTCAACAAAGCAATGAAGCCACTGAGGAGGCAAAACAAGATTCTAGTATTAGTTCATTAGTATCAATCAAGAATTGCTACCTCATCAACAGCAGTGTTAATGTGAATTTTCCACAGTGCAATGTAATCTCCCTCATCAATGGTATTGATTTATTTATTTAATCAAATATTATTTAAACAACTAATGTATCTGCTTTACATATATCCAGCTTCTGTTCAGAACTGTGAAAATGTATTATTAAAAAGCATAGTAGTCATGGAAACAGATTATGTAGGAAGTACCTTGAGGAGGATTCTTCTTTCTGATTGCATACAGCTTCACAGGCCTCTTGGAAATAAAATACAGAAATGTGAGTTGTACTTGATCAGCGCACTAGTTTATTTTATCTGCTCTGAGATTTCCATCCAAGGCCAGTATCTGATGCCTCTGAGGCAGTTGCAGCTCATCACAAATAAGTAATGTACCCATGCAATTTTACAATATGGGCAGGATAGCTTTTTATTTGTGGACCACCCACAGATAATCAGTTCATTGTAAGTATACAAAATAGTTCTTGGCTGGTTTGTTTTTTTTTATTTCATTATCACTGTAGATGCCACATTTTCCCATCTCTCTTTATTACATGTCTATCCATTTGCTTCACTGGTCTGTCACATAAAATCAAATAATTGCCATTTGGTGTAATAACAAGGCAGAAAACCAAAAAAACATTATACTGTGTGCTTTATTTTGAAGCATTGACTTGAGACTCTCAAGGCCCAGTGAGACAAATGAAGCAGTGAAAAAAAAATGTTTTCTAATGTTGATGGAAATGTTAATTAAAGTTTTGGTTTGTTGTTTTAAAAATCAGTCAGAAACAAGGTAAAATACTCGATTTAATCAGAAAAAAATGATTAGGGGAGGTCAAGAAAAGAGGTTGTTCTCTGGGCAAAGGAACTGAGCTCTCCTATGGGATGGACGGCTGGCTGGTGGAAAGTCTGTGTGTCAGGAACAGAGGAGAGACCTGTAAGGGAGACCATGGTGGGTTGTTGTTACAGACCTCCTGATCAAGATGAGGAATCCTTCTTTAAAAAACTCAAGGAAGTCTCTGATCACAGATTCTGGCTTTTTAGTGGACTTTGACCCGCCTGACATCTACTAAAATCACTGGATTATGTGGGTGAAGAAAAAGCAGACAATGTCATTTACTTTGACTTTTGCAAGATTTTTTGCACTGTCTCCTACAATAGTCGGGTATCACATTTAGGGCATTAAAAATCAGGATGGGTGGAGAACTATACAGGTAAATAACTAGTTGGATGGTGAGGCTCAGAGGATAGTGGTTAATGCACTACACTATAACTGAATACCTGTACAAGAGGAGTACTGCAGGGATTTGTAGCAGAGTCTGTCCGATTCATCATCTTTATGTACAGTTTGAAGGAGGCAACAAAGTCAGCTTTGCAGATAACCTCAGGTGGACCGGGCAGCATGCTCAAGGGCAGGACTGCAATTGAGGAATCTAGCAGGCTGGAGGAACAGCCCAGCAGATACCTTGCAAAATTCAACGTGGAGAAATACAAAGCCCTACACTTGGGCAGGAAGAAAATCTTGCAACAGTACAGGTTAGGAACTGACTCCCTAGACCATATCTGCAATACTGTATCCGGCTTTGGTACCTCCAATACACAATAAACTGGATTGATATATGGGAGCCAGTTCAGCGGAGGGCCACCAAGATGGTTAGGGCAGGGGCACTTGCTCTGTGAGGAAAGGCTGAGGATAGTCCTGTTTCCCCTTTAGTAAAGTTTGGCAATGAAAATAGCATGAAGATGTGTCATTTGGGTGTGTTAACAGAGCAAGAGGCTTTTTTTCTTTGTTATACCAGAAGTTAAGAGGCAAACAGATAGCTAAAGTGTGTTGAAGTTTATACATGAATTTGAGATACTAGTATCAGAATGCCTAGCTGCCTCCTATAAGCCATAGCTGTTAGTGCTATTAGTAGCTACATACTTTAACGGGTATTTTTAGATCAGTGGCTAAACTGAAGGGTTTAGGTTGCATAATAACGGTAAATTCAATAACTCCATAAATTCACAGGATATGTTGTTAAACATTAATAGCAAAAAAAAAATAATAATATAAATAAATTAAGAGACTGAAAAGCAAATATAAGAAGAAAAGCCTAGCTTCATGAGATAAGGCAGTTATTAGTTAGAAAACACTGTTTTGTAACAAGGCTGAATTGATACAGTCAGTAATGAGGAACAAGCACTGAAAGATTTGAACATCCGAGAGATCAAAAAGAATGTTTCTTTTCAGTCTGTTTTCTTCAAAGTCTAAAGAATCTAGCATAAAAAAAAAAAAAAGAAAAAGAAAAAAGAAAAAGATGTACTAATAAAATCGGTTTCAAAGGCAGAATCTCCCACATTGGTGCAGCGCATGACACACAGCAAATCTGCAGAACTTCAGGAATACAAATTGGTAATGCAGTGTACAGCTGGTGTACTTGGAATTCCTTTTCTGCTGGTAAAGTGAGAGTGCTGGTGGCAGTCTCTTGTGTGCGTGTCTGAACTTTGAACCAGCCAGCAGTGCCCTCGAAGCTTCTCGGCATGTGTGGGAGTAACTGCTGGGGTACGTGCTAAGCTGCTCTGGCAGGTTTGCATTCTGCACTGAGATTCATCCTGAAGTGATTTTACTCCTAGCAATGAGTATGTTAGCTAGTTTAAAGCTTGGAGCTGTAAGGATAAGAGTTTCAATGTCTTTGTTTAGATGAACCCTTTGTTATATTAAAAATGAGGTAATGTATAATTAACACAGAATTCGGAAATTATCCCACACTATTCTTAGAAGCTAAGGCACATAGCTGTTTAATTATTCCAGGGAAGCCTGCATGCATCCATATCCTGTCTTCCAGGCAAGAACTTGTAGATAAAAAATTAGATTTTCCATCATTTCCCAGTGGTCTCTATTTCTCCAGCAAAACACTAGTCACTTTAGTGGGAATTGTGATATCAACGAGCAGCTGGTTTAAGCTTCTCTCTCCACAGACATTCCGTAATACAAATCAAGTACCCAGGACAAACACAGGAGTAAAGACATCGAACAAGACAGAAGTATAACATGATTTGATGAAAAAAAAAAATTGAAGATTTAAAAAATAAATATTTTTCAATGAGTATTTCTGCTTTCTTTAAATCTGTTACGTCTAAATACATGGAAAACAGGTTTATTTGGCATCTTTTAACAGAAACTCTAAGCTTTCTCTTGAAAAGCTCCATGGAGAGTACTCTGACCTGCTTCAGCAATTGCCCACTAGACTGTTGAGAACTGAAATTTTTTTTAAGGAAAAGATCTCAGGCACTGTCTACAATAATCTAAATCAGTTCTCAACATACAACATTTTTTTTCTCAACATTTTTTCCCCTAGTTCCTTTTTAGTTGTAATTTTTTTGAATTTTTATTTGAATTAACAGTAACAAGCCCTTTATGAACTCTTTTTTGGTAGTTAAAACTCAGTTATTCAGTTGGTACTTTTCCAGTGTATTAATGCAAATCTTGTTTGGACGTTACACAGTTCTACATGTCAGAGGAATCAGGTACGCCTAACATTAAAAATATCCCTACTGTTGGCAATATTTCACTATGTGATAATGCTGGGAGAAAATATTCTTGAATTGATAGTAATATTTATTAATCTATGTTCTGCACAATTAAGGTTGTAGTGTATCACATTAAGCTGCACAGAAGGGAGAAGGTGCATTTATCAGATGTGAATGTTACTTAGACATTTGTTTTCATTGTGCAAGAAGAAATTATGCATAATGTCATTTTATTCATGAGAATAAATTGCACCAGAATGGTTTCTGATTACCAACAGAACATAAACAGTCATGACTTTGTGAAATTTGCTGGTGTGAGAATAGCAGCTGGAGAACATGAGTTTGATTGAAATTGAGCTTACATGGCTTTGCTTGAAGTTGGTACATTCCTTAAGTTTTCCAGGTCTTCCATGATAGGAAGAGTGAATTTGTTTTTGCTTGGAGGTAGGGTTGTCCATCTTGCTTTAGTTATTTCCACTGAGGCAGTGAACAATTCCACTTCTGATTTTTTTATTTCATTTGTTTTCTCCCACAGCTTTTGATTTGTGCACTAGCACAGAGAAGTCCCTGTTAGTAATTGCATTTTCCAACTCAGGCAGTGACTTTTGAGACAAGGCTAAGTGAAGCTACCTGTTGAGATAGTATTAAGGATTTTACCATAGTAAAATCTCATGAGGAGAGGCTGAAGCAGCTGGGGTTGTTCAGCCTGGACAAGAGGAGACTCAGGGGAGACCTCATCACTCTCTACAACTTCCTTCAGGCGAAAGGAAGCTGTAGACAGGTGGGGGTCTTCTCCCAGGCAACTGATGACAGGACAAGAGGGCACAGCCTGAAGCTGTGCCAGAGGAGGTTTAGGTTGGATATTAGGAAGCACTTCCTCACGGAAAGGGTCATTAGGTGCTGGAATGGACTGCCCAGGGAGGTGGTGGAGTCGCCTTCCCTGGAGGTACTTAAGGAAAGATTGGATGTGGCGCTTAGTGACATGGTCTAGCTAGGTGTTGTGGTGTTGGGTCATAGGCTGGACTTGATGATCTCGGAGGTCTATTCCAGCCTCAGCAATTCTGTGATTCTGTGATACACCTGTTGATTTTTTTTGTTGTTTTTTTGAAGCTCCCAGATATTATGCAGATAGGTGACCTAGCAGAATTCACATAAGTTTGTGGATAGTAGGTTAAATACTGATTTTTCAGTGAGCAATGTTATCCTCTCCTTATGGTAACCTGTAACAGAAGGTTTCAGAAGCAGCGGTGCAACTACTATATCTGTTTCATGTATAGGCTGGGCAAGGTGGACATGCACTAATGAAAGCATTCAAACTGGACATCTCCATCCCTCTGCTCCTGAGAGAGCAGCACAGCGTGTTGTGAGCAGTATCCTCTCCCTGATAAGCCGTATGCTGTGCCTTAGGGTATTGCAGACAACATTGTTTTTTTTGTATACACTATGCATTGAGGAACACTGGTTTAGACTTACAGATAAATATTTGCAAAGACTATCTCTTAAAGAAGTATCCAACTGCATTGGACTGTGGAAGTGCAGAGTATTTTGTAACTTTTAACCCAGCTCTTTTGATACCCTCTGTAGTAGGTGACTGACTTGAACAGGCTGAAAAAAAAAAAAAAAAAGTTTGAAAAAGAGAAGAGAGAAAGAGAGAGAGAAAACAAACACAAGCTCTTGAGTGGAAAGAGACAATTTTTTTTCTGAGATGTCTCACATATAGGTTAGAATACGATTCCTGACCTGTGCTTGAGTGTTAACAAGGCAGGTGAACCAAACTCATTCTGACTTCCACAGCTTCTGCATCCTTACTGACAGTATTTTCAGTAACAGTAGGCATTATATTTTCTTTTTCTCTCTCCTACTATATTCTTTTATACTATACAAATATTTTGATTGCCGTGGATTCAAGAAATACACTGTCATCTCTTTCCAGTCTGTCAGTAGCGTAGTGACACAAGACTAGCTATTTTTCTGAAACCTTGAGAGGTTTTAATGACATTCTTTAACACAGTTAGTAGTTCATAAACTTCAGAAAATTTAATCTTTGGGTTTGGCAATTTGCTTTTTCATCTTGGCACTTCGAGATCCAAAATATACTCCTTCCTCCATCCCCAGAGAAGGTTAAGTGGCACCATCAAAATTTATTCTGAAAGACAACAGTGTTCGAAAGGCAGAATAAGAGCATCTGGACCATTAGCATAAACAGGCTGTGATGAGAAGGCATTACCATTGATTACTAAAGTGACCTGCTTTAATTCATTTTAATCTTTCCTTTCTTTCTTTCCTTCTTGCTTTCTCTGAAAATACCAGGGTTGTTTTTTTAACTATTAGAATTGCAGCTCCTTCTGCATTTAAGAGCTTACTCAGATGCATTATGAGCAAAGTTTTACCTTTTTGCTTTTTGATCTGTTGGGGTTTTTTGGGTTTTTCTTTGGATGACTGCTGCAATGTTAGCTGCTTTTCTGGTGGAATAAAACATTTAGTGTGAAAACTGGAGCATATATACATACTATACAGATTATAAAACACCTTTCCACCCAGTCGTGGTATCAGCATTGCCAAATGCTACACAATTACTGATTTTTAAATAACGATTCTACAAATGTTCCTGAACAGGCCCTCCACTGGGTAATAGGAAGAGATCAGTAGGAATGCAATGTTAAATATTGAAGATTGAAAACAGAAATTAGAATACTTTTTTTTCCTCTTCTATACAGAGAAATCCTCCTGGAGTCAACAGAATTAAAAGGCATGGTTGATAGAAGTGTTGCGCTCATGAAAATGAAGACTTCATATATAGCATAGTAACCATGAAACCATTGCAGAAATAGTCCATGAACTAGCATGCGAGCACTACCAAATGAATATCAGAGATTGCTATAATTTATAGATCCCTTCCCAATTCAAATCATGGCAGTCAACAGTAAGCTACTTCACAAGTGTTTTATAACAATTCTCTTTTATAAGTGTTTACTGTTCCTTCTCATCCGTAATGATCATCACTGAGCACAGTGTAATGAAAGAGAGAAACTGTAATGCCCTTACCACTGTTTTGGCAAATGCTTGGCTTCCTCTTTTATGAAGCACTAAAGTATTTCTGCCCTGTAATCTTTCATTTCAGTAGTGAAAAACTGAATAAATGCCACTATTTAATGTAGTGAAAAATAATCACAGTGCTCCTGGAAGCAAATGTAACAGAAAATTCTTCTAACAGAAGCTCTGTAGTAAAATACACTCCACTAACTTTATCTGCCATACTTCCGGGGGAGTGCAGGGGGCTCAGGGTTTATGCTCTACCAACTCCATTTTACTGGTCAACACAGAATTTTAATTAAACATAGCTTACGGGATGCATCTCAAATGGAAAAATGAAATTAGAGCATAGCTTCACATGAAGTTTATTACAGTACACAAAAGTAATTTTTTATTTTCTTTCTTCTGAACTCATGACTATTTTATGATGTTAGATAATCAGTGGTTCAATTCATGCATTTAAAAGCGAGTTCTCCATAATATGTCCAATTCATTAAATTTTCACAGACTTTTACACTAGAAAATGGGATTTGCCATTTGCCTTCTCAATAGTTGTGCCAGTCCATAAATACAGTTATGCATCATTACTTTATGAAAAATACAGGCCAATAGGTTAATAATAAACCTTCAACTTGTTTCAGATTTTCATAAATATGTAAAATATGTGCTCTGCATCTATACACTTTGAAATGTATATATTTACAGAAAGACTCCTACTTTTAAATTTGGACAAAACATCTACTTTCTTTTTTCAATTTCATAGTTGGAAAAAAATCCGTCTATTACTATATGTTGGGGAATGTACACATCTGTGTGTATGTACGTATGTGCATGTGTGTTTGTGTGTATTTTTAAGTATATACAGATTCTACAAGTACCTGCCTCACTTTTCTGTAAGGGAATGTAAATTTAGATGGCCAGATATGAAGAAAGTTAATTAGGGGAAAAAAAAAACTTGCAAGGTTACATGAAGATAAAATGTATCTATAGTATTTAAACTAACACTTTGTATTTATTTTGTGTCATAGAATTAGGTAAATGCACCGATTTTTTTCATAGCAAATTGTTGCCTTATTTATCATGCATGCATTGGGAATGAACCTCACTGTAGGGACAGCACAGGATTTGTGCATCATAGAATAGAATCATTTCAGTTGAAGAAACCTTTAAGATCATCAGGTCTAACCATTAACTAACACTGTCAATCCCACCAATAAACTATGTCCCTCAGCACCTCATCTACATGTCTTTTAAATACATCCAGGGATGGTGACTCTACCACCTCCCTGGGCACCTTGTTCCAGGGCTTGACAGCCCTTTCAGTAAATAAGATTTTCCTAACGTCCAACCTAAACCTTCCCTGGCACAACTTGAGGCTATTTCCTCTTATCGTATCACTTGTTATCTGGGAGAAGAGACTGACTCCCAGGTCGGCCTCCTTTCAGTGGTTGTAGAGAGTGAGCCTTCTTTTCTCCAGACTAAACAACCCCAGTTTCCTCAGCCACTCCTCTTAAAACTTGTTCTCTAGACTCTTCACCAGCTTTGTTGCTCTTCTTTGGACACGCTTCAGCACCTCAGTGTCTTTCTTGTAGTAACAGTCCCAAAACTGAACACAATATTCAAGATGCAGCCTCACCAGTGCTTCACCAGTGGAGCTGTTGGCTGTCTTGGCCACCTGGGCACACTGCTGACTGATGTTCAGCTGGCTATTGATCAACACCCGCAGGTCCCTTTCTGCTGAGCAGCTTTCTAGCCACTCAGCCCCAAGCCTGTAGCTTTGCCTGCAGTTGTTCCCTCAATCCCCTGACCCAGATCATTGATAAAGATGTTAAAGAGAACTGGCCCCAATACTGAGCCTTTGCAAACCTTGCTTGTGACTGGCTGCCAACTGGATTTAAATCCATTCACCATGACACTTTGGACTCAGCCATCCAGCCAGTTTTTAACCCAGCAGAGTATGCCCATCGAAGCCATGAGCAGCCAGTTTCTCCCAGAAGATGCTGTGGGAAATGGTGTCAAAAGCTTTACTAAATTCCAGGTAAACACAGATTATAGGGTCAGTCTCCTACAGATTTTACTGAAGTACTGGGTAGGTCTGAAAAGAGCCACACCAGAACTTTCTAATGCTTTGTGAATTGATGAGGAGCCAGTGACATGCCTTTGCAACAAAACAGGCCAACAACCTCCTGGGCTGCAGTTGGCAGAGTAATGCCAGTAGATCAAGCGTGGTGATCCTTCCCCTCTACTCAGCATTGGTGGAATTCTGAGTCCAGTTCTGGGCTTCCCAGTACAAGAGACATGGACATACAGGAGACAGTCCAGTGAAAGGCTACTAAGATGCTAAAGGGACTGGAGCATCTCTCCTCTAAGGAAAGGCTGACAGTGATGGAACTGTTTGGCATGGTGAAGAGAAGGCTCAGGGGCATTTTGTCAACCTAAATAAATATCAGAAGAAAGAAGCAAGGAAGAAGGAACCAGGCTCTTTTCAGTGGTGCCCAGTGACAGAACAGGATGTAAAGGGTAAAAATGGAAATACATGAAATTCTACTTAAACAAAACAAAAAACTTCATTCTGTGAGTGATCAGATACTCAAAAGAAGTTCCTCAGAGAGTTGTGGAGTCTCCATCCTTGGAGATACTCAAAAGCCTGTTGGAGATGGCCCTGAGCAACCAGGTCTAGGTGACCCTGATTTGAGCAGAGGGCTTGGGCTAGACAATCTCCAGAGGTTCCTTCCAACCTCAACCATTTTGTGATTCTGTAATCAGTTTAAATACTTTATTCTGCCTTTATTCCTATGAAATGACAACAACAAAACAGCCCTGAAAAAAAGCAGCTCAGAGTGCAGACTTGTGAAGTTTTCAAAGCTAACATTATTCTAAGAATATTGGGGAACACTGAGTATCAACATTAAGAAAGTCCTTGAGCTTTCTGTTACTATTTTGTGGAGTTCCTTATCTACCAGTCTTTGGCAGCAGGTTGTATCCTTCATTGCAATATTGGAAACAGCTGAGCATGAACATCGTCTGAGGGCAATATGACATGGAGACTACAGCAGTCTAAGCAAGTTCACTCAAGAAAGAGTGTTATAGATGCATTTAAATGAAAAGTAACAAGCAGAGGCGAAGCAACTTCTTGCCATTGTTTTTTAACTCTGATCTTCCTATTGCCAGTCAAGCTTTACTTTCTTGTTTGCCTTTTACAGCACACCAATAATTCTCTATTCACATTGTCACTGAGAGAAAAAAAAAGAAACAAAAAAAACCCCAACAAAACACAAAAGAAAACAACTGAAAACATCCAGAAGTACTTCTTTATGGCCAGTTTAATGACTGTGTTCAGTATGAGCTATTTCAGTTCTGCTCTGTCTAGTTTAGTGCTCTTACAATCTCCAAAAAGTTACTTTAAAAGTGCAACTGAGTTTAAAAAAAAATAAAAAATCTGAAATAAGGAATTCCAGAATCAAATTTCTTTATAGATTCTCGGTATCATTGCCTGTATATTGTGCTGTAATTTTTAACTGCACAGAAATCAATACCTGTGCGTGATGGGAATGCCCATCCTTTTGCAAGTCTCCTTCATCAAAGTCATCACATCTGGCACTGAGGTTTTCACTCTGTTCATGTCAGTTGAGATACTTGTCATATCCATATGGTACCTTTTAAACACAAGATAAAGTTCTGTCAGCAGTATAGTAATTTTTTAAGTGTTCAGTGTGAGTGATAGTAGAATATGTATTTATGGATGTACATGGATATGTATATGAGAGTTTGCACATGAACACTGATTGATTTTCGAGATCATTAAATTAACATAGTTAACATTTTAGTTGTTAATACTAGAATGTTTTAGGTATTAACACCTACATTTTTTCTTTTTTTTTGCAAAATGTAATTAGTTTTAAGGCCAGAAGATGCTATCACGTCTTATTTTGTTTTGTACTTGCCATGTGCTACTACGTATTCTGATGTCCCTGCTAGGCTTTGAAACAGGATGCCTTTGTAGGCTGTGGCATTGCCATTACAGTAAGACAAATAGTACAAACTTCTCAGGAGCGTTTAGGCACACTTACTGTACTTACATGGCAGAAGGTAAAGTCTTTCTGTTCTTCCAAGACCAACTTTTCCACGCTTCCTAGGAAATAAAAAAAGTTCAAAAAGCAAAGTACTTTTTTTTGTGTGTACCTATATGGGAAAACAGAATGCCCATCCTCCTCTGGCAGTGATGTCATGCAAGATGTGCTACAGTTGGTGGCTCACACAGCTGTTGGAACAATGAAGTACAATGAAAATGTGTTATTCTAGAGACTAAAATCTGTGTTTACATGCCAATTTTCAAGTTACTACTACTTGTGGCTGCCATGGTATGTGTTCAAGATTTGGCATTTGCTTTGGTCATTGCGTCTAATTTCACGATCAAGTTATTTCCCTCAATGTCCAGCAAAGATCCACAATTTTATTACTAGAAAGCGTTCTGTACTGCATTTACTGAGAGAGATAACTCTTTGTTTTTCAGAGCTTCCATATGGCTGGGAGAAAATTGATGATCCCATTTATGGCACTTATTATGTTGAGTAAGTTCCCAAGTTCAATATTAAGTTGCTGTTAATATGTCATCACCTAATGATGATCACCAGTGTCCTCTGCAGTGCTGAGCCTGGCAAGGCATGGGTATGATTACTTGACATGGTAAACTGAAGGTATACCAGGAATTCTGTTATCAATACAGCTAATGTGTCCTAATAAATTTAGTGTATCTCAAATCAGTGACTCAGGCATTCACCCATTCTCTTTCTCTAGTGTCTGATTTCATGGTATCATTCCTAATGATACTTTTACAAAGATCATATTCATTAAAGAAATACTGTATTTTCTATGTAAGGTTTGGATATCTAGTGAGGTAAAGATCTTGAAAATCAATGAACAGAGCAAAACGTAATCATTTTAGCTCAGTGAAGATCCTTTTCTGGGTAGTCCTTCCTTGCTGCAACTGAGATGTTTACACTGTTTGTACCAGAAGGTAGGTTATTTATACAATGCATATAAAATTTTAGGGATGCTGTGGTTTATTTTGTACTTAAAAATGCAGCTGAAAATAAGAGAATATAAATTTCTATTTTTACAGTACAATCCTTGCTTTCATTTTTTTTCAGATTTCATTTTAGTCATGAAACAAGAAAAAAAAAAAAGTCCTACTCCTGTGTACAAAGGGCAACAGAAAGCTTCTGTCTGAACTACTAGGTAGAACCTGATCTGGTCAGTTTCTAAGTAAAATAAGTAAATTATAGAGGTTATTTTCTGTGTTTTTTAGCATAACACAGTGAATGAGACTTAAGCAAAGTAAATCTAGATTAGAAATTGTGATACCTGTTTAGAGTAGTGTGTTCTCACTCTGCTCTCTGCACAAAGTATATGGCAGAGGAGAGAGAAAGCCATTCCCCATCATTGTGCAGACCGCAGTTTGAAAGACTGAGAAAGATCTATCCATTAGCTCTTCTTGTTAAAGAAGAGAGACCTTTAGAGAAGATGGTCCCTGACCTAAAAATCTCAATTTGAAATCCTGGCACTCATGCAGTAAATTTATTCTAGTTGTTCTATAAAAAAATAGAAAATTTTAGATTGTGCATCACATCATTCCCTTCATCTCTTGGATGCATAGCAACACTTTGACTACAAGCTCTCTCTGGACTGATACTGGGGCTGCAGCTTTTCCAGGCCTAATAATATGCTACTATTAACATGTACAGCATAGAGAAGGACAGAAAGCTTAAAAAAAACCTGGTTTCTGGAGGGTTAGAAGATTAAGATTCCCTTTTCTTTATTGCTGTAATTGTGGATTCCCCTGCGTCTTCCCTAGCCCTCCTACAAAGCAAACAAACAAATGAAATTGTTGTTTAGCCACTGCCCTGCTGATTCCTTCTGCCCCAGTCTCCAAATGCAGTAGCACCTGCTCTGCTTCATTGTTCCCAGCTTCTTCCCTGCCCTCAGGTGAAAAAGCCAGCAGCCCGTCTGCTGTGCTGCTCAGCCCAAATCAACTTAATCAGTCCAAATTCAAGCAAAAAGATAAGTAAGTTTTTGAAGTCTCTACACAATGCCATTAAATTTCCCTCTCTCTATGCCTGAGTTCTTTTATGATGTTGCCAAGTAGCTAGGGGCTAGAGTTCTCATATTGCTTTGTATTAACCCTCTCTGAAGATTTCTGCACGTGCAATTATGCAGCTGCTGGGTGCAAGTCTTCTGCCTCAGTAGCTTTTAGTGTATTTTGGTGAGTAACAGGTGTAGTGCAAATTTCTCTGTGTTAATCTCTGACTGAGACTCCGCTTGGTTGTTACATGGCATTCTGGCACTGGTGAGCCTCACACTTCGCTGCAGAGTCAGAAAAGGAACAAGTATTTGTCTCCATTTCATGTCCACCCACAGGTAAACAGACGCAAGGCACCGGGCCCAGCTGTTCTTGTGCAATTACATACTTTCAGGCTGTTAGTGACAAATTTATTAATCCTACAACAGACAAGATTTGTGGAAAGATATATCAAACCTACTGCAGGCTCAGAGGTTTTTAGAAGGGGAATGGTTGTTCACAGAATGGTGTTAAAACTGCAGTCGCGCTAAGTTCGTAAGGAGTTTTATAGTCAGTAAAATGGAGCTGTTAATTTGCTGTCTGAGCTCAATTAGTTTGAAACAAAGATTGCTTTTCATTTTTCATGCTAAAAAGTGGCAGTTACATCTTTTATTACCAGTATTTCTATATTCTACAGAATAGTTGTTAGCTAGATAAAATCAGATCACAATAAACTCTCTTAATCATGTCATAAAAGTGGGTAAATTATGAAAAGTTAGGTTACAAACTTTCACACATTCAGGTCCAGTCCAATTTTACATGCAGGCCTTTAAAACTGTCAGTGAAAGAAGGGCTTGTGCTGTGCTCACTAAAATATTTTTATCCCATGGGAAATTTGTAAGGATTAGTGATGAGGCAAACAGACTCAGGTTTCCTCTATAAGCACCAACCATGCTCAGCTTCAATATTCAGAGACCAGCTAAAAAAGAAACAAATTAAAACCTCAAAGATCTTGCTAGTAAAGTTAATAAAGACTAATCACAGCACATTTGCAAATTCTGTTAAAAAGTAAGGTCTCCAGTATAACTTCCTCTTAATCATGTGTGAATATAGGTGTGAGACATGAATAAAGTTTTCGTTTGCCTTGTTATGCAGGTCCAGGCTTCATTTGTAAGGTGTAGGCATTTGACATAAATGAGAAGTGTTTGCTATATGTGGGTTAATTTTCATGTAATTTTCTCTTAATATATAAACTAGGATCTAGGAGCACTTAGCTGTGCAGGGCCATGGAAAGAATGTGATTATTAGAGTGCGCTGGGTCTTTCAGCATTCTAATTACCAAAAGATTATTTCCCTCTTTAAGGATGATTAACTACAACACAGAACTCAATTTCCAGACATGATTTCCTTGATAGAAAAACTAAATTAGACATACAGGTATTTATTCTGAAAAGCTATACCTCCTTCACGTACAATTTCTGACAGTACTCTGTTACTACTCAAACAGAAAGAGTTATTTCAGGCCTTTTTGTCATTATAAGATATTAGTAACTGAAAAATGTGAATGCAAACAGGAGTTAGGCACTAACAATTTATGCATCAGAATATCCATCCTTTAAGCATCCTGGTCCTCAGAATAAATTTGGTGGATTATAGGCAACCATTTCAAAAGTTAGAGTCACAAACTACAAAAGAAACCCTGTACACTGAAGTTAAAAGGAGATAGATGAAACTTCTGCTGATGCACATGCTCAGATGTGCTATCATTTTGGCAGGGCTTAGTATCTTGGCCATCAACTAAAATCTGCATACTAGGCATTGCTGCCCATAAATCTCCTAAGAATGTGCTGCAGTTGTCTTAAGCACATCTAACTCTATCACAGAAACAACTTAGCCTGGCCACATTCACTGGTGCCTGTGTCTTAAAGACTGGCTGGTGGTGACAATACACAGGAGACACTGTTTCAACCTCACTGCTAAATGCAGCCCGAAACCAAATCCTACCTCTGAGGGGTTGTCCCCACTTAGCATATGGCGAGCTAACAGAGGACAGCAACATCAACTACCGCTTCTTCTCTATGGAGGGAAATTTGGGGTTCCAAGGAGCAGAAAGCAAAAAAAAAAGGCAGCATGATTTGTCTGTACAGTCACAATGGCACGGAGAGAAATTAGTTGGATTCTTGTGTTTGGATTAGGCTTTCAAATTGAACATCCATTGTATAAAATAAATGACAAAAAGTGAAGATAGGAATGTTCACTGAGTTATGAACAATGAGCAATACATTTTTGGATCACGCCCGAAATCTATTTTAACCACAAAAGCAATTATTTGTTACCCTCTTTAAACTCTCATTTGTCTTTTCTTGTTAAGGCCTAGGTTAGTGATACCTGTTTTGTATGCAGTTGAAGTATCTAGATGAAAGGCTGAAATGTCTTTTCAAGGGAACTACTTAGCTTAATAACTTCTTTCTCAGGTAAACTCACCAGTAGCAATTTTTTCTGATTTAGTCATGAAGCTCTATAACACTTAAAATTGCATGAAATGGAGGTGTTTCATGTCTTATCAATCTAGGAGCATAAATCCAATATTACTAGATAAAAACAAATTATTATCAGTATCATTTTCTTTTCTTTGACTTCTCTGGGACATCCTATTTTATACAATAGTTTGAATTTATTGGTATTCTTACATTGTGCTTTTGAGCCTTCTCATTACCATGAAAGAATCAAAATATGGAAATAAATTGGAGCTAAGATTTATTACGGTTGTACTAACAACCTGAGGTTCTTCAAGTACCTCTGCTACTTTTCCTGCCTGATCTGCTAGGACAAAAAGGTCATTTTCAAGATAGCCATTACTGAAGACAATTCTGTGTAAATGAGCTAAACCACAACTTAAAGTCTACCTAGAAACTGCAGAGAGGCAATGGATAACAGTTTATAGCTGTGTCAGTATCACGAGAACTGATGTTCCTTGAGCCATAGACACATCCTGTATTAGCTTCAATCTCATCTTTATAAATTGTAACGTAGGCCTACAAGAGGCCTCCTGCAGAACAGGGATGTGGCCTACAATCATAGTATGGCACTAATCTCAGTTCAAGAGCCTCAATGCAGATCTGTAGTGTGATCTTGGATATCCATTACATATGCATAATACAGTACAAAAGCTATGGGAAACCCATGTTCTTCTGGAAAGACAAGTGAAGACCAGGGCAGGTCTTTAGAGCCTCTAAAAGAAGACATGATCCTTATGTTGAAGCAATTAACTCAACCCACTGTATAGCAACCCTATTTTTAACCTTATCAAATGCTAACATAAAACAAGCTAGATACTTACCCCATACCTGCTATTGGAAGTTGTTTCGTAATTTCACACTTCAGCTTGTAAGCAGCCTACAGACTTCAAGTCTGAAATACTGACATCTTTAATGCATCCTAGTGTTTAGTTCCAAATGTATTCAGAAAATGTAATTATATATCAGAATTAATTCTGCCTGACTAAAAGTTAAAACTCCTTTGGTCTTCTCTCATAGAAGACTCTCTGTCACTGCTCTTCCTGTAAAACTTTTTCTATGGATTAATTTTATTTGGTCATGGGTGATCAAAGCCTTATGTACTATTTCACATGATGCTTCATCACTGCCTTGTGTAACGCCAAAAGTAGTATTTCCTTTACAATATTGAAATACATCACATGATAGGTGGTAGCATGAAAATTATCTTTTTCATGCTGATGTTAGTAGTTCATAGTTACCCTATTTAATGCATACAAAGTCTTTTCTTTCTGCATTTTTAACTGGTAAAGTTTGTCTCCCTTCCATCATTGGTTTCTAGGTTTGCAATAGACTAAGCTGCTGAAGATCCTAGCAATTACATCGTGGTCTAACTAGAAAGCAAAAGTGTAGGAAATTGAAGCCTGCAATCTTAAACTGCCTGTATGAAGAGGGAAAGAAACATAAGGGACTTTCTCTGTCTGCAACACAGATTAAAATTTACCAGAAAACTATTAATCTAAATTTTAGAGCGTGAAAGCAAGCTAGCAGCCACTTGAATGAGTTGTAGCCATGTTAACAAAGTAGCAACTACCGAATTTATCACATTTACTTCCTCTCATTAAACCAAATATTCTTTTACATGACTGTAAGCATTTTCATTGCATTAGCTCTGGCCACTAAATCCTGATTTTTTCAAGAGTATTGCACTCCCATATGACTTGCTACTTTTCCTCTACCTCATTTCTTAATGGCAATCCCACTTACTTTCTTTGAAGCAGTGGTAGGATCTGAATCCCAAGGGACTTGAAAAGTGCTTAATGGTGCATAAAAGCTCATGTCAATATAAATTGAAGGTATTCAACTCGTTTTAGGATCTAAGGGTTTCAAAAGTTCCCAGATCACTCTCCAAGTGCTTAAAGCCCAAGACTGAGACTGGACTTTCAGAAAAGCTCAATACAAAGTAGTTCAGTGAGAATAAATACAGAGTGATGTGTTTGAAAACCTGACCTTCTCTACATATATATTTATTTTCCCAGAGCAATGTTTGCAGCACAAGCCCCTTTTCTCGTTTGTGATCCTATCCCATTTGTGGAGTTGTTCAGTTCAGCCTACTAAATTGTTTTGCCTTCTTCAGAAAACATAAAGCATATCATAGGACAGGATTGTAGGATTACTTATTGATTGATAATATGTATGCTTTAAATTAAAGAGTTAAAATCAAGGATATAATGAGAGCATGTAGTTAAGATAGTAGTTCTAAACAAGATACAGAAAATTAGTAGTGTAATGACAGAGGTGTACTCACTGACCTGTCGTAGGAAATGTAAAACATCAAGAAAAAAATGTGCACATTAACTTTTGTTATATTTCCTGTATGTAATTCTAATCTATCATCTCAGTTTCTGCAACATCTGATTTTTCTGTACAGCTGAGCAGATATATGCCATAGAATTAAAAGAAATCTTCAGTTTATTTCCTAGGTTAGATTTATTTCTAAGCTGTGATCATAAAATCACTCTGTGTTCTAGTCTTTACCTTTTCTGTGAGTGATTAAGCAATTCCACTTACAGCTAATCAATAATAACGCACAAAACTGATTCAGATCCTTTGAATCATGCACAGAACAATGCTTGTACTGAAGATGTGAAAAACTGTCATTGTAGCATGCTTCAGCAGTACTGCTGTTTAATACGGAGTCCCATAGACCAAAACCATTTGTCTGTAGCAGAGTTCAGCATATCGAAATGATAGGACATTTCCCAGTGCTGTTCATTATGCCATGCACTAGATTGTGCATTTCTCATCCCCAACAAAATTGTGTGGAGTATAAGGGACATGCTCAGGCCCATTGGGGATTCATAACAGTTTCGCTCTCTAACCACACACCAAAGGCATATACAGCATCCTACTGTGAAAATGATAATTTTCCCCAACTGAACTCAGTTTTTAATCAAAACCAAATTTTTTCCAGCCACATAAATAGAAGAACACAATTTGAAAACCCTGTCCTAGAAGCAAAAAGGAAGCTACAGCAGCATAACATGCCCAACGCAGAACTTGGAACAAAGCCTATGCAGGCCCAAGGTTTCCGAGGTACAGTACCATGACAGCTGTCTTAGTTAAGATGAAAGATTCTGCTCTCCTGTTTATATGACCATGATTTTGTCATAGTCTGATTAAAAGAGTAATGTTGCCAATTCTCACAATGTCGTCACCTATCTCTTAACATTTTTCTCCCCTAAATGTCTGATCTTCCAGAGTTACAGGACTCACGAGTCATCTAACATACTCTAACCTTCAGAAGTGCAGAGAAAAGACAGAAGAGTTGACCCTTGTGTCTTCTAAAGGCTAAGAAACAAAGCACAATAAGAACCCTGGAGTAATTTTCTAAATAAAATCATAAATTCTATTCTTGGGAATGTATGACTCTCTTGAGCACCTGAGATTGGCAACATTGAAATAATTAATTGTACTTTCTCTAAATTACCGTTAATTGATGTTTGGTATGTTTCTAAGCTAGCTCATCTAGCAAGCATCAATTAAGTTAAAAGCCTCAAGCACTGTATTACAGGAGTTTACAAGAATACAGCCTCTTGGTAACATAAAAATTAATGTGCTTAAAATGAGCTGTACAAGCAGCAAGCAGCATTGGTAGAGATGAATAAATTTTAACATGAGATTATATCCAGAGAATGAGGCTTGTTCTCCTTTGTAACAGTAGAAAGCTCCTCATCAACCTTACCTAGACCCAAATTCGCCCACCTGCGCCCTGCTCCCAAGAGGTCCCGCAGTGTGAGTGACCTGTCCCAGTGCCACCGCGACCCCGCTGGGACGCGCAGGCTGCACGGTATGTCCCTGGCTGCCGGCCAGACGAGCCCCATAAGGCAAGAGCAGTTCGAGTCACAACCTTTGCACCTTCCTCCCACCCTTCCTCACCAAGTGCAGCATGGAAGAGAGCATGGGGGAGAGGCACAGGGAGCACCCATCATCCACACCGTACACCAAGGCACGTGGAGAGGGAACGCGGAGGTTGCACAGCAGTTATGTGTGTCACTTGTTCGATGCTAAAACCCCCACGTTTTTGGAGAGAAAAGCCTACCTAGTATTTAGCACTACTTGTTAACAAATGGAGTAAGATATGCAGTGGGTATTTTCCTTACTGCAGTTGGGAGAGAAATTACAGAGAATATTTTACTTTGTAGATGAAGCTGAATTTATATTTAAGGAAAGAGGTTTTAAAATTACCTCATAGATCATTTTTATTGTTGTAATTATTTTAGCTGCACAATATCCAATTCTGAATGTATTTCTAATACGAAAGAGCACGTATAACTCCGCACTTACGGCTGATCTGCCATAGATAAGATAAGCGTTTTAAGCTTTGTATTAATAAAAGGACTCACAAGAAAATTTCCCTGGAATGCCTGCACTCTTTATTTCCTCGGTTTTCATATACTGTCACCTGCTGTCAGCCAATATTGTTATCTACTCTCCCTGCTGTGCTGTGATTAGATCAGAAGTTTTGTCTTTTTTGTTTGTGTTGGCTGATGTAGAAAAACCACTCTTCACCCGTGATGCATCACAGCTGAAGGGGACTTTCCTCAGCACAACTCTTAAGAAAAGCAACATGGGTTTTGGATTTACCATCATTGGTGGGGATGAGCCGGATGAGTTTCTCCAGGTGAAGAGTGTAATCCCTGATGGGCCTGCAGCACAAGATGGGAAAATGGAAACAGGTAATTAAGATGGTTCCTCTGTTCTTTTATATGAGAAGTAGAATGAGACACAGATTTCTGAGTCTCACTTTCTCCATGAATGTGTACATTTGTTTGTATGATTTGTAGGTGTTAAGGTGTAAAACAACTGCTCTATAAAAAAAGATAAGCTTCTCAGATAAAACTTTCATTTATTTTTTCTTTCTAATAATGCCAAGTTGCTTATTTTTCCTATTTCACAATATTTTAAGAGATAAAAGATCTCTATATTCTCTTAAATAAAAGTGGAATATTATGTTCTTTGGTTTCTAAGTTGTTTATTCAAGGGGAGTCTATGCATGGAAAGAAAAAGAGACAGGCAGAGAGAGCACAGACCACTAAGTGCAAATTTATTTCTTTAGAGAGGATAGTTTTGCAAAATAATCAAAGTAAAGTCTGACTCAACATTGTTCTCATTAGAAACATCAAAGCAAGCGTTTTCAGAGTGACATATGGACATGTAGGCATCTGTGGCCTACTAATAAACAATCTGTGAAAGCTAACTAAATAAAAGAAACTTCCTCTCAAGAGATTTAAAGTTGCTTTTAAGATCTGAACCACCACTGGAAATATTTTCATGTCCACAGTTTGGTAAAGACTGCAAACCACTGCCTTTGCTGGGTTGCATCAAGTCTATGTATGGATGAAACATTTTTGAAGCAAGATCAACTCAATTTCCAAGCTAGATATCATCTCCTGTTTGAGAAGACAATAAAAGAATAGCAGAATAATTTCAGTTGGACCTCCAGTCACTAACCTCCTGCTCAAAGCAGGGCTAATTTCCTAGTTGGATCAGGTTGCTCAGGGCTCCATCCCTCTGTCTTTAGGAAATTTTATAGACCAGAGTTCCCACAGCCTCTGTGGCCTCCTGTCCAAATACTTAACCACTCTCATGGTGAAGATTGTTGTTCTTCAGATCCAATTAGGGTTTCCACTGTTTACCAGTGACTGTAGTCTTATGTTTGTGCAGCCCTGTCACTGTGTACTGTCTGTCCTCTGCAGTCTGTACCTCAGATAATAATCAGGCTGCACATTGGTACTGGGACATGTGCATAATTTTACCTTCCATTTCTCATCAAGACTTTATAGAAGAAATGCTAGTTTGGAATTTATGTTATCTCTTCAGAAAACCAAGTTCATGATGGCCAGAGTCAATGTGAAGTTAAAGAGAGTTTCCTAGGCTGTGACAGACCACTGTGAATAGACCATAGCAGCACAGCAGGAACCTCTTAATGTGTTACAGTACAGGAAGCAGACACAGAAACAGACACAGGCACAAATAATGTGGGTGGAATAGTCCCAAGTGATTCCTCTGGAAATATGCTTTCATCCTTCTTTTATTGTAGCAAAGGGAGGTCCCTTCCAGCCCCTAACATGCTGTGATTCTGTGATTCTGTGATTTGTCAGAATAAATCCCCCTGAACTCTACTTTATTCTATAGGATTCTCCAGGACTTCAAAAGTAGGAAGTGTGAAGGCTGTGAAAAGCATTATTTAAAAAAAAAACAAAACAAACATGTTTGCCTCAAGTCTTATATTACAGCCAGTATGATGTTTTTGATGTCAAATAGCTAAACAGATAATTTATATAAAGAAATAAAATGTTAGAAAGAAGTAGAATATAGATTGTTGGAATTTCTTTTACAAAAAAAAGTCTACATTCTTGTTGCCATTTTAACTTAATGCAATTTAGTTCCCTAGCACAAAATCGAATTAATTGATTAAGTGATCAAAGAATACCACAGACTTCCTGAAGTTCAGGAGATTTTAGTAACATGAACTTCATTTTTCTTAGTATTTTCATATTACTTAATACACTGCATGAGAGATTTTCCTTGTTTCTCATGGTTTAGTATTCTCAGATCCAGCACTCAACATACTTGCTAATCCATCTGAAGTGTAGGCTGGTTATTGGTGAACTTGTTCATGTGGAGTTCTTTTCTCTGAAAAAGATAGTATCTTTGAAACTTAAATTTTTATGAGTGTCATAATACTATTGATGATGATTATTGTAGTCAGGGATTGTGATGAGAATATATAGGGAAAATATGCTTTAAAATGCATAGAAATAACATTGACTTTTTTTTGTCTGAGTTAATTAATTCAACTATATTAAGGATGCAAGACAAACATACGTTCAAATGTATAATCACCCTATAATTATGTGAGCGTGATATGTACAAAACTACATCTAAGAATAAATTCTGTCCTCCAGTGTCTTAATTCTTTAAAAGAGTGACAGAGTTCTGATGTAAAGTAATTGGAGAATCTCAAGCTAATAATTGTGGTGTCTAATATGGTTTCTATGAATATTAGAAGTGATTTCTAAATAGGATAATGGTAAGCAGGAAAAAAAATATATTTAAGGGCAGAATATGCATAAAGGCATTGTTCAGCAAAGTGCTTGTGTTTCCTGCTATCCATTCCTTTTCACACTTCCTGAAGTAGGATTTCTCTCTATATTCAGTCATTTTACAATTGAATCAACTGGAGATATGAAAACCTTCCAGATTCCATCAACAGCATTTTGTTTATGAAGTGTTAAAATCTTAGTTTTTAAAACTTTTTGAAATTACCTGTGTACCTTTTATTTGTTAGGTAGACATCTCTGGATGATGAATACAGCTTTTAAAATAGATTTTATTTATTCTTTTGATACAAACTGTGTGTTGTTTTGCAATTTATGTGCACCCCAGCTACCATTGCAGTCACAGGAGGTTTTGATAAATGATCAAAACATTTTGTGGCAATAGAGCATCACAGTAGAAAGCTTGAGGATGATGGCAATATGGTCCATGAAACAAGCTATGATGTAAGGGATAGCCACAGATGCTGGTGCTCCCAGCTGTAATACAGTTCTGGAGCCTTTCCCTTGCAAGGAGGATACATTTGTTTTGTCCAAGTGGTTAATAAAATTCTAGTGTTTTATACCTACATCAGATATGAGGAAAACGGGAAGAAAAGACACCATCTCCCTTATCTTGCCTGATCTTTGCCACAGGCTGAAGACACCAATGCTGTAATTTGTCTTAATTGTTAAAGAAATAATCTCATGGAAAAGGAGTATTTTAACTTTGGTTTACTTCTCCACCCAAGGTCTTATTTAGGAGTCACATAAACATGCTGTTCAAAGAGAAGGGTGAATCAATGTAAGATATTATTGTACATCCTTTATCACATTGTTATTGTCACACTTGATCTCAACACAGTGAATTCACCTGCAGGTTTCAAAAGGAAACAATTTCGAATTTCACCCCTTGTAACACGGAAGAAGCTGCTTGGAAGTGACTTGGCATTACCATGATCCTATGAAACAATTAAAGCAGTGAGTCAAACTAAGTGCGCTGAGATACCACAAGAGATATCTGAGATCCTGGTGATCTAACATCACCACTCAGTGCCCAGTGCTGGGCACTAAGAGGTAGCTATAGTTGTCCCAGACCCACAACAAATCTCACAGGCAGATTGAAGAGAAACCACATCTTACTGGATGAGTCAAAACCAGCCAAAATAACATTCCTGATCCCATTTGCCAGATGTTTCAGAATTCCTAAGGGTTATTATGCCCTTGTGTAAATCTAGCATCTGTGAACTAATGGCTGTTAATAATACTGCAAATGCCTTTCTAGGACATGTTTTAGCATTTGAAGTTAATCAAGCTGCTGGATATGAACATTACACTCCACAGCATCTCTGTCTACCTCAGGACAGCCTAGGAGCTCATACCATATCCTTTCCTCAGAGGTTACATTGCTTTGTCTTGTTTGAAGCCTCATGCTCCCGGTAGAAAATGGTCTGCATTTAAAAGGCCCCTGTATTCCATTAAAATGCTGAGTGAACATCACTAGTAAAAGACTGCATCTACATGAAAAGATTTTTATACAGTGAGTGATTTTGAATGACTGCTGTTCTAAGGCAAACAAAGATGTAGGCCTGTGGCTAAGTCAGATAAAAGCTCAAGATGCAAAGGCAAAAACTTTCCTAGAATTCCCAAGGTTATTCAATGGTCTAGATAAACTGAAACACTCCCACATAACCACGTTCGGGAAAGATTCTCACTGCACATTTCAGTTGGCTCCAGTTCCTTTGGTGAAAGTTTCCAGGAAGCAGCTCAAAGACACTGGGCACAAGTGGTTATTTGAGTCTTTTGATGACACTTCTGATGAATAGCTGTGGTCGTTGCCGGTTGAACTTTACAGAAACGCATGTACATCTGTGATGAGTTGTCCTAGCTCAACAGTGTGAATCGAGAAATAGGAAGCATGCTCTTTCATTTCATCATCCAAGCATACACACGACCATTGTAAATCGTCTGTAAACAATGCAACATTGGGCTCTTTTAGATGCTATGCTCTCAGGAATGGTGGCTTCACTATATTAGTGAATTTATTCTAGAGATAAAATTAATAAATGTAAGATAAGGTTCAGCTAACAGATATGGATATCTACAAGACAGATGTCTACACCTATCATATGAGTAGACATCTAGAACTTCTAGATAACTGTATTGGGATGAAGACATGTAAAATCTAGAGAGCAGTCCCACATCTGCTACTCAGAATTTATACTGAAATTTTGCCTGAGAGATCTCCAAAAGGAATCAGCCAGCTGTTAGAAATAGTGGAAGGAGTGACCCATGGGCTTGCTGCTATCTGTGGGACTATCATCAGGATCCATAACAATCTTCTATCGATGCTGAATTTTTCAAGAAGCTGAGCTTTCTCTAAATGTAAGCAAATTGGTGAGACTGCACACTTGTTGTTCTAAATATCATTATTTACTTGAATAAGAGGAAAACTAAAACCATTATCAGGTGGTTGACCCTACAAAGTCACAAAGCTTAGGGAATGATTACCTAGTTATCGTTCATGAATATTTTTGCACATTAGGGCTAATATCTCATAAGCTCTGCAAAAAAAATAGAGTGCTCAAGACAGAAGGAATCAGGGACATCTGCTCAAGGATGCATTTTTACAAGTTCAAACAGATCCTTAGTTCTGTTCCCTGTTTGTCCATTGTGAGTTCAGGTAAACAAACCATTATCTCAACTAATGTCAGATCAGATGAATCGTAGAATCACAGAATGGTAGGGGTTGGAAGGGACCTCTGGAGATCATCTAGTCCAACCTCCCCGCCTGAGCAGGATCATCTAGGGCAGGCCATACAGGAACATATCCAGGTGAGTTTTGAAAGTCTCTACCACACTTCAGTTATTTGTAAACATTAATAAGATCCCCTCTCAGTTTTCTCCTCTCCAATGAAGATGAGATGCAAGCTGTTCAGTTTCAGCAACACCAGAAAAAGTGAATTATGTATGCACAAGGAATGCCTTCAATCCAAAGAAGAAAATATGTTATGATTAAAAAAAAAAAAAAAATGTTTTGGCAGTCATTGGGGAATGTGAATACTGTCATAATACCACTGAAATTCTCATTCTACCGTGACCACACACAACTGTACCTATCTTCTTTTTCAAACAGTTCAAGTGTCTCTCACGTGCTATCAGTCAAGATTTGTCTGTTGGTATTCTCTTTTACAATATTCCCTCCCCTTCATACCCAACTGTTTACCACAGTTGTCGTCTCAAGACGTTCACTGACAAGGAGCTCAGTGAAGAACTGGTAACACACATATGAAGGACTTTATTTCTGGACCAACAATGTGCACTCACAGCCCAGAAAGCCAACTGTATCCTGGACTGTATCAAAAGTGCATCCAGCAGGTCAAGGGAGGTGATTCTCCCACTCTACTCCACTCTTGTGAGACCCCACTTGGACTACTGCTTCCATCTTTGGAGCCCCCAACATAAGAAGGACATGGACCTGTTGGAGCAGGTTCAGAGGAGGGCCACAAAGACAATCAGAAGGCTGGAGCACCTCTCCTATGAGGACGGTTTGAGGGAGTTGAGGTTATTCAGCCTGGAGAAGAGAAGGCTCTGGGGAAACCCAATTGAAGTCTTCCAGTATCTGAAGGGGGCCTACAAGAAAGCTGGACAGGGACTTCTTACAAAGGCTTGTAGTGATAGGACATGGGATAATGGCTTCAATAGGGAAGAGGGTAGATTTAGATTAGAAATTAGTAGGAAGTTCTTCACTATAAGGGTGGTGAGACCCTGGAACAGATTGCACAGGCAGTTTGTGGATTCTCCATCACTGGATGTGTTCAAGGCCAATTTGGATGGGGCTGGAACTAGATGATCTTTAAGGTTCCTTCCAACTCAAACTATTCTATGATTTCCACAATACCAGGAGCTGGCTGAAATTTAAGTTAGCTCACCTGCCTGACACCACCTTGTCTAGTAGCACGAGAAAGACTGGCTTCCAAAAATTAGAGCATGGCATTAGGAACATGAGAGATTATGCTCCTCATTGGACTGCTGAGGTAGGAGTATCTTTTCATTATCCTTATGCATCTCCAGCCTAAAACACTCTTTTAATATATAGCAAGACCTCATCAAGTGTCAGTCTTGCTGCTGTAATTTTGTGTCATTTAGCAGGTCTGTGAGAGGGGAGCATACATAAACCCAGCTAGTTTTCAGCCTCCCTTAACGGTCTTGCTTTGTTTCGAAGCTAGGATATTTCATCTGAACCAGCAGTGGTCTTTTGTCACCCCATTTCAGTCTAACTAAGATCAAAGATATCTCTCTCTCTCCAGATGTTGCTATTAATGGTAAATTAACTGTTTGAAAGAAACTAACAACAATAACGAAAACTATTTCGGGCATCATGGAGAGTGATAATTCCTCCTGCTCCTGTTATGCCAGTTGATGTGGATTTGTGTTACATTTACTGCTTGTGTTCTGACTCCCTCCAACACAGGCAGCTGAGGAAACAGTGCAAAACACAGCAGAAACAGCACATTTGCATCATGGACAACCAAAATCGTTGCATTTTCTATTTACCCATGACACCTACAGTTCCTTTCACCAGGGGTACTGGTTACATTTTCCCTTTTGTGATCCAAGCCAGGAGTAACTATTTGCGAGGAACCTCAGCCTGGTTTTCTAAAACCATTCTTCTTTCATTTCATACCTTGGCTTTTTAGGGAGAGCAGCTTGAAATCTTGTTGAGACTGGAACTGTGATGTGAATGCTGTGGTCTTTACACCCCACTTGATAGAGCTAATAGATGCCCTGCTAGTTCATAGCTGAAGCAAAGGGGCATCTAGGGGCTGCACTTTTTTTTTTTTCCCTTTGTGCAGTATACAGTGTTGCTAATCTCACAATTTTATCCTGACTCTCTATGTAACCAGAATTCTTTTAAAAACAACTTTTAATTGCTGTTTTTTAAAAGGTGACCAAAAGTGAATCTTAGGTTAAATTTTACAAGATAGAAGTTTCTTTTCCCCTACTTGCAGAGGAAAGCTCTGAATAACTGCATTATATTTAAGAGATTTCAAACAGAAAGCAAAGAAAACAATGCCAAGTCTACTATTTGATATCACACATTGAGACTGTCACTTTAGCTGAGGTGAGGGATGGGGCTTATGGTTTTGAATGCTTCATGGTGAGAGTAAAATAATACTTGTGTTTTAGGAATATTAATAGCAATAAAAAACTCAGTAGCAGGAAGGTATTCTTTTTCAATCTGCTTTTCTTTTGTGTTTTAAATTAGTCAATCCATTGAACTCTGCATGTAAATGGACAGACCAGAACATAGCATTTAGGTTGCTAGAAATTCTTAGTACTTGTACAATTTTTTCTAACATTAATTTTCCATTATATTTTGTTGTATTTCTATGGCTTACATATAAAAATAACTTGCCACAGTGCTCACAGTAATATCCATGAATTTCTTCTTATGTAAACCAAAGATCTAGTAAAAGTGTCTGCTTCTGTCATAAAGTTACTGAATTCTAATCTCCATGAGATTCCTATTTTAGTGCTTTCTTCATATTTTTATTCTTTTGGTACTCACTAGATTGTTAGGTACTCATTGAATGATAACCAGGACAGATATGAACCTAAACTAAAAAAAAAAAGTATCCACGTTTTGTATACTACATGTTGTTACTGTGTATACCACAACAATCTGAGGTCTTTGTGTGCATCTTGTCAGGTTTCTTTGGTTGACTGGTATGATACTCAATAGCCTTGTGTTCTCCTCGAGGTGCAGAAAATCTGTATGTCCCTATCTGTTCTGCCTGATATGGAGTTAGAGCTTGAGTCCATGTTGCCTATCTGTCAAGCTACTGAGTATTCATTAAGCACTGTGCACAAATCTTTCCTATTAGAGCCATTCCACTTTGCATAAATATTCCTCGAGGTACAAAGAGAGCTATTGATTCTTTTTAGCCTTGTCATTTGGCTATTCCCTTGAAGTCTTCAATTAAAATTATTTATACAAACTGGAAGAGCAATTACAGCAGAGCATCTAACGGATTTCAAAATGCTTCTGAAAATGTTCTTTAAGTCACAGGAATAATTAGAAAAAATTTCTTTGGAACTTCTTGTCTTTGCCTCACATACTGTCTCACATCATGAAATTATTCTGGTTTTGCCATAATTTAGAAATTTGGGGAATCTAATATCTCAAGCTGTAGACTTAGTACCTTAATTTGAGGTAGTTCAAAGCATCATGCTGAGGAACATAGATCCCCAAGTACAGTGTCGGTAGGGAGGAAAGGTTGCCTCCAGCAGACAACTGAAACTACCAACATTTGGGGTGCCATTCAGTTGCATAAACATAGCTGTCCAGTGCCATTAAAAATCCCAGAGATCCCATCTAGCCTCCTGCTCTTTCAAGCAGCAGTCTCTTGTAAGCCCTATGTTGTACCTGTAAGTCCCGTATGAACATCTTAAATGCCTGAGGCTCTTGTGAATTAAATGCCTACATAAACAACTTTGTTCCTCCATCAGTACCTTAAGAGGAATCTGTTAATAGATTGCTTTGGTTTTCCTTAACTTCTATTACAGCAAGCAGTGATTCATTCGTTACTGTAATAGTAACCTTTCTTCTGACATTTTTAAGGGTATTTATTTCCCATAGCCTTATTCAAAGCTCACACCTGGGGTTTTATAAACACTTAAAAGAAACAGCAAAAACCCTTTAAACTTAATAGGCTTAACTTTCTTTCATTTAACCATTCAAACAACATTATAAGATGTCCGATGGTTGATTTCAGCCATATACTGGTGTTTATAAGTTCATTTTCTTCTCCAACACTTATAAAATTTTTTTCGGGTATTATTGTTGCCCATAAAGTATATAAGAATATTAGGATTGAATGACACACATAACTTGTTTTCTTTCCTATAGTGACTCTTCTTCAAAAGACTGTTTTTTTCAAGTCCAGATAATGCACAGAAATGCAGCGGGAATCTGCAAAGAGCACCAACCTTTTATTTTGCTTTGATAAAATCCATATTTATACACAGGAGACACCTCATAGTGTGCATGGTTTATTGCATTTATTGCATTTTGAAAGAAATTCCTATTTGTTGACACTATATTTTGATCTACCTTTATCACATGTACAGAACTTACTTTTCTATTCAACTGTTTCACCTTTGACCAGATGTTCACTACGGTTATGCTTTTATTTAACCCAGAAACCAAAGGTCAAGCAACCTGATGGGAAGAGAGGTCATAATGTAGATACAATCTATGATAATATAAACAATCCTGTCTCTTATAGAGAAATACAACACAAATCATATATACAGGACACGTACACTCCGTTTAATGTAAGCTGCCAGTCTAAGTCTCTCTAACAAGAGTAAATGGAGATCTTCTGGTGCTCAAAGGTGTGAAATCTGTAACAAAGAATGAGATCATGCAGAAATCAAGAAACATAGTAAAGTAAAATATAAGAGAGTAAAGGTGAAAAAGCAGAGAGAGTATTTGGAACACGAACTATGCAAGTATGTGTAGCCTCACTTTCCTATTAATTCAAGGTCTGACTCCATGGAAAAGGTGGCCACAAAGGCCAAAAGCATAGACAAGGATACTAAAACTATGTCATACATATTACAGTATGCAAAGTATAGAGGTAGAAGAAATGTTAAATGATTTTTTTTTCTCTTTACTATCACATACAAATATATTTTGTCCTCTTTTACTGTTCATATTGTCATACACAAAACAAAGGTGTATGACAAGTCTCGGAAGCCCATAAATTGTTTCTTTAATGTGAATTCTGTCACACCAGATCTTAAGATTCTGCTATTAGGATATTTAACAAAGGCCGGGAGATAATAAATATATTGTCATAATGCTCACATTTATTAGAACAATTTTTGTAAGTTCTGCAACTTACCAGTTGCATAAGCAGTGTGCAATGGCTGCCAAAAATGCTGCACTTGCATAAATAATTTTTTTCCTATCAAATGTAATTAACATCTGTCTCATATGATTTGGCTATTTGTATGAACAGATAAAAGTATAGATAGTCATCATCCTGTCATGGAATATTTCATTCAATAAATAATGACATTATTTCTTAAGAAGAATGATCTGGGAGAGGCACAAGAGCTTCTTTCTGTATAAAGTGGTGACAGAAAAAGTGAGAACTTCATATTACACTAAGGAAATTAATAATCTAAAATTGTACTTTTCAATATCATCACCCATGCCATCTTTGATTTTCTTTTAATTTTGTTATTTTGGCATATAGGGCTTTAATATACAGTTCAATTATCAAACCAAGAAGTAAACATATATCTGAGTTTCTTTTTTTTAATTATTTTGTATTAAAAATAAAATAGATAAAGAATGCATGATCACCTCTGCTTGCACATTTGTGCAACCAATTACAGTCCGTATCTATATTAAGATCTGAGAGTTCAGAAATTCAGCTCTTCATTTACCTTTAATTATTCTTTGAGAAAAAATTTTAAACCTGAAATTTAACACAAATTTTAAACCGTTTGAAAATTTAAGGTACAATTTCTACTGTATATTTAGAATGGGAAATATCTTTCTTGACAGCTAGCGAATATTCTTATATGAACAAATTAGCTAACATCCCAGTACCTGAATTTCCCCATCCAAAAGGAGAAACAGTCATTTTAGAACTTTATGAAGTCCAATAGAAATCTGAGCTCAATTCCTTGTAGATGTATTTTTTGTCAGTGCTCTGAATTTCTCATTTGATGCATGGCATAAAGTAAAAATACTCAGAGTTGCATTAGAGATGAAGAAACGTTTCCAGGCACATAAATCATATTCCAGGAGCTTTGTGAACCTTTGACTAATGGGGTTACAGAGACATTTCAGGCAATTTTGTTATGAGTTCACTTCTAAAGCATCTTTCACTGTCTTTTGCGAGAACCAGGATATTAGCATGGATGCACCTCTCATCTGACCCTGTTTAACTGTTCACATAGTCTTTGTAAGAAGAACAAAGCTTATTCCAGCACTTATGCAACTGCCTCTTTGTAACTGATGATTCTGACATTTTGAGAAATGGCTTGTTTATTTAAAAACCTGTAATGAAAATTTCTCACTAACATAAGGAGCACTTTTCAAACCAGTAGGCGGGCATGAAGTTAATCCTGATAAGAAGTGATAAGCCCCTGGAAAATTTCATCCAGCCTTTCCTCTCTGCCTCACAGAAGTCTTCTCTCCTCCAGCAGTCACATAAGTGGGATATTGATTCTGAATTGCTGAACGGAGGTGGAGCTTGAGACGCACTGCTGATGCTGTGTGATCTCTGTATGCATCAGCAGGGAGCTTCCTGGGCAACCCTATCTTCTTCTCATCTCCTCTTTCCATAGATACCACAGGGGAGTGGTGCCAGCCTCCCCTAAATGGTGTTTCTCCATCATGCTCAGATAAGCAAGGACTGTGTGCAGGAGCTAGACAAATTCTTTGTGGCTGGAGCTCACAAGTTTTGCCAGGTCTCAGCTATCGGTGTCAGGGGGTGACGTTGTGGGTGGGAAGAAGAGGGTCCCATCTCCAGATTCTGGGTGCAGAACCAGGAGAAAACTGACTGGACTAGGATATGCTGGAGCTGAAGACATGACAATTTGTTTTCCTTCTGCAGGGAGGCAGGGAAAAAAGACAGTAATCTTATGCTCAGAGATGGCTGGAGAGTGGGTGTTTATATGCATATGTGTGCATGTAGAAGGAGGCAGGAGAGAGGAGGGCATGGTGCTAAAGAAAAGAAGAGCAGGAGCTCTGCGAGAAAGATCTGAGAGCAGTGATGTGAGTATAGATACTTTAAACACTGACGCTTTCACTCCTTTTGATGTATTGCTTTCTTTTTCAGCTCCTAATGAAAGTAAATTATTTATATTCAACTAATTTCTTCTACATTAATATCAACATCATCATACACAGTATTTACTGAGACTCTCTTTGCCATACTGAGCATCACCTGCGGTACTGATGAGGAAAAGTCAGATAATACGGGACAATTCTTTTCTTGATTGGTCTGTTCTTGAGAATTTATTCATAGGCTAATAGTGTGTCATGAAGCACGCTAAGTTATGCTGCTGCTCTGTTATTCATGACTTTTTCTATTCCACCTGTACATACACAAAATAACAAGTCTCGAGAAGCAAAGGCTATCAGCAGTTGATGATTATTGACCTGTAATCACACCTTTGAATCCTGCAAACCCATCAGCTCTGCAGAAGCTGGCAAGGCTGAGCTGGGGGTGCGGGTAACATGGTGAAGGACTGAAAGAGCATAGGAAAACTTGGTGGTTTCGTGCTGGGGCAATTCAGAGAAAGCAGGCAGCAAAAAGAGGTGGGGAAATAGAAAATGCAGAAGTTGAGGTAGCAATGGGAACCTGACAGTCTTTTCATGTTTTGTAAGGGATAGGTAGAGGTTATAGATGTTACGTATAAACGTCATTGTGATTGTGTGGGAATGAAAGACATGCTAGGTTTTCAGGGTGGCATCGATCCAACTACCATCACATGCATGTTACTAGGATTATTCCCCTGATATTGGCCAGAGCCTCCACGAGGGCTCTGGTATCCATCTTGTTTGATGAAGCCTGGTTGACTTTCTTCCACTGAAACCTTTAGAAAAGTCCATGTACCACAAGGCAGTGCGGTGGGCTCAGGCAGGTTGTCCTCAGGCAACTGGAGAGGAAGGCATCCAGCCACAGCACAGACACGGCCTCCTGTCAGGCCTCATCACTAGCACCAGAAATCACTCGTGTATTTAACCTTGTTTAATTAATAGATGGTTTTAGGGGTAGATTCCTCCGTAAGATTCCACATAAAATTCACGTGACGTTGCAGTGTTACTCATGGTATCAAAATGTTTATCACATTTATGTCTTCATACTTTTTATATCATTTTAGAAGTTTGCTTTATTTTAGGCAGTTTTTTCTAACATAGACAGGAGAAGTTAAAAATACTATCACTTCACCTCTGATTTCTTTCCAGACAGGTTAGAATGGCAGCATCATTACTCAGAGTTCAAAAAAACTTTGCTTTTTCCGGTAGATTGTTTTCAGCAATCTGTTTAGACTGTCTTATTCCAATTATTTTCTGTATATCAGACAGAGTATATTTTTTAGGCCAAACTTGATTGCATCAAAAGGAAATGCAGTTGACATATAAGAGATTCAAGAGTTTCTAGTGCACTTCCTTCTTATTTAAAAAATAGTTCTGAATTACTTTGGGCAAAAATAGGAATAATAATAAGAATTACCCTTGAACAATTGCTCATGCCAAAAATGCTACTCCATCCAAAGTGCCAAGCTGATGGATTTTTATTTTTAAATGTATAGTATTGTAAACACTATCTTCCAATAGTCTGTTCAGTTCTAAGTGCAGGACTGTGATATGTTAAACATTTCATTTGCTATAAGAATAAATAGTTCTGCATTGATAGAGCATAATATATAATTTCAAGTCAACTGGAAGTAATATTTTTCCAAAAAATGCTGGCAAAATTTTTTTGTTGTTGTTTTTAAAAGTTTAAATTAAAAATACAATCTTAAGAAAATTCAGTGAAGAAACAAAACCATGTTTCAAATTTTTAGAGTTTTTTTAATTTAACTATTTCAACAAAATGGCCACAAACAGGCAATTTCTTCTACCTAACCTCAATCTAGAAAAAAATGTTCAGAAAAAAACATTCTTTGTATAATCTCTTTTTACTAGCTATGGCTGAACTTTCTTTTTAACAAAGCTCCTAATGATGATGATTTTCTTAAAGTTTATAAAGCAACAGGCATGTTTGTAGCATATGAATAGGCATAGATTTCATGGTGTAGCATTACTGGTGCTCCAGCAGTGATGTGGGTATCAACACTCCCCAAGGCCCCAGGTCTTTTTATAGCAATGTCCTATACAACCATTTGCAAAGGCCAGAGTTTCAGCCAAGTCATCAAATTCTATGTGACATTTCCAAAGATATAATACTTCTAATCACAGTCTGTTAGAGATAATCCGTTATAAAACAATGGTATGCATATTATAAGTAGTGCAGGTATCTGGGTGTATCTAAAAGCGTTAAATAGATTGTAATCAATTATAATACTGATAGCAGATACTGAATGTGTATGATGAAGTGCTTTTGTGCTCTTATGTGTGTATGTCTGTGGGTAGGTGTACTGAAGGTGTATCTCTGTGTAAAAATATACATGAGCATTTGTGAATATATATACATCTCTATATATAAAATAACCATAAAATGTAGTACGCTTCAGAAAAAAAAACAGTGCAGTTGGTTCTAGAAACAAGGGGAGGTAGAAGAATCGTAATGTTAATTCTTCATGTCAAATACTCTTACAGATACATCTCTGGGAGGCTCCATGCCATGAAGCAGTCACTTTTACAGCCTGGTGTCAGGGGTATGGATTTTGACTTTCCCACATAGAAATATGTCCACAAGTAGATGTTAGCCTCATTTTACATATGTGTGTTAGAATTAGGAGCTAATTTTCTTCTACTTTTCTTCCTCTATGAATTAAATGTTGCACATGCTACATCTTGGGTTGACAGAGAAAGACAGACTTTCCCTGATTTGGGTCTTCTACCAGTTAAGTGCAGGAGTGGCTCTGGCTACAAAATCAACAGCAGGTTCTTCCTCTCTCTCTCTTTCTCTCACTTTCACACACATATCTGGAATGTTGCTGCAGGGAAGACCCAAAGGAAGTACAGGAAAAAGGAGGGACTGGAACAAAGGCCCTAAAGCAAAGGATAAAATATAAAGTGTAATTTTGATAAAGACTGTATCAAAATCTGTTTGTAAAATGCGAACATGTCAAATGCATGTAGATAACCTTTAATCTATCATTTTCCAAATTTTAAAGTTTTCTTGTCTGGTATATAGCTGATATCATAAAAGAGACTTGAAGCAGTTCTCTGAGCAGCTCTCTGAGTCAAGACTGGAAGGGTAAAGTTGGTGTGTTTAGTCAGTTCCTGACAGCCTTCCTGTGGCTATAAAGCAGCACCAGCTCTGCAGCTGACAAGCAGAGTGCTGCATAATACCTTGTACAGTATAATTGCATCCGCTTCAACAGACTTTTACTCTTTCTTGCAGTGGCAGCAAGTTCTTCTCCCAAATCTTAGAGATGACATGGACTACTATGACTTTTTTGTGACCTCTGTTTGCATCTTGCAATAGCAGTTTTTAGGGACAGACTATGTATCGAATCTGCTCCTTTGGAGTGATTTAAATTTCTCATGGACTGTAGCCTTACTATTATATTGCTGTCAGTGATGGAATTAGATGTTCCTTTAAATCCTTATTTGGCTGGAAAAGAGAGAAATCACATTATGCTCATATAATTTTTATTCTTTTTTATTCACCTCTTTACATTTCAGTCAATTTGATGCAGCAGTATTAATTTGCCATTAGATGAAGGCACATCTCGTATTTTTGTGGCTGAATTAGGCAGCACGTCTGGTTTTTATTTTGGGAGTGTGAGGGATTTGAGGAAATTGCAGAATGCTCACATAACTAATTTATCTTTTAATAGCAACAGCTTTTAGTCTCTTTCACGTCTTGTTGGTATCTGAGCACATCTGGATCTTACTTAGGTATTCAAAATCTTTGTTATGCCTCAAGAGAATCCTTCCCAAATGGATTTTATTTGCGAAAGTGAAAAAGAAGAATATATTATCAGTCATCCTTAACTGTCTTGCTTTTGCACATTCCCTTTAACCACACAAAAATAACCATACAGACAAGTACTCGTTCTACATCTTTTCATTGTTGAGGGGAGGGGGAGAATTGTAAACTGAAGTAGAACCTGACTGATCAGTGAAAGATAAGAAAATTTGTTATGTGCAGACAGTTCTTCCCTGTATGTGCAGAAGACTTGTAATTGGACCTAAACATCGCCTTTGACATAACTCATTTTAATGATGGTACCACTTCTTAAATGCCAGGGCAGAATCGTTAATAGGTTTGTGTATCATGCTCTTTGTAAGGTTATCTACTGACAGGCAAGGACTGTGCAAATACGGAAATGCCTTTCAAGCTTCCTGGACTAACATGTGGGACAGTAGGCACTGATACCAGAGGGATTGATCTTACATTTTCTGCACATCACTGTTACTCCCTCCATTGCTGCTAGTACTTGCTTTTTTCTCTATTTCCATGTCACTTAAATGACATCATCAGTTCCACTGTTCCCGACCCTCTTGTGCTAGGCTGGCTTCAAGGGATCTCTGGTGCTATGGAGCACTTTCTGACAGCAACAGCCTAAAGCTGGACCTAGCAGCAGATGGTCTCAGCTCTATCAGAGTAAAGGCTGTCCTGTGCCTTCAAGCCCAAGCGAATACAGCTGGAAGAAAATGGTTGTCGGCAACATTGAACCAGAGAAATATCTATGTTTGCTGTTATAAAAATTCAGGATTGCCTCAGAATCCAGAACACTCTCCGTTTTTGAGACTGGGTGAACCACTGATTCTCCTTTGAAATCACTGCTCTTTTGGAAGCTAGCTGAAGCTACATGAATAAATGTGAAAATATGCATCCCTCTGTTTTCCAGAAGTACCTTTCAAATGAGTTCCACTAGGAGCACTTTATAGTATTCAGCATTTAATCCGCAGGTCATTGCAATAAATCCCAGAGGACACTGAAGTGTGAAAAAGAAAATGGATATAGTCACTGCATATACCAAAGTGTCCTCTGTTTTCATGGTCTTTATCGTATCAAGCACATTGAGAAACATTCCCATTAGTTATCCCTAGCATATTAAATAAATCATAGAATTAGTGTTAGGAATTGTACTATAGTGACATTAACAGCGTGGTATCAGACTTTTTTGATTGCGCAAACCTCCTCCACTGTCCCTTGTTAATCAGAATGCTTGCCATGAGAATGCTAGCGGTGCTGTTACAATAATTATCTCATGGGGGATAATAATCTATGTATTTTTGGAGTGATAGTGAAAAGCCTGGATAGTTTCATTTTCTATGCAAATAAAATAATAGAACTTTTCAGAATTTGTTTCTTCACAGTTTTTAACTATATTTCCACTTATTTATTAACTCTGAAGATCCAGTCTTGACCAGGTTTCATTAGTAATTTACAGTATTCCACACAGATAGTACTCCAACACTATATTCACTAGACATTAAATACACTGATTGATTGGTTCATCTTTATGCAAATAACATTTTACAAGGCTAAACAATTTTGGAATTCCTTGCTGAGAAAAGCTAAAGGACTGCCAGTTTGAAAATGCTGTGATTCGTTCTTCTAAATATTAACTGGGAACCTAATATACTAACCTTTAATAGTCTAAAAAGCAAGTTCTTCTCATTCTGTAATAACAGCATTTTGTAATAACAGTATTGAATTACTGTAAAAGCTTGTTCTATCTTACAAACTGGTTTGTTGTCCTATGGACAAATACACCATCTCCTTGCTATATCCGTTGTGAAATCCATGAAATCAAAACATACTAAGTCAAACAAACACTGAATTCATTTGCCCAGCCAAGCTTAACTTTGCTGGTAGGACAATATTATTTATAGTGATGTCCCTCCTGTTAGTGTCAGCTGCCCCAGATTTGGTTTGAGTGATTCATAAAGACAATTTAAGGTTTCTTTTCATGAACTTGTATCTTCTAGATTATAGGAAATGTGGAAAAAATTAAAATAGACAAGGAGCCCTGCTTTCATTTTTATACCTAGGGTTGTTTGTTGGATTTTTTTTTTTAGTTTAACCTTAGGTGAGTTTCTTCTGATTATAATCTCCTTTGACATTAATGGCTGTGTCATTTCACTGTATTTTTAAAAATCACTCGTATATTCTGTTGACACCCTGCTGTGTTTTTTGTCTGGAAATCACTTTCTAGCAGGGCATGTGTGTGAGCACTGTGTGCACGCAAGCCTGAAAAATTAATAATTTCATAATTGAACTGTCATAAGTAGCAAAAAGAACAAAAGCAGTTTTATAATCAAATTGCCATGCATTTTTAAAACATTAGTTTTTGGAGCAGGATTCACCAATACTCTCTAGGCTTTTTGTGCCTGCCTGAAGCGGGACAGAGCTCTTGGACATGCAGGCAGTTATGCAATTTTTAAAGACAGGATGGAACAAAGTACCCAACACACATCCATTTCCTTTCCACTTTCTCTACCACTCTGTTACTGGCATTACATCCTGATTGCTCCTGCTCCTTCTATTCCTGTATCCCAGAGCACACATACTCATCCCTTGCTCACCCTTAGTTATCTCCTGTACCTAATATGCTGCATCCCTGTACACATCGTACTTTTACCTTCTTACTGCACTTGTTGTTCAGCAGATAGTTCTTAGAAGGAAGTTTGTGAAATGACTGTCCTATTTCCCACCATTTTCACAGGCTTACCAAGTAGGGATAAGCTGTGTATAAAATATGCTTGAGAGAAATTTCGCATCAATTGCCTTCTGTCACTGTGGCTACTATCTCCAGTTAACTGAGAAATGACAACTTGCTCTCTAATTTTTGATGGACATAGAAGCACTACTCTTTCAGGAGAGATGGTACCACCTGCTTTATCAGGAGCAGGATAGAAATATTGTACAGAAGAAAATCACGAAGAGTGGTAGCCTTTTGAGGAAAAATTAAATAAAATTATCATTTTGGCAAAGGCTTTATAACTACAGGCCACCCGTGGGATGATTCTCAGTGAGAACATTAGGAGGTGGCAGGCATACTGTGAGACTGCTTTTTCAGTCTGAACAAATAGTCTGATACAGGGTCACAGTCATTCACAATAACCCATTTTAATTTACTTTTAGTCATTAGATAATTAACAAATTAATAAATGCAAACATCCAGAAAAATAATTCTTTTCTGAAGAGGAAGCTATGATGTGTTCTTATGTACAACAGAGGATTAATGCACCTTTATATGTAAAATCTGAGATTCAACTATTGAGCAGTAATTGATATATCCATAACACAGCTTAGTTTGTTGCAAGTGTTATGATCCAAGCATTAAGCTGAACCCCTACATTGCAGTGGAAAATGATAGAGTATTTACCCTGCAGTGATGTTGTTATTCAAATATTCACTGCAGTGGAAATGAAGTCACAATGAAATTGTGATTCCTCAGAGCTATAAACCGTACAAGAGTACTGCAAATTCTGGTCTCTCTCTCAGAAAGATTACAAACCAAAATGAAATAAAGAAGATGAATGAGATATACAAGGAAGCAGAATACCTAGTAGAACATTGGATAATTTTCATAAAAAGAGAATGTGATTCTTAGCCATGCAGCTGCAAGGGTGAAAAGTGACCTTTTTCTAACCACTATAAGGTTGGATTTTCCTGTGTGTTATAAAGATGTCTGAAAGAATGGGCTTGATGGGACTTTTGTTAACAATTTTGCCGTTTCATCTCACTGTAAAATTATTATGTGAGCTGAACTTTGTAGTTTTGACTCAGGGTAGTGTTCAGGAATTGGATGGAAAAGACAGCATAAATTATGCAGTGGTGAAGGTGTTAAATTGTTTTGCAAAGAATAAAAAGATATTGTCCTTGAAAATGAGCGCTTGGCAGGGAAAGAGACTCTAGAGGTATTAAGATAATATTTGCTTGGAAGGAAGGTCAGCTTGATAATACATTACCCTCTATTAACCTGGAAAAATACAGTAAAACCTGAGAGAACCTGAAGGAGCTCCACTATTTCTCTTTGCCATACATTTTTAAAGCAAGTAATATGTTTATATATGCCTGGAAAACTATTGAGTGGATCTTCTGGCATAGAAGCGGTGTGAAAATCTCTCTGAAGTAGAGGTAACTTTTATGTTAATGATTTTACTATCAAAAAATATAAGTGATACGTAAAGATACATAAAGACACCTAAAGGTTAAACGGCCTGTATAAAACACTTAAGTAGAAAATGACTCATATATTAGCCATGTGTTTGTATGAGATAGTTATTAGTGAATTAGTAATCAAAGATGACTTCATTTTAAATACACTGAGGTATTTATACATAGTAGACTATTAGTAGAAATCCACTTACTTAACTGGAAATTACTTAATTGTTTTGATACATTTAAATTCTGCTTGATACAAATATAATGTTTCCTGTCTTCCATTTATCATAAAAGCATTAACCTGTATTAATCCAGACTTCTCTTGAACTATCTGTCTCTACCTCTGGAAGGTGCTGACCTTGTAAATCCAGTTGACTGCTTTCAAGATACAGCAAGGTTTGAGGATTTATATGTATGTACAAGTAGGAACTCACATATAGATAGATATTCTGAATTTCTGGTTTGGTAAGACAGTAGGAGCTCTAGTAACTAGGATGAAGCAGTGAATGAGCACACAATTCATTATAACTAGCAGGATTAAGGACATAGCCAGAATCAGATTCTTCAATATAAAATCTGGCACTGAATTTATAGTGTTAACAGCAGCATCTGGGGCAACCATGATTGTAAACATTTCTCATGGGAAGCATTTGGGTATGTATTATTATAATACCTTGAACTTGCTAACCAATACATTATAGAAACACCTTCAGACTTGGTGCCTGGGATTTGGCTCCATATCCGTGGTTTGGCTCTGAAATAAACACAGTGATTTTCAGAGATGCTGAGTGCTGGCAGTTCCCATTGAACTCAGCCAGCAGAATATGGATCTGAGCAATGAATGCACAAAAAAATCTACAAATGAAAGATTTTAGTCATAGCTTTAAATTAAGCTAATGACCTGCCTGATAGTGAAATCAGATTTTCACCAGTCTCAGAGAGCCAGCTGCTGAAGTTAGGCACCTGGATGAGCACTCTGTGAGTGTTGCAAGAAAAACAGGGTATTGATTTTAAAATGCTGAAAATCATGGTCTTAGTAAATAGATAACAAAGTTATAAAAATGCCCCAGTTCTGGCAGTAATAGCCATTTCAGTTACAGGGAATGTCATTAGAAACTGTAGTAACTAGAATCAAAATGAACTTTCGGGTTGTATCTCTATTGGTTTAAGATGGAGAATAAATCCTACTCAGCTGTCTTTGTACACGTTTTTTAAGAGTGCAAGTAACTGCTGTTACTTTCACTAAGTATTAATTTAGTAAGTGATTAGTTCTTGCTTGTCCTCATGGTGCTAGCATTACTCAAAGAAAGAAAAAAAGCTCTACTAACCGTTTCAGTTCCTAAGTAAAACATGACTGCCTATTACTAAAAATTCCCAGTTACATATATATTTCAACATGCAAAGACATTTGCCTTTGTGCTGCAGCCTCCTTGTAACTGCTCCCTCTACTTCCTCACCTCATTCATCTCCATTTTTCCTTCGCGGCAGTTTATGTCAAGCATTAGCAGTTGCAATGGTGTGTAGTCGACAATGCTGCTGAAAATGTCTTCCACCCGGGGCAGGTGGCACTTTGCCAGGATTCCCAGGCGGGGACAGCGGCTGCTTGGTATTTGCATCATGCTTTGCCTTCTGCCTTTAGGCTACCAGGAGGCTGGCTGGGTGACTTTTCTCCTCCTGGGAGCCATTACCTAGATAAATGTGATGCTCTGCATACAGAAATAAAATGTCGTGCATACAAAAGCAAATGTGTTGTAAATTTTGACCTCCTTTTTCTAAAGGAAAAAAAAAAAAATAAGGGGGTTGCTTCTTCCTGAGCTCTGATACCTTTCAAAGTGATCCTAAGTAACTATGCAAACAAGGCATACATTTTTTATCTTGCTCTTCAGATCCCCTGATGTTTTGTCACACAGTTCATTCACACCAGGCACTTCAGGATGTGCAAGTAGTTCCTGCAAGCAAAACCTAGACGGAATAGGCTTACATCATTTGTAAATAAAAAACTGCCTTGAAAATTGGACCTTTCCCTTTTCATGTGGCCTTGCCTCCAAATTACTTCTCATCTTCTAAATAATTACTTTTACTTGTAAAGTGGCAGTTTAAACATCCATGCTATGCTTTCAGATACTTGAAGAAGTGAAAAACTGTCCAGCTAGGAAGAGAATTTGCCTGCTCTTTAACACTTTATGAGCAGCATTCATTTAAATATTCTGTAATGTTTCATGTTTACTGGATCAGCAAATAATCAAGGCCTTTAGATTTTTTGGGAATGTGTTTTATTCCTCTCCCTAAAAAAGTTAAATGCTTCTATTTAAATAGCTTTTACCAGTATATGCAAAATACAAATAAAATGTAAATAGTTTCTTCTACTAATCCACATCTGCCTGGGTGTAATTACATAGTACTTGCTGGTTAAGCACAAAAATTTTGAATAGACAGCTTTTAATTAGGCATGTGCATTGGGTCACTGTAGAATTAAAATGGATTCTACAATTGTATAAAAATGGCACCTGCTTACTCAACAGATCTGATTCTTGGGTAAAGTTGCAAACATGTCTGTCACATCCTTCTGTTGGCCCTTGTGGAGGAAGCCAAATTCAGAGCCGACATTCTTAGTCTTTCCAAGGATGGGGACAGATTTTATCCTGAGTTAACCACTTCTACAATGAGGCTTTCTAGAATTACTGACTTTCAAATGTGACAAACAGTTGACTTACATCTGTTGCTCAGGCTTCATTAAGAGGAAACTTTAGGCATACCTAATGCACATTTAAGTGCCTGAATGCCTAGAAATACATTTTGATTTAACTTTTTGTCAAATTTAGTAAATAGCAATTGTCATTACCCTGATTTTTAACCCTGAACCTCAGTTCCTGGAGTTCAGTGAGTGAAAGGAGGATCTGTGAATGGTGGTTACCTATCAGCTTTGCAGAGTTTGTCAGCACATGGGTGAAACTTTCTGTCTGATGTGAAGACTGGGAAATGGTTCTCCCATGCCAGTATGAACAGAGATATTTTAATGGGCTTTTTAAAGTGTTCTCGCATACCAGCAAGTGGTCCTGAAATTATTTCTGAGTGCAGAGGCAGCTGAGCATTATGTCTCCCAGCAGCATTTTTCATATTCACTGTGGCTGCTACAGTACTATATATCAGATAAAGCTGTTATAAAGCTAATAATAAAGCGGTCAATTTTAAATTTAGCTCTTCCAATCAGGAGCTGTGGGTATTATATGCATGTACTTCTTCCCAGGTTATATTCTTGATACATTTTAGCAGTTAATGTTTCTATTTAAAAGAAGGAAGTTAGAATTTTCTTGGCATGTATGTTAAGTATTTCAGTATTAATACGCAATAGTTATCTTACACTGCAATCTGCTTAAAAAAAAGCTATAATTCGGTAAATTTTATTTTTAAAATAAGGATAATTAGGTCATGAGTATTAACAAAAAGTAGGGCCAATTTTTTTCAGAGAAAAAAGTTAAATCAGGCTACTATGAACTGCAGGATCCCAGGTTTTAGCTTTTGTCTGTAGAAGTCATATCATGCAGATGTTAGCAGCTAGAGCCAAAGTCGTTTTACAAGGTTCTGTGGCAAGAAAAAGTTCAGAATACAAAGTTCAGGTTTACAAGGTTCAGAGTACAAGAAAACAGAGAATTTCTGTTTATGCGGAACTTTTTGAAATCTTTTGCATCCAAAGAAATGCCTCATAATAAACAATATTTATTCACACACTGGATTAAAACCTATGGCAAGTGGAATGAAGTTCAGATTCAAAGTTTCAGAAATTAATTAGTCTGCTGCTGTTTAACTAAATGATCCCTCATGCACTAGTGCTCTCTACTGCTACTTGTAACTGTACGTGCACATGTAAAAATGGATCTTTTCTAACAAATCTTCACCTTTTTCATGACCATCTATCACATGCTTTTGATATTAAAGTTACTTCCATGTTTCATATCTCCTTACTGGAAACATGCTAACACCTCTGAATTTATTATTAATAAACTACAGTGCCAGCAATCTTGCAGCACTTTGCAGAAGACAAGGTCACTGCTGAGAAGTGACAGAAATAGCTGGTAATGACAGTAGCTAGTGTGGGTAGCCAGGTAAAGGGAAAACTTTGACAAAGAATGCATAAGTAGAATTTAGAGTGTATGGTTGAGAAATGCAAGTAGGAATAAATAATACTAGAGAACTTTATAGAGTTTACCTGGGATACAGATGCAGCAAAACCAAGTGCAGCCTGAGTCTTGCAAAGCTGCGCTCACTTGCCGAACTATGGGTTGTTCTTAGCTCCACTGTACATAGCTTGTCCTGGCTGCAGGGAGGTAGCAGAGATATGTCTGCCCCCCACTAAATCACAGTGTTCTGTCATATTATAAGCACATGAACACAAATACTAAGAGCTTGATCCAAAACCCATCAGAACAAAAATGGAGGCATGTCGACTAAACTTTGCAAGTGACCGTAAATTAACAACAAAGATCTAATCTGCTTTTTTATCTCTGCATTCAGACTTTGAAGTTAAAAGTATTCTAAATAATAAGAAGGACAGTCCAGCAGGCAGTTCAGTTCACTGAAATACCATTAAAAATCCAGACAGGAAACTGAGTGCACAAGAAAGAATAATAATAAGAAATAAGCACAGTGTTTTTATACAAATGGTGGGAACATGGGTAAGAAAATGGAGAAACCCTACTAGTGCAAGATGTACATAAAGACGTTCCAGGATTAATTAAAACATAACAGAAACAATCCCTGGGGTCAATCAATAATACAGGCTCTTCAGAAAGGAGGGAAATAGACCTGGTAGCATTACATGAAACATTAGGATAATTTGTGATGAAACGAGTTATGTCAATAAAACAGATTCTATTTGGATCAAGCACTTCAAGTGTGGAAAAAAGCATTTTTTCAGAATTAATGCTTGCAGAAAATCCACGGGATGTCAGGCTTAACTCTGCAACATTATTGTAGACAGGAATGTAAGTAAGAATCTGTCTTTAGAGACTGTTGAAGTTCACAAATTTCTTCACCAGTCACTAAAGCAAAAGATAACAATAGTTTAGATCTGGGTTTTGCTTTGAAGTATATGGATAACAAAATGTAACCTTTAACCAAGCATTCAGCCAATGAGTCCATTAGCATTACATGACAAAATAAGAAATGATCAGAAATAATAAGCAAAACAAGCTAATCAAATAAGTCAAATATTCTGGAGCTTCATGCATGTTTCTGTGAAGAAGACATCGAATTTCATCAAGTGTTAACATACTGTGTTGTATCTGACAACAAGGGACTGGGTTCAGCCATCCAGGAAGTCCACTCCAGACCTGTATTCCTAAATTTCTCAGTTAATTGCAAGAGCCTTAAGTAAAGCAGAGGTAATTGTAAGACAGTTTGACAAACTTGGTCACTGTCAGTATTCTCTTCGACTCAATGCTGTATTTGGACATTGGCTGCTGAACAGCAGAATCTGTTCTTGTGACGGTATAGATGTTCGAGATGTAGGACAGGATATTTATTGTCTTCTCTACTGGATATCTATCAAACCTGCCACTTCACCTAGAGAGTCTCATTCACATACCTTCTTTATAGATCAACCCTCCTGGTCTCTCTCAGCCATTAACAGTCTCAAGTAAGACAGGATCAGTAGGGAATGTGTTCATATTCAAAAGCTATCTGGACATAACCCTGAGCAACCTGTTCTCAGCGACCCTGCTTGAGCAGGTGGATTAGACAAGATGACCCCCAGAGGTCCCTTTGATTACTTTATGATTCTGTAAACAAGCTCCAGTGATTTTAGTAGGTTTGATTCCAAAAGCTAAGCAAAGTTTAATGCTTAATATAAATGTTCTGCATAATTTCAAAGGTACCCACTCACTGTGAAACTGTGATTTCTGGAGGCAGACTGTGGCTTGCTCAGAAAATCAGGCAGGATTTATAAAGGGGATTGCTATTATGCTTGTCCATATGCACCCATTATTATTAGAAGCAGCAGGAGAGAACAGGCAGAAAAGATTCTACAGGAACCTTTCAGGGAGCTTTTCTAAAGTAGAGAGGTTTTGAACTTTGCGTTAGCATGGCACAGGCTCTGTAATGCTCTTAACTTGTCTCCCTTCCCACCAAATGCTGGGTACTTCTCTCTGTGTCAGAAGAATGAAAAACCCTCAGCCTGGAAAATGAGTTAGATTTGGAGAAACTCCTACAGCTGAGATTCGTTTGGAGGATTTCTGAAATAAACCCCTTTTATTCCTCCTTCACATCTGATGATCTGAAACTCTGTTTCTTCTTAGATTAACGCCACTGTAGCTATTTCTTTGATTTGAACTTAACTCCTGTCTTCTTTCCCCATCCCTTGAACCTTCAGCTGTATGTTCTCCATAGGACAGTACAGCATTATGGATCTCAAATGGTTCAACTCTAAGCGTGTTATAACTTCAGAATGTGCCTAGACATGCTATTTTGTAATCTCAGAAACCACAAAGACCTTTAAAAAGGTTGATTCAGGAAATACTGAAGAATTTACTGCTCTCTTGTGAGGGATAATGCAGTGTTATGAATAAGGAGTTCTTACCCAAGATCTTCTAATGCTCAGTTTTGCCTGTCTAGTGACCAACTGGGCAAAGGGGCTACTTGGTCTATATATATCCTGACTGCACTCCTTGTACACAAGCTGGAGGCCTATGTAATATCAATTATTTTATCTGATTTTCTAATTTATGAAAAACATATTGGTTTAAGTTTTATATCATAGCTAATCCTGTACAGATTCATAAAGTGAAGGAGTGAGAACAGGCTAATTATTTACTTGCCCAGCATAATAAATGCATTATTCATTTTGCACCCTGCTTAAGTATTGCAAGAGAGGATGAACAGATTGGTCTCCTCCCACCACATATCTCCATTGCCAACACTCAAGGAAATAGAGATTGCATGGATTAAAAAGTTACAAGGGTACCATTAAGGCATAAGCTTCTGAAACAGGAACATGCATTGAAGAGGTCTCAGTTCAGCAGTATCAGTCCTATTATGAGCAATGTCAGCCTCACCGCTAATGGGAAGCCAGGGATGAACATGCAGGTAAGATCTTTCTATACCAGGGGATGATCAAATCACAATGAATTGCAGCCATTGCCACAATAATTTGGTACAGTACATTCTTTTTTTCTTTTAAATCTCGGATTTTGAAAACTGTTTTACTGTCAACTGCTTGAGACGGAAACATTGGAGCTCTTTTAACATTGCCTATGAAGTGACCTTACTGCTTTTACTTATAGTTTGAAATCTATTTATAATGCACATTGAAGACAGGTTTTTGTGAATAATATTCACATATTAACAAACTCTCTTAGCATTTTTTCCCTAGACACAATCTGAAGAGATCATTCTTTGAATCAGTCTGTGTGTATGCAATTAATTACTATCAGGTTGTTAGACGGGCTGATCATGTGGGAATTGACCATTTTGTTCTCACATAAAAAACAGCCTTGAGCTTTTATTGTCACCTAGAAGCAGCCTTTGCACTGGCATCTTGATAATATTCTTTTTTCCTCCGTTTGCTTGATTAGATCTTTTGATTGAAGTACTTGAAAGACATAATTTCACAAATACACTTGAAATAATTTCACACTAACCACCTCATCCTCCCTAAATCATTCTCATTTTATTGCTGAATTTTCAAATACCATTAAAAACCATTGTGTTATGATAGGTCAATTATTGAACTGTGTACCTTGTAGACATCTCACGGTGTTTTCTGTATAAATGATTTCTTGTTCCTAATTAATGGTAGGATAATAAGACAATCTTCACAGTAGAAAAATGCTTTAACTTGTGGAGTTCACTAACAAAACATTCTTCTCCTTTGTTATATAGATGCAGACTGTTTTATTAAAGTGGAAACTGTCTGTGGGTCAACAAACTACTCTGAATATCATTTGTACAGATTACTCATTTCTATTTTAATATGCATCTTAACAGTAGGGTGAAAAAATGTATTTATAGCTATGAATATATAGATCCATTCTAACAAGAAGGAACTTGAACTTATTTCTGAACTTTTCAGTAGCAGAAGCTGGTTGGTGCATGAGCATTATGGAGACCCATAAATAGTCTGTTGACTTAAAGTATTCTGTTTTCATATATACTCTGGTAGATCTGTACTATTGATGAGACAAGATTTGGATGTAAAGGAGTAATCTTTATTTTTATTTAACCAGATGTTTTGCTGGAAATATTAAAATGATTTTCAGACATTTGCCTAGATTTTTTCAGTTAGAAAGCTATTATGCCTACCTACAAAATTAATCCTATCATTGTCCTTGAACCATCGGGGCTACAACAAAATGTCATTAAACTTATCTATGATATGCAAGATACAATTTAGTTTATGTCTAGAATAGGAAATAACTTTAGTAATCCTAGATGTCTGATGGTAAGTAATGACATTTAGTGGGAAACTGTCAATATCATGATCAATGCAAAAAAAGTATTTCCTTATGCATGAGCATGCACAGTCTTGCATCTCTGTTCATTGATTCTTAAATCCACAGGTGCTTACTATTTTTTTTTCCTTTAACTCGTTCACCAAACAACGGTATTTCTTGACAACCAACGCTCCAGATATATTTCCATTGTATCTTATAAAAGGTAATCTGTGAACTACACTGAAAGGGGTCAAAAATTAGGAAAGCAATGTTAAGGAAAGGTGTATGTCTGGATCCAACTTAACTCTCCAGCTGTAAGCTTCCACAGAAAAGAAATAGTACTGTCTTTATTTATTTGTATTACATTTGCTGGCAGACAAGCTTTACTTTTATGTCTCCAGTATTTGAGTCAGTATGTTGATGTAATTATTTTTATTTTTTAGTAAAGTTCTATTTCCTAAAAGAAAATATGCACTGCATATACAGTAACTGAAGTTGTCTCATATTGTCACTATTTTTTCTTTTCTTTCTAGGTGATGTCATTGTCTATATTAATGAAGTTTGTGTCCTTGGACATACTCACGCAGATGTAGTCAAACTCTTCCAGTCTGTTCCTATTGGTCAGAGTGTCAACTTGGTGCTATGTCGTGGATACCCTTTGCCCTTTGATCCTGAAGATCCTGCCAACAGCATGGTGCCACCCCTTGCAGTAATGGAGAGGCCTTCGGTAGTGGTAAATGGAAGACATAACTATGAAACTTATTTGGAATACATTTCTAGGACTTCTCAGTCTGTTCCAGACGTAACAGATCGACCACCACACTCCTTGCACTCCATTCCAGCAGATAGTCAGCTTGATAGCACATTCCCACCACCTGCCCATGATGATAATGTATCAATGGCTTCTTCTGGGGCCACCCAAGCTGAACTCATGACCTTAACCATTGTGAAAGGGGCCCAGGGCTTTGGCTTCACTATAGCAGACAGTCCTACAGGACAGAGGGTGAAGCAAATTCTAGACATTCAGGGATGTCCTGGTTTGTGTGAAGGTGACCTCATTGTTGAGATCAACCAGCAGAATGTACAGAACCTGAGCCATGCAGAAGTAGTGGATATACTTAAAGAATGTCCTGTTGGAAGTGAAACTTCTTTGATTATCCATAGAGGAGGTAAGTTTGGAAAGTCTGTACAATTACAAAAATGTGTGTAAAAGGTTCTAAACCATAAGACATACATATACTCACTACATCCTTGTGTGCTAGATTGGAATTAATTTCCATGTTGTGGGAGGTAACACCGTTGGTTCTGGAAAAGTGTATCTGCAATTAAGTATCCTAGCAAAATCTAACAGTTTGTTGTACGTTCCTTTTTGTGTTTTGAGTGTCAATGGTCTCACCTCTGTATAAGGGTAAAGCTAGAGCAACTCCAGACCTTTCACATCGTAGCAGTTTGCATGGTGTCTGCAGCAAAGTCATATAGTTTCAAAGCAGTTCTGCAAGCTTTAGATACAACTTTATGTATTGACTCATTAAGGTAGATAACAAACAAAACAGTCTATTAGCCCTTTACAAGGTTACTCGTTTTGATAAGCCATTTTACCTTCTTTTTCTTTGTTGTAAAAGTATTGTACAGCAGTTGTTTTGTTTCTTTGTTGACAACAAAGATCCATAGTATATTTTTCTCTGTTTTAAAAAAGCAGCTTCTAGCAACTTAGTTTTTCTGACCAACCTGACACAGTAAACTGGAATATACACTACTGGAAGAGGAGAGTCAAGATTTAATGTAAGGAAGTAATGGCAACAAAAGAAGTCTTAATACCTTGACAGTGATAAGTAATTTCATAGCTTTTAATATTTTAGTCAAACAAATTTTCTTTGATAGTTTGAGATGAACATCCATCACAATTTATTACTTGAAGTAAATAATGATTGATTTTTTTTAATTAAAGATCTTTCTTCCTCTCAAAGCATTCATATGTCACTGAATGTACATTACTTTCTCATTTCTTCAAAAGGAAGGAAAAAAAACCAGATTCTATACAACAACTTGGAGAACGTTAAGGGTTACAGAGCCGCTATATTAGTTGGTATTAAATCTGGTTTTGTTTAGTATCTATTAAGAATCCAGAACAGTAGACTAAGTAACATTTTTTTTTTTTCTGAAGATGCTGCTGACAATTTAGGGAGAATTGCGTAGCAAAAAAAAAGAATACGAAGGGGATTAGAAGGGTTAATGTAACTCTAAAAGAAAAATGCAAGCTAATCCCCTTCTAGAGGAAAACAATTCAGAACACCAATCTGAAGTGGGCTGTGAAATCCAGTATGCTGAACAAGCCTGAGTAATAATAGATGGTAAAATAGATATTTTGGCAGTCAGTGCAGGACAGTAGCGAAAAAACCCCTAAAGCGGCAACATACTCAAGCCCATGAGGATAATTCCTGTCTCTCAAGAGAATTTCTTTTTAGAGCTTCATGATCAGAACAAGTTGATCAACATGATAGTTTAACAAGTTCTATTACATAAACTGAGCTGTGATTATTTTCTGCACATCACTGTGGCAGATATGAGATACTGCACTGAGCTCAATCCTAAATAAAAGTGGTATAAACTTACTCCATCTTGTCTTTTGTCAGGCGAAACACTAAGGTACAGATAGTTACCCTAGCTCAGCTGACACAAAATACTAAGTGCAAATGCAGTAGCACGTTCTTGAGTCTTAACCCTCTGTTACTGGGTCATGGACTAGTTGGTGCTTTAGAGAATGCAGCAAAGAGAAAAAGCATGTTTTGTTCATGGGAAGACAATGACTAAGACTAAAGCAACTGTCTAAACTTGTTGGGATGATACAGTACAAATGAAAATTTGCTATCAGCAAATTCTATCCCTCAGAAATAAGGAATATATACCTTAATGCAGGGTTGTTAGACTCTGAAATTAAAGACAGGGCTCATTTGTTTGAGTGATTCAAAAGAAGTGAAAAAATACAGCGTATGAGACAAACCTACTCTACCTGAGAGATGGCTAAATCGTAACTTAACAGGAATACGAGAACTGTTTTAAGGTGATAACCTCTGTTTTTTTCATAAATTCATGGGAAAAGGGAATCCATGTGACAAAATATACATCTCTAATGTAGGTAATTATATCTGTGCTGCTCAAAATGTCTCCTTTTATAGTCTCTGGGCAGACACAGGCCTTTCTAGGGTGCAATTCCAATGTAAATGTTTCAAACAAGTCAGGTGTACCCTAAAAGTATTTCTTCTGCTTGACTGGGTATAAAGGGAATTGAGGATGACTGGTTCAGATGTACATGTCTATCCCACAGGTGATGGATAAGAAACAGATGATGAGATTTGGTCATGTGAGATAATCTGAGTACAAAACAAAATTCTAGTACTTAGAGAAACCTGCTATGATTCTAAAATATTTGATCTGTAACACCAGTGAAATAAGGCATGTTTTCTAGTTACTTGTGGATCCAATTTTTATTTTATTATCTCTAATGTGTAACGACACTTGAATAATACCATCCTTTTCCATCGTTACCCAATGCATCCTGTTTTTAGCATCTCATTTTTAAGGTTAAGACCAAAGTACTATTGCTGTCTGTGGAAGAGGAAGGCTGTGTTTTTCATAAGGTTATGTGTTGCCTTGTAATGTATTCTGTCTCTGATATGAATATTGCCTGACTGCATATTTCACTGTGGCAAATTGATTTTTTAAAGTAACTTAATTTCTCTATATCATCCAGTAATCTTATTTGTATTGCAGAGAAGAAACAGATCAACATTAGCTGAGATATATTTTCACTACAGGAAAAAAGCATTTAATGCATGAAAAAAATAATCTGTTGTGTGCATGCTACAGCATTAAAAAAGCTATTGTCACTTAAGCTTAGGAGGTCAACAGACAGAGTATGGAGGGGAAGGGAAGGTCTACATATTCCAAAAAGAGAGAAGAAATAGAAGCACTCAAATTTAAAGAGGCAACTAAAGAAAACTCTCTGAGCCAACACCAAACAGAGACTTGTCATGGGATACAATCTGGTTGGAATAAGTCACACTGAATTTGTGGTATACCCATTTTTAAATTTCTAAAGCAGTAGTAGTAACTTACGTGCTTGTTAAAAGAAAAAAATCATGGAAATAATAGTGTATAGCTAAGAAAATACTAAGCATCATTGGTTTAGATGACAACTTGATACTTTATGACTAGACATCTTACAATCTTCTTTCTGTTCTTTAGGTTCTTTGTAAACACAGATGCATTGCTTAGTTTGATTTCCTTGCATCTGTTTTTGCTACCTAGCCATGTAGTTTCCATCAATTATTATAAGCTGACAGAAATGTTTGTACTGAAAAAATATAAAATTTGAATGAAAAGTGTTGACTAAAGAAAAAAAAGAAGAGGGAACATGAATAGAAGGAAAGAAAAATCTATGAAAGTGTTTGTTACCCCAAAAGATTTACCCCTTTCCAGCTTTGCATCAGCCTTCACACTTCATCCTCAACTTCTGCAGCAATCTGTATTGAGTATAGGCTGCTGAAATAGTGTGGAAGAGGTCTCAAAAATCAGTCTTTCTGCATATTGATAGAGTAGAAATTCTGCTTTAGTCCAGAACGACTGAAAAACAACACTAAGTGGCTGAAGCAGTGCGTACCACATTGATGTAAAGCAAAATATTCCCTAGTTAGGACATCAAAAATCAATTTTGTCATGTTCTACTAAATGAGCTATCCAAGTACTTGGCATATGCCAGATCTTTTGGAAAGTGCATTTGAGATATATGAACCTATAGACAGCAGCCTAGCCTCAGAAGTGTTTCTGTCTAAAAAAGTACTGACACATTTAACTTTATATCCATCAAGACTTTGTCTGAAATGCTGTTGTTATTACGGAAATCTGAAGACAACCAAGGACTGTTTCATGAAGCTATGGCAACTCCTAAAAATGTGCTGTGAGTGAAACATTAAAACTAAATGGAAGCAGTGGGAGCCTGACAAAGTTCAAACGTCAGATGGCTATTTTATAATGGTGGAATCCAAACAGGCTCTAGAAACTGAGACTGTTAGTATGAAACAGAGCCAGAGAACTGCCACACTGTCCATACCAGTTATTAGCCCACTTCTGGTGTGGGACTGGAATAAACCAGCGGCCAATATCACCCTGACATGCTATGGGACACAGTATTGGCCACACACAATGCTCAGTCAAGATAAGGAGGGAGAATTTAACTATTTAGATGTTGACTGTGAGAATAAAAGGATGGCCAAGTATCTTTTTCAGATTTTGTGTAAACCCCAGTAGACGTTTATAAATCTTTAAGACTGCAGCAGATACCAGTATATCATATGAAACATCAGCAATTTCCAAAACAGCCAGAAATTTCACAAAAAAACCCCACCATCTCTGCATATTCTAGTGAATGAGCCTAGCCCCTCAAAATGAGCAAACCTCAGCAGAAGGAATATTACATCCTCAGTGCCTTTTCCATGGTCTGATCTCAGATTTACCTCTCTACCACAGAGATGAATTTTTTGTTTGCATAGGTTTGCTATGAGGTGCCTTCCAATTCCTTGGGTCAAGAAAGACCATACTTCTTTATCTGTAAGAAAAGGGAAATCTGGACAAGATAAAGCTACAGGCAGCACCATCACCCTGCTAACACTAGTCTGACCCGGGAGCTTCTGATCTCCTGGTTCCATGACCTCAGCCCACCACTGAGGTCTTTAGAGCTCTGACTCTGCTTTTTCATTCTTCATTCAAAATATTAAGAGAGCATCTGGTGTAAACTGGAGACCTTGTATCTCATGGCTTGCTTATCCCCAACTCATTACTTTCTAGTCAACAGTACTGAGGGTTTGAGGAAATTAAATTGTTAGGAGGACAGTGTAAGGTTTTGATTTGGGACTTATGGAGGATTTCCATCATCCTGCTGTCTGTGGTCTTTTGCATCCCCGAGTTATTGGTGGATCTTTTCCTTCCAGTCACTTCCTAAAAGAACCCAGTCTTGATTTCATTGCTTCTTATGGGTACTCTGAATTAATAGCAGTCTGTTCATGCTTACTTTGCTCGTGAAGGTATGATTCTTTCTGTTATCTCTGACAAGAGATATCGGGCAACACAAGATCTGATATCTCTCCTGCTTCCTGCCATACTTTCTCCTCTCCAGATAGTTACTCCAACTGTACATTTGCCCCTGATCCCTTTTCTCTCATTTCTTTAGAGCATTCTAAAGTTGAGAGGAACTTAGATCCATTTGGCAACACCTGCATTTTTAGCCTTGCTGTATTCTTAAATGGCACATATATCTCTTGTTTGTGAGTTTAAGGGACATTCAATCCCACCAAGGGAATGTACATGTGAACCTAGTACTGAGCCACTGATCCACTTGAAGTGAACCATGTGAACCATTGATACGCATAAGTCAGTAACATAAACTTCTTCTGTCCAGCATGCTGTTAAAACGTCCTCTTTCAATTTTCTCTTTCCAATTTACCAAGCTATTTTGCCTTGTCATCCCTCTGTGAAGTGCAGTGTTGTTCCTGGGTCTATCTGCTTTAAAACGGGTGGAAAACAAAGGTTCGTAGCTGACCTTCCTTCTTTCCATCTCAGAATTATGAGCTTGAATACGGCATCATAAATTCAACAGTTTCCTCAGCCTGAGTTCTCTGTAGACGTATTCTTCTCATGCTGGCTTTTGAGTTGTTTCATGTCTTTTTTTTCTCATTTTTGTCGCTATTCTTAGCTAGTTATACCAGAAATATTTAATGATCAAAAATATTGTGAGTCATGCTATGTTTTCTACTTCATTGATTTTGCTGTTATGTGTTATGTTGCCCTTTTCCCCACCCCCAGCCTTGGCCACTTGTCCCTTCCTATCTTCTCCACATAGAAATCAATATTTTGTAAGAGATAGTTTGTTTCATAACAGAAATAAAGTCTCTGAAAATGTTTTAGGAAATACTGTTACCATGCAATAAATACTGCTGTTATATTAACATAACTCCTGGAAGCACTACTTTCCAGATTCATATTTACGAGGCATGTCTCACCTTACAGAATATCATACTGTATTGATGTGAGGTATGTACTCTCCTAGTAACTTTCAAATGATTTGCACCTATTTTATCCTACACATTGAGACTGTTTTATACCTTGTATTAAATTGAAATAATTTTTAAGCATCTTGTGATTATCTGGTATAAAATCTATTTTAATATTTTACATGTTATAGCAGGTAAACTAAAAATAAGTTAAACATATAGCCTAGTTTATGAAGAGATTCAATATAAATCTTGTTAGTAAGAGAAATGATAACCTCTTAGCAGCACAGAGAATGACAAATTTGAACAGAGGGAGCATGGCAGGGAACCAGTTATCCTAAAATTCATGCTAATGAGACTTTCATATCTTTTCTTGTATAGCTCTGATTAGCAGTGAAACAGTGTGCAATTACTTCCATATTTCTGAATAAAAGAAAAAGAAATTATAGACCTCCTTAATGAATATGGATTCCTGAGAAAATAGACATCAATAATAGTTAGTAGTTATTACGCTGTATTAATGGGAGTAGTATTACTTGCATTGTGTTTCAAAGTGGTAGTGTTACGGTTTTGCTGCTTCTTTCTTATTAATGTTTGTGCACTGTGTGGTATATTTGTGGATAATTTTGCAAAGCATTAGATAAATCTTTTTTTACATACATTGCATAGAAGGTTTTTAATGACTATTAGCAAGCATTTTGTTTCAAAAGTACTTTTATTATTGATGAAACTGTTTTCTAATGTAGGCTTATATGGTCTGTATTAAATTTGAACAGTGCTTCTATTAAAATTTATGGGGACATTTCTCATAGGGATGTGTGTGCCTAACTCTTGTCAACATTAAGAGGAGTTACTTTGCGCACTGGAGAAATAGGTCCCTTTAGAAGACCTTTTGCAAAAAGAAATACAAGTGTGTAGATAAAGATTCTTATCCTTGCATGTCATAAAGCAGTAACTACCATTGCTCCGATGGCTATTTTGCCATTAAATTCTTATGCCAAAGTTGAGGACACATACAGTAAGCAGTTAGACATTATAATTATTAGGTCTACACCGAGATTTGCCATGCTCCTAGGCTTTCTGCAGAGCTGCAGAAACTCTGCCTTCAGGACAGGCAACTCTGTTGAGTTGTGCAGAGCACTTCGTGTCTGGTAGCTGCAGCCCATGTCACTGCCAAAACCAAGAGTTCTACTGGCAGCATTGCAGACTGATTTCAGTCGTACTGATATTAGTGAATGAATTAATACTAAATGAAGAACAGTTCATTTGAGAAAATGGACTTTTTGGCTTGTCTACACTGGAATCTGGCCAGGCCAGAGAAGTTTCTCCTCTGTTCTTGCAAGCAGTAGTACCAGCAAACTGACCAGATTATCTCGGACTGTGTATCTATCTCAGTGGAAAATCATAGAATCATAGAATCACTATGGTTGGAAAGGACCTCTAGGATCATCTAGTTCAACCTTCATCCCAGCATCCCTAACACCTAGACCATAGCCTCAAGTGCTATATCTACTTGTTTTTTAAACACCTCCAGGGATGGTGACTCCACCACCTCCCTGGCATCTTTTGAAGCCAGAATCATAGAATCACATGGTAGGGGTTGACTGGGACCTCTGGAGATCATCTAGTCCAGCCTCCCTGGTAGAGCATGTTCACCTATAAACGAAGCAGGTTGCACAGAACTGCATCCAGGAGGATTTTGAATATCTCCGGAAAAGGAGACTCCACAACCTCTCTGGGAAGCCTGTTCCAGTGATTTGCCACCCTCACAGTAGAGGAATTTTTTCCTCATGTTCATATAGAACCTTCTGTGTTCCAGTTTGTGCCTGTTGCCCTTGTCTTGTTCCTGAACACCATTGAAAAGAGTCTGGCCCCATCCTCTTGCCACCTCTGCCCTTTAGATATTTACAAACATTTATAAGATCTCCTCTCAGTCTTTCTCTTCTTCAAGCTAAACAGCCCCCAGGTCTCTCAGTCTTTCCTCGTAAGAGAGATGCTTCAGTCCCCTAATCGTCTTTGTAGCCCTCCATTGGAAGCATTGCACATGGGAGAACCTACTGCAACACTGAGGCATGAAGAAACTAATTTTTTGCTCATTTAATTGCCCATAATCTAGTCTCTGAGTGAATCTAACCTTCCTCAGAGGAGATCTGGGAGATCTCAGCCTAAGGGAGGGGAACTACAAAGCTGGACTCTAAAAAAAGTACCATTTAACCTGTGCTTGTGTACTGAGGCATGTCTAAAGTTTAGTCTAAATGTGTTGAACAATGTTTCTGTTGGTTCAGTAAAATGTAATGTCCTATTAAACATTTGTTGGGTTTCCAAATCTGTTGTCAAAGTACATTGTGTAGACGTTGTGATGTGGTGATTTGTAATATAGTGCAATATTTGATAGTAATAAAGTAAGCTAATATGAAACAAGTGAGTATATTATCTATTGTGCTACAGACACGAGACACAGCACTGGGGAGATGAAAGGTGTGATTTGCAGGCACTTCCTAAACCACTTAAAAGAGCTGCAGAGCTCTCTTGGCTCCTACAGTTTGCCTATCCGTAAAAAATGCGGAAACTAAATTAGTCTTGTAGATGAGATATTTATCCCTGTACAATTCTTTAAGCAATTTTCTTTTATATTCCTAAACAGGGAAGGAAGGTTCTAACAATAACTATACTTGCCCTCTATGAGTAATGCACAACTTTTTCTATTTTTTTATAAACCAAGAGCATACATTTATTACATATAGCACTGCCCTTCTCAGGAGGCCTTTGAGTGACTCATAATTCAAACACAATCAAAACAAACACCAGGATACATACACCTTTGCCATGTCACCTTCCGATTACAGTATAAAAAAGGACATGGAAGCCAAAGCTGTCAGGCACAAACTCTGAAAGTTGACTCCCAAGTGTATCAAAACAGATTTCTAAAAGAAATAAATTGCTTTCCAAAGCCAGATTTGTCATAACGTGGAACAGTATTTCAGTGTATAAGAAACACACTGTGCAGTTTTCCTGCTTGATAAATGACAAAAAGCTTGACTTTTGTTTATTTTGTACTTTTTATTACTATGAGCTAAACGGAGGCAAGCTTTCTGTGCACACATTCCTGGGGTAACTTTATTTTTAGTGTGTATTCAAGTTAGATTCAATTATATTTAATGGACTTCTTAGAATATTTTTTTCTCTAATGTAAGCATTTTTGATTGCATTTCATGTGTTCTAGATAGAGAACTTCTCGAGATCCTGTTATAATTAGAAAAATACTCTATATGCATGAATTAAAGCACACTTAAACCCTCTGAATGAGAAAATATTTTAATGATCTTTAAATTAATTTTATCAATTTATTTCCATTTCCACAGTTGTTTTTCTCCCTATCAGAAAGTTTGCTAATATTTTTAAAGGAAAATTATGATGATGATGATGATGACAGTAATAATAGTACAGTTTGCTGATTAGGGGAAATACCACAGTATTATCTGCATATATTTTAATAGCTTAAAGAAATATATTAGTCAATACAAAGTGAACATCTTTTCCTTACTACTCATGTGAAATAATTTCTGTATTTTACTTTTTCACCATAAAAGTGATTATTTTAGGCATCTGTGGGTCCTCTCCACTGTAGTATAAAAATTATTATATCTCTGAAGTCATACAGGAGACACCTTAATCTGTTCCTTAAATTAAAAAAAAAAAAAAAAGGAATTAGTAGTGGAAAAACTTACCCCTTTTTATTTTGTAAATACGATCCTAGTGGGATAGTATATCAGAAGACTCAGCTGCTCTTTTGCATAGCTTTTAAGCCTCATGCTATTTAACATGTAATATTCTCAGGAATAAGTGTCAGGAATTACTAAAAGAACATGGAAAGATTCTGTCAGAGTAATTCAACTGTGTAACCAAAGGAAGGATGATTACATCAGTGTGAGATCCTAGAGCAGTCCAGACCAGAGAGAAATTTGAGGGAAAGTCACAGGACTTTTTTGATTTGTGGCCAGTGTGGGCCAAATAATGTGGCAGAGTGAAAGACCGTCATCTCCATTCAATTTCTGGCCTTCTTCACTAGCTTTTTCCATGCTTTATCCAGGTCCTTCCTGAGTCTCTGTTTATTGCTTGCCATTCTGGCTTCACTTTCCTTCCTTTGAACAATACAGAGAGGCTGTCATTCTTGAATGTCAGCCTAGTCTTTGAACTTAGCCTTGCTTTGAGCAGGAGATTGGACTGGATGAACTCCAATTGTCCCTTTCGATCTAAAAACTTATATTATACTATGGTTTTTCATATTTCTCATGTTTAGAGACTCAAGGTGCTAAAAGAGCAGTTCTCTGATTGAATATAAAAAATCACCATCTGGATAATTTTAAACTTCTTCCGCAGTACTTCTCAGATATAAAGAGAAGTTACTTAGTCTTGCCTCTTTATTACATCATGTTAAATATATGTATTTATATAAAACAAGTATGTATTTATTTATATATGAAAGTTCTTTAGAAAATGATGCAAATGGTTGACTTTAAAATTGGAACATCTGGATAGTCTGATCCAGGTGACATTCACTACACAGACATTGACTACAATGATTATTTCTACCAAGGATAATCTCAAATTAAGCAAGAGGTTTATCTTGTAACTTGTTTGTTGTATACCAAACTTGCAACTTTATCAAGCTTTTTATCCTAATAGAAGCAGTTAATTAGGATGCATTGTACTAAAAGAAAAACTAGCTATTTACAGTTTCAGTCAAAATGGCCCTTTTGAAACGGTCATCTCATGATAATTAGTTGTGGATGTAGACCTTTACAGGTCCTTAAAACCAAAGAAACCATAACTGGTTTATATGCTACATGCTTCAGCTTACCTTCCCAGGCTTGCCTTGCAACATGAACAGCCACGTTCAACTCAGCTGTTGTTGTCAGGGATACTGTGTCGACAGCTACAAGGCATCCTTCCCCATAAGGGCTGGGCAGCAAGCGGGGATCGCTGTACGATGAGGAAGACAGGCACCTCTGTGGTGTCATCCAGCTACTGTTAACATCTAAAGTAGCTGTATTCTATAGAAGCCTATTCTTCCCTGATGATTAGTAAAGCTTTTAAACACTCACCTACCAAGGTTTTGTATTTAAATTTCTACTAACATTTGGTCATTGTAAAAAAGTTAGATTTCTAGCATGCACTAGTTAAAATAATTACCCCTGCGGTCAGTGGTGGAAAATAGGCACCTGAAGTGGAAGACCTACATCATTTTATTCGGTCATTGCTTAAGCATCTTGTTCTCTGAATTTGCCCATCATGCTCCACTGATTACAGAGAAGTCTGGCTGAGGACCTTAGCTTAGATGACCAACCAGAAAGACAAGGGTGCATGAGATGAGTCCTGTCCATGCACCAGGGGCAAGCATAGAGCAATGGAAAGTATTAAAAAACCCAACCCTTTATTATCACAAAACTCAGAATAGATAAATCTGGAATCCCATTTTTGCTACCGTAGGCATTAATCTGAGTTTCTTTACACAAGAGAAGTTATAAATGTGGGCTTGCAGAAAATAAATTATTTCAGATGAGGGATTTTATTTTTGAAAAATTTCCTCTAGGATAAGTGCTTGGCTTTTTACTATATTACACTTTTTATGAAGATCCTGTAGAAACATAAAATCAATGCTATTAAAGTTTGCAGACGGCAGAGAGTTTGGTCCATGTAATTGGACAAATGATACATTACTGATAAAAAGCAATATGGAATACTTAATAAATTAAGCATTTTTGTGCAGGCAGTGTAAATTAGTTCCTGAAAGTAAACTAATTCCTGAAACAGAAAGCAAGAATGCAGCCCAAACTTGAATCATTATGGATAATCAGCTGAGCATAACATCCCAATGAAAAAGGCAAATTCAGCACAATTTGTTAAAATAAAACTTATTGTTTATATATTTTTCTCAGTAAGATGCCACTGGTAAACTATTTTATTGCATTTATTATGAATGTTAGCAAAATCAATGAGATTCTGTTCCAGATAATTTTTCCCTACTTCTTAAATTCATATTTCTTTTTCCACCTTTTTTTTTATTATTCACAGTTGCTTCAAAGTCATTAGATGGCACTTCCATATACTATGCAAAGCTCAAGCATCTTGCAGGAGTCTTATCTTTAACTAAAGTTTCTGTTATTGTTAGTAATGACCTGTAACATAGGTTTTCTTTAGGATTTTCCATACAGTTCTTCATAAGCAAACATAATGATTCAGATATTGATAAGAACTGATTCAGTTCTTCATGTACAAGGTGGATAGAAAGATGTTTCCTTAATACCCAGCTCATATAATACATCTCATTTCCCATAGAAACAAGCATAGAATTTCAGAATTTATTTCCTGTGAGGAGTCTTGCAAGCTGTTGTTCATTAAAAGCTTGGAGAAATGGAAGAAAAGGACTCAGCTTGGGAAAAGTGGTCTAGAACGGAGATGAAAAGATAGAAACCAGATAGTGAAGAATTAAGGATCCTGAAAGGTTTTTTGTGTCATGTAAACAATTCTCTAAGGAGTCATATTGTAGTATGATCCTTGTTTTCAGCAGAGACAAAGCATAGTCCCTGGCCTACAGCACTCCAGGTACCAGGATCTACTAGCTATGAAACTGCTTGGAAGACAGTTATGATTAACATGAGAATCTATTTACCTAAAACAGCTACAACTCTGTATCAAATGGAGAGTAGCAGCCTGATGGAGAGCATTTGATTTCTTCCAAGTCTATACGCTACCTTCCTTCCTCTGAGAAATACCTGGGTCAGGCAGGTCCTCCTGCAGTGAAGACAGGTCACTCCTCCTGAGATCCTCCTTATGGAGAAACATTTCCAATGGCTGTGGGATCTGAGCAAGTCGGTCACAAGTGGTGTTCCCCAGGGCTCAGTGCTGGGGCCACTCCTGTTTAATATCTTTATCTATGATCTGAATGAGCAGCTCAAGGACACCCTCATGATGATATCAAATTGGGTAGAAGCGTTGCTCTGTGTGAAGGTAGGAAGGCTCTTGAGAGGCATCTGGACAGATTGGATCAATGTGCCGAGGCCAGTGGTATGAGGTTCAACAAGGCCGGGTCCTGCACTTTTGTCACAACAATGCTACAGACTTGGGGAAGAGTGGCTAGAAAGCTGTCCAGTAGAAAAGGATCTGGGGTTGTTGGTTGAGAGCTGGCTGAACATGAGCCAGCAGTGTGCCCAGGTGGTCAAGGCCAACAGCATCCTCGCTTCGATCAGAAATAGTGTGGCCAGGAGAACTAGGGAAGTGATTGTACCTTTGTATTCAGCACTAGTGAGGCCACACCTTGATTACTGCGTTCAGTTTTGGACACCTCACTACAAGACATTGAGCTGCCGGAGCACAAAGTGTCTAGAGAACAAGTACTATGAAGAGCGTCTGAGTGAACTGGTGGTGTTTAGCTTGGAGAAAAGAAGGCTTAGGGGAGACCTTCTTACTATCTACAACCATGTGAAAGGAGGTTGTAGTGAAGTCAGAGTTCGTCTCTTATCCCAAGTAACAAATGATAGGACAAGAGGAAACGGCCTCAAGTTGTGCCACAGGAGGTTTATGTTGGATATTTTGCCAAAGGAAATTTCTTCAGCAAAAGGGTTGTCAAGCACTGGAACAGACTGCCCAGGGAAGTGATTGAGTCAACATCCCTGGAGGTATTTAAAAGCTGTGTAGATGTGGTGCTTAGGGTCGTGGTTTAGTGGTGGATTTGGCAATGCTGGGTTAACAGTTGGACAGAATGATCTTAAAGGTCTTTTCCAACTTAAACAATTCTATGATTCTATGTGGAAGAGGACTGGAGCTGGAGATCTACAGAATAATCCAGGAATCTACTGAAGAGAGCAAGAAGCAGACATATAAGTCTCAGAGGGAATAGGATGAAAATCTTCTGTGGGCTGGCAGGGAGTATATAGAGCTTATCGTAACTCAAAAAGTAATTCATTTTACTGGAAACAAGGACCTGTAACACAGAGACATAATGAAAAGGGCAAGCTGTTCAGAAACCCTGTTTGCTTCTGTATTCTCTAACTATTTTACATTTTCTCTATTTGAAAACATAGGTATTTTAGTTACTCCATAATAAAGCCTGGTATTTTGTGGTTTGGTTTGAGTTTAAATATATTGGAGCAGTCTATAAGAAGGAGTCTAGGCAGATCTATCTTAATTCTTTGGCTAACTTGGGATTCCATCTCAGGGGGGAAGGAAACGCCAAATGAAAACCAGCTCCAGTGGCACAAAATAAAAAGTAATTTCTTCACCAATATCCTAGGTTGGCATATTCTGCACATTGCAGAGCAAAGGCTTGAATATTGGAACTAAGGACTGATGATGCGTCTACTCCTGAGCTGTAACTCCAACATCATTTCTGTGGCTATTTAAATGTGAGTTAGTAATTAAGAAACAAAATTACACAGAAGTTCTATGGATTTCAGAGATTTTTGCAAAAGGGGAAAGTCCTATTCTACCAGTATTAAAATTGGGGATCACAAACCCAAAGATAATACATACCATCCTCATTATGAAGTCAGAAAAACAGCCTCAAATGGAGATACACTGCTACTACTTTCCCTTTTGCTATTTAAAACTATGAAAGTTGTATTTGGAAATATACACAAAACTCAAAGAATAATAGAAATAAAAAATAAATAAAAGTGGTTTAAAATGCAGTATAATAAGTAAGAAAACATTAATTTTCTGTATTGGAAATAATGTTGCAAATTAAACCAAAGAAATTTAGGAAAGATCTGAAATTTTGAAGATCAAGGATCAAACTTAAGTCTCCAGAGAGTATTAATTCTGAAGTATTAGCAAGCTTTTTTTTTTTTTTTTCTCCTCTATATTGTCTGAGAGATAGGGAACTGCAGTGTAACAAGATACATAGTTTTGTTGTTAAATTAAAATGCATCTATTGCAGAGTGCTGGTGTAGAAGCTTCAATTCAGTTTTATTTCTAATTTGTCCATAATAGGAAAGGGATGAATAAAAATTCGTGACTTGCGTTTGTGCACAGAGGTACCCACTTTTATTCATTAATATGTGATATAGCTACTTGCACACTGGGTTGTTTTTTTTCAGTTCTCATTAACAGTAAATAATTTTTATCAAATTAAGGAGAATTATATATGTCCATCATGTCTCCCATTTAAGGCCTTTCTTTGTATAGCACAACGTTCAGGACATTCTTCTTTAAAAACTGTTCAAAAGATGATCTGACAATTTTTGTTTGCTTTCTGTTGCGCATTTGTTAATGTTTTCAAATTGTAGCAATAATTTCTGAATTACTAAATTCTGAGTAGGTGGATAGCTTCTTGAAGCTGGAATGGGGTAGTAATTGGTTTCCTCTAGCCTACAAAATACTAAGTTTAAAACGCTTCTTACCAAAATTGCGTCCTAGACCTTTTTTAAAAAAAAATCACCAAAGAGTATGTCCAATGAGAAACAGAGCAACTTAGTCTAAAATTGTCAGTTGCCTGATAGATTAAAAAATTACTTATGGTATGAGAAACAAAGGCCTGCTTACAATAGTATAAATTCATTCAGACTCCATGATGTCAGGAACATCTAATATTTAGTGCTTGCTAAATATTAGATGATCCTGCTAAAATCTAGGTGGTTGGTGGGTATTTTATCTGTAACTTCACTAGAAAATACATCTGAGATCTGATTTATTTAATTTTTTACCAATTAAATGTTCAATACATTTTGGCAATGCTGCTGCTTTTCACAAAAATGGCTTTAGTGAATCACCATCCACCAATGAAAACTTCATTTGTCAGCAGAGCACTCACAAGCTTGAATTTGAATCAGCATTTTCCTTCTTCTTCACTTGAAGTAGACCACTTGTTGATCCCTGTGACATGAATCATACTTTTAATATTAGCTTGTAAGAGTTAAAATCAAAACAAAAATAAAAAAGACAAGAGCATATTCCCCTGCAAACTATTTCCTATCCTAGTTGCCTGGGGGTACACACAAGCAAAACTGTTGTTACACACAAGCAAAAAATGGTGGCTGGGTAAAGGGCATACAGATCTACCTTTAGTGTCTTTTTATTTACCTATTCTTTGGGGAACTCCAAGGAAAAGGTATATATCACATCCGATTTTGATGACCATCACTGATTAATTGTACTGGTCATCCAGATTTCTTCAGCCAGCTATGGTCTTCATAAATTAATAGGTTTTGTTCTGTAAACACATGGGCATATTGAGGTATATGGGCTTACCAAGGAAGATGTTTTACAGATCCAAAGGCTGCATCCCAGTTTTCTTTCTTATGCAGCAAGTGCTGGTTTTTAAAAAAGGAGGCACATACATGCAAGGTCCACTAGCAAGTCTTTCTAAAAATGCTAATTTTTAAGCTCAGGTCAGCTGTGACGTCCACAAGGTGTTTCACGGTTGTCAGCACCATAATTTTCTCTGTTTAACTTGTCATGTTTATGTACTGTTCCAATTTTCTCAATATTGAAGGGTTATTTCCATTATGTTAGACATGTCATCTGAATCTCAACAGTCTGAAATCAATTTACGTTCCTTTGAGACAGCGCACTGTCACAGGGAAAAAAAAATTACCTATTTGTAGTTTTTCTTGCTTTTCCTTGCAATATATTCATGTAATACTTATCATTTCCCAACTATCTTGTCAGGATCCTTTATCAGTATCATTTTTTAGTGTTCTGTTCATTAGCCTTTTAAAGTACTGCACAGAACTACATGTGATCGGCACACAATCTAAACTTCTTAAAATTCACACCAATACTGTCCTTCTATCATTAGATTTAAGGCCATAGGCTTTTTTTTATGTTAATTGCTCATGTCCAAATGTTCAGGAATTCAGAAAAATGTGACATTTCTCAAGCTTTTTTTGCAAGCCAGGTCATCTTCATCGATCTATCATGCTTTATACTCTTTAGTGTTCTGTACTGCAGTAGTATCATGCCCATCAATCATTGTTTCTCTCTCATCTTTTTTCTTTCAGGCTCTTCTGGTCTTATATTAAGTCTTCTGAATTTCATATCATTTTAACCATTAGTAATTTAGATCACTGCAAAGCTTTTACTAATTCAACTTTGTTCTTCTTGATAAGTTGAATACTGAGAATTACCTCCTGACTGGATGAACATGAAAGCAAAGAGGTTTATCTCTATTAGATACATGTCAGTGTGGACAATATCAGATCTTCAGCAGCTCAAAACAAAGTGAATCACCTAGAATTTTGACCAGGGAACGGAGACCTTAGAAATTCACTGTTCTATTCACAGTGTTATTACTCCTTGGCCTTCCACTAACATCCCTTGCCAAATAATCCTCTTTCCTACACCGAACAATATACTTTCACAGCTAAGACTCAACCACGTAAAACTTGAATGTTGCTGAAAAGATTCAAGAAAAAGAATCAAGATTCAAGATTTCAAGATTCTTAAAAAAGTTTTATTTCTCCACTTCATCTTTCCTTTCATAGTCTCCCACTGTTTGTCACCCTTTCTCTTCTACCTTAATCCCTATAACCAGGAATAAACTGGTCTGCCAAGCTGGTGTGAAGGAGCAGGAAATTGGAAATAAATTATTACATTGAATAACATCTGGATCCAAAGAAGCAAATAAGCTTACTATTGCTTATTCCAGCTTCCAGTACTGTGGCCTAGTGGCATGATTACCTTTTCATTATGTTGCCATGGAGTGTTTATCATTCTGCCACGTGGTATGAAAATTAGCCAATTATAGTTAACACACCTGAGCTCCTGACTCTTCCCGTTGTAATAGAAAAGATTTCAAAGGCAAATCAATGAAATTCAGAACCATACTGACAGCTTAAGAAATATTAAACATAAAGTTCTGAAGTTAACTACAATGTAATTTAATAATGACAGAGAGGCAGGCAGGTGAAACGGGCAGACTCTCTCTGCCTCTGTAATTTAACTTCTTTGCTGTTTTATGGTGAACTTTTGTCCAGTGCTCTGAAACCTCAGAGAAATGAGGAGGACTAAAATTCTGAGCTTGGCTCTGAGCTCACTAACAGATATCCAGGATCATCTGAGATGCACTGGAGTACTAAGAAATCTTCACCGCAATGGTAGAGTCAGTAGGAGACTCAAGGCTGTCCTGGATAACTATTGAGACTCAAATCTCACATAGATTCTCTCATATCTTCCAGTTTCACACAGGTTTCTGAGCTACGTAAGGTATGGCACCCTTGATACTAGACCTATCATCTGCATTAAATTCCTAATTCAGAAACAATGACGTCAAAATTGTTTTCAGTGTCTAAATCTGGCACAGGTGCCTGTACATCCATCATCATTTGCAGAAGCTTGAGTAAACTGCGTAAGTGTAGGCATCCTATACTATCTGAGAAGCCCTTGTGTATTCCATCCCATCTCCCACCTGTTGGTCCTTTGTCACAACTGGCAATGCCATGAGGATACATATTCCAACCCAAAAGACACTAAATGGTGATGCAACTGAGCTGGTATCTAAAAAGCTGTTCAGTACAAACAACAGAGTACAGTTTTTCAGGTCACTGCAAGGTTTCCATCTCTGGTCAGCTGAAATCTTTTTAGACTCAGTACTTGTCTGCTCTACCTTATTTGCATGATTCACCACTACCTCTGATGTCATCGTTTTCTGTCTCCCGTTGGACTGGAGCATTGCATTGCAAGTCTTCCATTCAGAATAGTCACGCTTGCCAATGGCATTTCTCTATATTTATCTATTTTTATTCTTTTATTAGAGATTTTTCTGATCACTGTTTCAGGGATAGAATTAGGAGGTTTTCAAATCAGGATCAAGATACAGAGGGAAATCCTGGGGAAAAGAATGCTGTGTGAGTTTGGGAACAGGCATCTGAAGAAGGGGATATCTGAGAGAAAACAATGAAGGAATGAAGAAATTTAGAAGAGGGGAGCTGGCAGCATAAATGGCAACACTAAATATCTGGTGATTGCTTTTCATCTATGCCTTAATATGAAGATTATATATAGGCAAAGGAGTAGATTTATTCTTGAGTATTTTTTTCCTCCATGCTTGCTGAAGACTTTTTGTGAATGCCATGAAAAGGACTTTAGGACACAATCTGTAAACAACTTATGCTCCACCTACATTTTAACAGAAAATATTTGGAACATGCCTTGATATGCACTTGAGTGACATGTCGTAACGTAAACAGAGATTTCTCTAATGTGCTTAGTAAGTGTGAAAGCTTAAATGGGAGCAAATTTTAAACACAAGAAAAAGCAGAGACACTGGCATAGTTTGGGACAGATTCTGACTGCCAGAGAGCCCTGAAAATACAATACAGTATTCCTTGAAAAGTTAGTTTTGGAGTTTAAATATCTTTCAGTAAAGCCACACTGAGTTGTCAGACATGTCCTTAGCAAGAACACAAAGTATGGGTATGGCAACACTCTCAGGTCCTTCTAGAAGGAACAGTCACGAGCTGTCAGAACCCTGAAGACTCAATTTATATTCTAAATTATGTTGCTGATTCAATGTTTGTGACATATACCAGTCTTCTCCCCTTGCTGTGTCTGCTCTGCTCAGGAAGAGTTGTGTGCAACGAAGTTGTTTGTCCAAGACAGTGCATAACTGTAGCAGTGTTAACACTGTTCTGGTAATAGGCATCAGGAAATAGAAGAAAGTTCATATTTAAGTATCACCCAATGAGACATCCTATAGGGGTTTGGTATAAAAGTTTGTCTGTGGAAAATAATCTCTTCTTGTTGACCACATACAAAGCTACTTGTTTCAAAAATTTATTTCTAATTTCCAGAAAATGTCATAGAGACTTTTATTAATTTTCACAACTCTAGTACATTTAACCATCAAAAACCATCACTGACAATGGTGTATTTGCCTCTATGCTATTTCAGTTATGATGCAGAAATTCTCTGCTTTACATCCAAATTAATCAGAAGATGGCATTTAGTTTGTCATTTTTTTTTCTATTTTCATAATTTATTTTAAATCTCTGACTGATAAACAATTCACAGAGCTGTAGCAGTCAAGCAAAATAAATAGCTGTATGTCCATTAGAATGTAAATTAACTCATTACTATGCTAGCTTCTGACCTTTTCTGATGACTGTATTCATGCTAACAAAGACTCTTTGCTATTCATGAAAGGGAAAACTTAACAGTAGCTTGAGATTCTCTGGTGTATTTTAGAGGAAAGTCTCATAGACACAGATGACCGGTGAGGTCCTATCTTGAACAGCAAGAACTTCTACATTCATGACTTTGAATAGCTATTCTTTTTCTAATTATTTGTGAAGATCTGGATATTATTGAAAGATTGTTGTTTAAGAAGGCTAGGTCAGTGAAACTTCATGGAGTGCACAAAAAGTGCTTCTATGCATAAAAAGCTGAATGTTGATTTAGTACCTGATCTCACAGTCAATTAAGTTTTTGTATCAGTTCTATAGACTTCAGTAAGACGAGATCAGGTTTAATTTCCCAAGATACTCTACCTCCACCTCATTTCTGATAAACCTCTCTGTCTTGCACTTTATGCTACTCATTAAGAAATCTGAAACTTTGAAAGGAAGAAATACAGACTTGGACTCATGATGCTCCCAGGTCACTCGGAGAAGGGATGAGCCACAGAAGGTGCTACTACAAGGGGGCCTAAAAATTCAGATGACGTTCCTATAAACTGTATTTGCTCTTTGCCTTGCACCTTTATAGAGTGATTGATTCTCTGTGTCACTTTTCACAGGTGTAGTAGGCCAAAGAGAGTGAAAAATAGTTCTGATTTGGACTGGAACACTACTTCTATCGTAGTCTCACTTGGGTAGAGATCATGAGCAATGGAGTAGTGGAGCACAAAGCAAAATGACACCCACAAGCAACTCCTGAAGATCAGTTTGTACTGTTGAGAGTCTCTTTCAGGCAAAACTGTTTAATAACGTCTGGGCATATATACCCCTGAAGAAGACAGACCTATTTCACAGTTTTATTAGTATCAATATGTATTTGTTATAACTGATGACTGTAACCAGCCTTCATCTCAGGGCAGCAAAGCGCTACATCTGTTATTTGCCATGCTGCCAGTGTCTAGCTTACTGCGAGGGAAAAGACACTGGGTCTAACCATATGTAATGTTGTGGGCCTGACGAAACATCATGGGTCGTTCATCTCACTCTGATGTGGGATGTGTTGATTTTTGACCCATTGCATCAGGTGCCATCCCAGCCAAAGATCAAATGGATCCTCCACAGCATGGCACCATCACTCTGAAGGACAGCTGACAACAGGACTAGATAACTATGCTTGAAGAGCTAGAGCTCCTAGTCTTCTTACACCTACTCCTTATTTCAAGGTAAATTAACTTTTCATTGTTGTTAGAGTAAGAGCTCAATCCTTAAAGCTATTTGAAAAAGGTGGATCTTTGAAAAACTACTACACGGTAATGATTGATTTTATTAGAAATGAAACTACTGATTGCCATTCCCTGTGCATCAGCTGATATTTAAAATATGACATGACCGATTCAAACTTTTTATCATCTGCTTGTTGTCACAAGTATTATTTCCATGTAATTTGACCCATTGTTTCCTTTTAGATTTAGTTTACTAAAATAATATTTACTACTATATCTAAATTAATTGAATTTACTTGTTGTCATTGATAAGATTTGTTTTCCTGAAAAGAGGAAGATGTTTGAAGAATAATTAAATTAATGCTATGTATTTGTTTTTTCTACACAAAAAAAACCCAAACATGATCTCTCCCACCAATATTTTTGTAATTTTAGCTGGAGGATATTTTGCATCTTAATGAGGGAGTCCAATTGCAGTTTGACTTCTGTGCACCTAATCGAACCACACCTAGCATAGCTCAAGAAAGGGTAAACATACAGAAGGAGAAAATAGGTGTAACAGGAACGGTAAAAAACAGTTCCCTGCATCCTGCTAGTGGTGTACACCATGAGTCTGACTCTCAGAGCAGTTTTCCACTATCACATCCATTTGACGTTAACGAGTATTTGACACCCCTGGAACTGAGGCCCCAGTGTAGGCAACTGATAGACATCTCAGGGATCCCAGCAAGAGAAAGAAAAAGCACAAGTGAAAAAAGTCTACTGTTACAGTAAATTCATGTAGTAACTTTTCTAGAAAGGAAAACTTTTGCTGAAGTGAAATGTTGTCACATGGATGTTGAAAAGATGTCCATGGAGTCAGTTAATGCTCTGGGAGTGCTCATCAGCCATCTGTTCATTGACTTCCAAGCATCTACATGAGAAGGATCTGTGCAATGCCAGGGACAGCTTTGCTCAGGAAGCCATATGCAGCAAAGCTTTTAGAGCACAAAAAAAACCTCCAAGACGACTAGTGAAAGCTAATGGCAAAACACTGGCTGTATCATTGCTGCGACAAGTGATGTGAAGGGAAGTTGACTTGCCTTGAACACTGCTTTGGATTAAAAGGCTTTGATGCTGTTGAGTTCCTCCCTGCAGCACTACCACATGCCGTCACTGCAGAAATTAAACTGTTCCCAGGCTTCAGCTTAATTATACATACACGTCTGCCACAGAGGTGAACATCATTAAATGTCCTGTGGTTTAGTAATACCTGCGTTAGTTACTCATGATTTTAAAAGGTCTTATGAACTTTTCCAGGAATCAGTACAAAACCATGAGAATAATGGAAATGGGAATATAGCAAAAAAAAAAGGTCACATGGCAGCAGACTAATAACCAAAGGCTGGTTTTGTATTAGTGACAAAAAAAAATAAAATAAAAAAAAAAAGAGGATTCTATCTTGCAAATGCTCTGTCTTGTCTAATAAATTGCTTTTAGAATATTAAACTTTTCAATAATAAATACTGGCTCAAGTGTAAGGCATCCAAAATCTGTAAGTATTTTTTATGGCAAAAGCATACTTAAATTTGTATATAAGAAGGAATAGATACAATGAGTGTGATGTGATTTGTCTTTTGTTATAGGATATCTTCATCGAAAAGGAGAAGTACAGTAAAATGAAGCTGGAATTTGCCTTGATCTGAAAAAAGAAAAAAATATATTTTCCCCCCAAATATATTTGAATCCAAAATCTGATTTCTATCACTGGTGTTTTTTAATAAAGTTACAACATAGAAACCATCACAGCTCTGATTTCCAGGGAAGCTCATTTTGGAAGGTGGTAAATATAATTTTAAATGAAAGCAATGTCAAAAACAGTTTTTCTTACAATGCTTTATGAGAAAATGTAATTCTGATTTCTAAAAAGCATATAGTCATTACAGTACCTCATCTTGTTTACTTAATTCAGATTTCAATAAAGATATTGGCCACCAGCTGCTGTACTTTATTACAGTTTAAATGGCCAACATTGAAAAATAAATCATTATATTCTCCAAACTAACTTTGGTGAAGTATATGAGGTTATATATTTCATCTATGCGTGCTTACATGGTACGTTACATTACGCTAGGTGCTGACCATAGTATTTTCCTGCTAGCATCTGGCTGAGTGGTGATGGTTGCTCTTTGACATAAGCCAGTAACCCCACCCTCCTTTCAGAAAATAATCCTAACTAATGTACTGCTGCCTTTACAAGGAGTGTTAATAAAGACTTATTTAAAAGTCATAGAAAGATACATGAGTCTTCAGAAAGTGAGCCACAGCTTATCAGGTGAAGCTATTACAAGAAGGGCTGTCTGTCAGGCAGATGGGTCAGCAGAAAACCACTCACAAGAAGAACAGATTGCATGAAGTATTTTTAGGTGGATCTAAGGTGACTTTTATTATTTAAAATTTTAAAAGTGTAAATGAAGATGGGGGTGAGGGTATGTATGTGTATATGTATATGTATATGTATATGTATATGTATATGTATATGTATATGTATATGTATAATATTCTTAGCTGCTCAGTGTTCTAAAGAAGACATCACAAGTAGTACAGTAGGAGATTGGGAGTGCAGGGAGGGAGAAATGGAAATCTGGACATGGGATAAGGAGGTTGTAAGAGCTTATCCAGTGTGTGTTCCTAGTTAGATGTGAATTGATTGGAAGATTGAGCAATCTTTGTACTGCATTAGTACTCAACATAAATTGAAAGCTGCACTCTCTGGAGAACAAATTTCAGTTTTGCATCTAAACCAATGCTGAATTAATGCCAGTCTGCCAGTGGCTGTCATTCAGGTGGGATCCTACTGTCTCTGGTAGGAAATACTCACACTATGTAATGAATCAGCACCACAAAGTCAAGGGAAAATGTGGTGTTGTGTAGATTAAGACATGCTCTTCAGGTGAGCTTTTGAGCCTCAGTTTTCTACATGTAGAGGATTTGGTCCTATGCTTATGCAGAACAATATTTAAAGGTGAAAATTAGAAGGGAGCATGCAGAATACAGAATAAACTGCATTTTACTTGTATGCTTTTTCATGTGATGTTTTTGTTACACTTACAGTGTGCTATGCATACGTTATACTCTTGAATTCTTGAATTTGCAGCAATGGTTTTGTGTATTTAAATACTAATGATAATTCAGGACATGTTTGGTTCACAACAATTATCCATAATAAGTCTTATGTGGAATAACTGATAATGCCTATATTATCTGAAGGTCAGTTCTGTTTGTTCAGGTCAGGAAAAGGGATCTTTAGTTGGGCTGAGAATATAGATGTTACCTAAAGTAACATTAAAATTGCTGTGAAGTATGTGAAGGATATAAGACAGGGTTTGCTTCCTAGACCTAGGCCTTCATCTATTTAGTTTAGCACCTAGTCTTTTACATAGGTGAGAGACCATCTCATCTTCCATGAGGTCTTGGTCTAATAGCTGAATTTACATCTGAAGATTGGATTTTAATATTAGTTCCAAGGTTTGCTACCTTTAGAGATTTTTGTTTCTAACATGCTTTTGTACACGTATGGATATCCAAAACTTTTTTTTTTTTTAAATCTTACTTTGGATCTTTTTGTTTCTGTGGAATCCTTTATCCATTAGTTTTCTTAACATAATTTCATGCTATGTGAATAAATACTGCCTTTTATTTGTTTTGAGTGTAGACGTCATCATTTGTATGTTGCAGTCTGTGCCTATAGCCTCCGAGCTAAATATAAGTCCATATTCTCCTTGTTTGGGTGAATAATTGAATTTTTTTTGAGGTTTTTTAAAAAATAAATTCTTCACTTGATATATATATTTCATTATTTATTTGATTTATAAATACTTATTACATTTTTAATTTAGGTAAAATTTTTCTGTTAACTCCAACAATACATATTTTTAGGTGGAGATAGTAAATAAATAGGAAAAAAAATCACCTTTCAATTTGACCTGGAGTAATTTTTGCTGACAATCAGTTATGAGAGGTGCACCAGTACCAATGGGGAGGGAGTGTTACCTCTACCAATACTTTTTGAACACCAAATCTGCATAATAACTTATTTGAGTAACTTATGTTTCGAGTCTTATCTATAGCTCTGAAGGGAAGAATGCATTATAACTTTCACTCTTATTAGCTGTACAGATCAATAGCAGGTAGCAAAAATGTGGCAATCTACCATTCAAGGAGTTATTAAATAAATTTCTACTTCAGAAACTTTAATACTGAAGGTGATGCGCAAGCCAGATTGATACAGGATGCCTGTTATCTCAGCTTGAGTTTACAGATGGAAAGAAATCTGTCTACTTGCTAATATAGCAGTTTTTATCCAGACACTGTAAAGTAAGTAAACATAAACCTCTCCAGGGTTACTTTTCCTAATATACTTTTTGTTTAAAAGTGCTATCAGCTTATACATCAGCGTTACAAAACAACCACTGTTTTCCTGCAAGCATCTCAAGTGCTTTTTCATCCCAAAATTTCTTCAATCTAAATTAGTTGATGTTGATTGGTTTTGTTTTGGTTTTTTTTTAGTTTGGCTTTTTTGTGTGTTATAGAGACCTTAACGTAGTGCTTATCTCTCATCAGAGGTGTATTGAGGAAAAAAAGAGCCTTGACTCTTCCTAATGGCTTCTAACAGCAACAGGAATAACAGCATATCATGGCAGGAAGAAAACCCTCATTTACACAGAATTCTAAGAAGCTTAGATACTATGTACAAATATAATTCCTCTTATGATTTGCCTGTAGAAAGATACTTTCCTTAATGTCCTTATTTTATTTTTTTTCTAGACTCAACTTAGAAAACGAAATAATTAAGTCAGTACTACTCTTACATCTTACTTCATTTTTTGACTGAAAGAGCAGCCTTATATTAGATGTCTCAGTTTGAGCCCCATATCTATTTCTAACAAAACAAAATAAGTCTTTGTTATTAGCTTTTAATCTTACTCAGGAAGGTCCACAAACTTTTTTTTTCAGCTATTATTAAACTGAGAATGAGGTTTTTAATGAAAGCTGTACTGAAAGTTGGTATTTTTAAAAATGTGGCCCAATATCCCTTGAAATGCTTCTTTTTATTTAATATTTCATAAGTTTTTTAACATTGTTTCCAATAAGCATTTCAAATTATCTCCTTTTATGAAAAAGACATGTCTAGATTTTTAAACATTTGCAAGATATGATAGTTGAAATTCATAAAAGTCACTAAAGCAATCTATCAGTCATTCAACAACCAAGGAAAAAGAACTAATTAGTTGCACAGAAGAATTGTTTGTGTCTGACCATGTGCAAACTATGACAAAAAAACAGGACAGTATCAAAACAGACAAATTCCCAAGACGTGGCTATCTTACAGAGACTGATGAAACAGTTCTATTTCTCCAGGCTTTTCTTATAAAAAAATCTCTTGTATTATTAGGTTTTGTTGATGGGATGTTCTGAATTGCTTCTTCTTAAAGGTGCGACTGCATTTGACACATCAATACCAGGTCATTTGGTGTCTTATCCAATGTCCACCAAGACATTTGGAAGTCCTTTTGTTTAGTTCTTTTAATTTCAACCTAAACCCATGCTGTTTGTAAAGTATGGCAATGATCTCAATAGCTCCACTTGCATATATATATATAAAAGCATATATATATATATTTGCATATATTTTTTCTTAGAAATTATCCCCTGTGGTTTGTGTTTTCACCCCTTGTGTGTTGAGAATTTTCATATATATCAATATTAGCTGCAGATCTGAATGAGAGCAGGAGCATAAACACCACTTAGCCTCCACTCCTTACGCATCAGAAAATTCTGCTAACGTTATTTTTTGTTTATTTCAGGTTTCTTTTCTCCATGGAAAACTCCAAAGCCTGTAAGTTCCCTTTCAAAATTATACACATTGAGTTCATAAGTTGACTCTCATTCAAAGCAGATTGCTGTAGACTTTCATCTAACCCTCTTGTTCCCAGCTCATGAGACATCTTGCAGCAGTGCCTCAGCTCTAGGTGAGACGTCATGGGTGGCCTCCCTAATAAGCTCTATAGATCTGTTAACTTGGAGTCTGTCAGCAAAGGTCTGGAGAAAGGAATATCTCAAGGTCAAGATGAATGTCAAGAGCTAGAAATACGGTGACTCAAAACTGAGGGGTCTGGAGGAGAAGGGAGTAGAAGGACCCAGCAATGAGTCCAGTTTAGTTGGCTTCCTATCTGGCAATCTCTTTGAAATGGACAATATGCACTTTCTCTGGTTTACAAGTGGTTTGAGATTAACATCTTTAAGTGATTTTTATTCTTTCTTGCATTAGTATATCTAGGGTTGGAAATAGGCACACTTCAAGTGAGAGCTTGGACTAGATAACTCGCTGAGATGCCTTCTAACCATCATTTCTGTGTTTCTAGGTTTTTTACATGAAATCCCAAGCAATAAAGACATTTCCTACTGTTAGACTGTAAGCAATGAGTGTATTTACACTGCTGAAATCACATTATATAATTTTTTTAAGTTGTGATACAACTGTAAAAAGTGTTTCACGGTGTAAAAAAGAAATCATAGGCTACTATTTGGGGGTTTATTGTTTGGTTGAGTTTTTTTAATTTAGATTTAAAAGATCTTAGAGCAGTGCTTATCTCTCATCAGGGGTGTGTAGAGTTAAAAAGAACCCTAACTCTCCCTGATGACTTCTAAGAGCAACAAGAACAACAATAGCAATATTTTAAAAATTATTTATATCTTTCTTATTTTGGGGGGGAGGGCTACACATTCACTTCTATTATATCATGGCAAGTTTAATCCATACCAAAATAATTTTTCAGCCTGTCAAGTACAAATAGCAGTTAACTATGCAGCTTATCTAACTCCATCAGACTGTTTCAGCTTGTCGTGGTTTTGCTGTAAAAAGCTGGAGGATGGATACAATACACTGGAATAAGTATTGCATAAATTTGTTTATTCATCTAAGTAGCAGGACATTTGTGAAAATAAATCTGATTGTTCTCATCAGTTTCACATTCCTGTCTGACTGGGACATACAATTGTTAATCTCTGGTAAAAAGTGATGAAATAGAAAACTTGGAACATGCTTGTTAAATATACATATTCAAAGACCTCCCACGGCCAGTGCTCACGCTCTTTACATCTCAAATATTTAAATATCAGCATATTGTTGAGGACTGTCTGCACAGTTTTGTTATATAAACAGTATACTAGTTCAAACTCAGGTGGCACTTGCCAATAATGAGCATCCAGAAAAACAACCTGAGTGATGCAATTTTTCATGCAGTGGTCTGAGGAAACCAGGGCTCAGAATAACATCAGCATGTGCAGGTACTGTACCTGCATGCAAGCTAAACATTCACAGCTAGTCTCTTTGTTAGTAGTTTCAGCAAAAGTGTTTACATATTATTAACCAGGTTAAGGTCGTGTGCATTCTTTTCTCTGTCACCACTTTAACTGGAGATATAATCAGACAAATTTCTAGTATGTAAAGATAAGATTGAATCCAAGTGTCCCTGAGACACTGTGTCTGCAGACAGCCTGAAGCCACCGGGAGGTTTAGAGAGCCTTCCCAATACCACAGCAGAACCTTGTAATTGTATAACAGGAAAGAAAAACTGTAGATGGCCCAAAACCAAGTTTCTTTTCGGCTTGGGTGACTGCTGCTGCCCATTCACCTCTCTGGCCGCACAGGGGAGAAGGACACACCGTCCTTTAAAGCAAAAAGACCACTGGCCATTGACTAGAAGAGGAGAAAAGACAAGCTCCTCTCCCTGAGGCAGAGGCTCGGGGATATCGTGCACTGCATCTTGGTGTGCTCAACATCCCAGAGTAACCTGGGCTGACAGAAATTTCCTGTGTTTTTTATGTATATAGTGGATATTATAGATACAGATATAGCTATATTGTTATGTTGTTACATATGATAATATGTTCAATAAATTTTGTTAGGGCCAAATGAACTTGAGCAGTGTCACCAAACCATTACCCCAACTGAGATTTGATGCCCCAAACTCAGTACCATGCTTATTCATTTCCAGGAGTGCCTTCATCTGTGAGCAAGCTTTATGGTAACTCACATGGCAAAACACTGTGTGACTAACTAATTGATATGGGTTTGGGAGATACAATTTCCCTTGTGTTTATCTATTTATATAACTATTTATGTTAGCAGTATTACCCACAACTAAGAAAGTTTTGCTTGTTTTTTAACTTAACACTTGAAGATTTAGAGCTAACTATCAAGCAAGAATTAAATATATGGGACCCAGTAGGGTTTTGCCAATTTATTTCCAGTTTCTTGTCCTTCCTCCAGGGAAAAGTTTGCTCATCAAAGATAATTATATTTTCCTTTCTCTTTTTAAAGCCTTCTTTAAATATTTTAATTTTATTCAGATTCACATTTTGAAAGAGGTAAGTGTTCTATTTCTCTGGCACTGTCCAAGAAATTAGGAAACTTTCACTTTTAGATAGACCGAGCCTCACATGTCTTTCTCCTTCATAATGATAAAACAGATAGTTTGATTTCATTGACTTATATTTGGTTTTAGATTCCTTACTGAAGGTAAAACCTAAACATAATTCTCCATTATTTTCCCTGATCATAAGGAACTTGTACTGAACCCAGTTCTTCTTTTCTATTTAAACGTAGGGGTCATAATCGGGTTTGTTTCTGAACACCTTTGAATTTACACTTTCATGATACAATGATATACCGTATATATGTTTGTATATATCCCATGTAATTCCTTCAGGGCCAGACGAGCTATCAGAAGTATTGTTGTGACATTCACGTGACTTGCAACATAGGTTAATTTACCCGACAGAGGAGATAAATGTATTTTAGCATAGGTACTTTGTTGTACCTAAGCAATTTTTATGACAATTCAGGTATCTCCATGTCACTTTATTGCACAGGATCTACATATCTATAGTGTCCTCTTATATCACATCCTGGTTGCTGTCTTTTCTATCTGACCTAAAGTAAATTTCTCTTTCTTGAACAACATTGGTGAATATTGAATACAGTAATCCACGTCTTCTTCATTAGCACTTTCCTTTCTCGTTTTAAAAATTATACCCAATGCATACTAGTGCATGAGAGTCGTCCTATGATTGAGATACCCAGATCTTTCTTTTCTCCATTATTTTTAAAGAGCAAGCCTTACTTACTGCTGAAACTCTGACAGAAGTACAGCACACTACTCTGAATAAAGAATGAGGTCCTCAACAAGTTAAAATGGCCAATATCCATATTCTGGTTATTTTGAAGTATGATACTGTGTCAGATCACCTCAGAAGTGCAGAGTGATAGGTACTCAGCATGTACAGCAGGAGGACTCTAAAACATCTGTAGTCAACATATACTTGGTGTGGAAAAAGCCTGATGCTGTTAATCATCAGAATGGAGAGCGAAGCCTACCTGCTGAGCCAAACACCATCTGAAACTGGGGAGCTAAGGGGAGATGATAATCACGAAATTTGTAGAGCAAGTTTGCTGTAAACCTGCAATCATCTTTGATAAGGTACTGCTGATACAGCACTAGAAGTCGGTGGTATTTAATAACGGTTCAGTTTCTTTCCAAGAGTCATTTTTTGTGTAATTAACAAATTGTTGGGTTATGTGTGAGAACACATTGTCCTGGAGGCTTTACCACCCTTTGCTTCAGGACAGATCGCAGAAAAAGCCAAATATTAATTTCTTGGGATAAACATTTGTGTTTTGTTTAACTTAGCCTCTTCAAACATATTTACAAATACAATTTAATTGGTAGCCAACTCTTACAAAGAGAAAAAAACGCACATCCCCAAGTCCTCTTTTGCAGTCTATCATATCATCTTCTTTCTGGCTTGATGTGCTTGTGAGACCACTAAGGGCAGTCTCAGACAAAACATGGGTTGAGGTGGTTTTCAGGCATAGATGATACACTGCTGTGTACTTCTCTCCTGTAAATTGTCTGGAAATGTTGAAAAGCTTGTCCTGAGCTTGGGAGTTTGGTTGCATGATGCCAATGTAATTTTTGATACAAGAAAGAAACAGCAAGCAATGAAAAAAAGACTCTGCAGATTTTTGCCCACTTTTCTCTCACCATGTTCTATATTTCATCGTTGAACATTTGACTGTCACTAGATACTCAAATACCTGCTGTAATAATTTCCCCCCCTTTTTTTTTTTCTTTTTTCTTCAATTGAAGCTGTAAATCCTGCTCAGTTACAGTAATCTACTTCTCTCTGAGCTAATATCTTTTTTTCAGACATTCTCAAAAGATACAGCATTAAGATCATTCAGTTGCTATCCAGTCTGGCCATTTCTTTATTAAGCGCTACATTTGGTTATGTAATTTGATTAATCTGGTAATTGTATCTTCACAGACCCACAGATTCTACCTTTAACAGAATAACTTCCAAAAGCTCAGCATGTTCTGCAAGAGTTACTCAACATGCTTCAGGGTTAATGCCCACCGCTAGTCTGCACAGGACCCTATTATCTGAGAAAGATCACATCTTCCCTTGAGCAACAAATTAACAAGTAAATTTAAGCAAGCCGTTTTATGAACAGCCCGACACGTTTCATCTCAAAAGGCAGCAAACACACCTTCAACTGAAAACACTCTCTCTGGTCTCATTGTGAAAGTCAAAGTTTTTGCAAAACTTCATCTTTATTCTCTGTATGTTTTTATTCCAGGTGATGGAACGATGGGATAATCAAGGCAGCCCTCAAACAAGTGTATCTGCTCCAGCTATACCACAGAATATTCCCTATCCACCCAATCTTCACAGGAGTTCATTTCCTGATTCTACAGAGGCCTTTGATCCACGAAAACCTGACCCATACGAGCTGTATGAGAAATCAAGAGCTATTTATGAAAGTAGGCGTAAGTGAAAGCCCCTTTCACCCTGCTGACCATTTAATGCTTTAAGCTTTTGCCTATGAATATGTTACTACTGACATAATTTCCCATCATTATCTTTTGTAATATAAAGGAAGCAACTATAATCCCAGTTAATAGAGGCCATTATAAATTATTCAAAAATTTTACACATATAATTTCCTAGATCTTGCCTGGATTCTGAAGTTTGACTTTCATCATTTTTATTCCTTATATTTTGGCTCTCCTCATTTTGACTGTTAAAACCTCAGTGAAGAACAGTATATATGCCACCGCATTTTGCTGTGCTATTTTTCTTCCTAGTTAACCAAAAGGAGGATGTGAATTTATCAATAAAACATTGTTTTACTTACTTTCACTTTAAAATGAAGTTTATTAAAGAAATTTCAAATTCATTTTCATAAAAATTACTTCTGCAAGTTTTCACGTTGTCCCTGGTAGTTAGAAAGAAACTCATGGTACTAAGTACTATTTGAAGACCTATACAAAACAATACTCAACCATCAAGATTCCCATCTTGATTTTATTTCTCACCTTTTGGGGGATACACCATATATTTTTCACAAGGGTAAAACAGATTAAACTTGTTTGCTCCTTGTCATAAAGAACATTTTAGAAAAAAATATTCTAAATTGTCCAAATTTTTTTTTACTAAAAGTTTTTTCATAGCAGTTATTACTTGCATGTGACAACTTTCAATTAATTTTATAAATTACTTTAGTCTATAGACCAAATTACTTTATAAATTGTACGTAAAATATCGCACTGCAGCTGATCCAGGTTAGTCCATTAATATTAACTGGGCCCAGAGACAGAGGTGAACCTAAACCGTCATAAGCCATGATCTGGAATGTACAAATTTCTCCAGCATGCAAAGGGATAGTCTGAAGGAAATACATTACTGTCCCAAACACTGGGTTGGGGCCACTCTTACTTGGCTTTAGTTAAAGCATCAGCATCTCCTCTTTGACTTTGCTATTTCCAGCCCCCAGCAGGATGGATATGTGGGAAGAGCAACACCAGGATTCAATTTCCTGTGGGAAGAACAACACCAGGGTTCAATTTCCATCATCTCTGAATTAACTCTAATCTCGTCTCTAAAATGCATTTCAGATTCCTCAATTCTTTGCCACTGTTTCCAATGCCACCATCTTCTATCATCTCGGTCCATTTAGTGGTAAATCTTTCAGTATAGTCACCATAAAACTCGCATAGTCCAGACTTTCTGTGCAGAGTTTTATTTGTGTTTTTTAAAAATGTATTTAATAAGTGCCTGAAATTAATATCCCAAGTTTAAACCTAGATATTTAAATAAATTGCTCGCTCTTTTTTTTAGCAAATGCAAGGATCTTATTCCCCCTAAATGTGGATTTGAGGACTTACTTTAGAGCCCTTATAAAAAGAATTTCATCATCAGTTATAAGCTGTTAGGCGTAGGAACTAAGCTTTCCAGTGCATTTACAAACACCATGTAGACCATGCTGGCTGAGATTTTAATACAATAAACATTATTTTCTAATTTATTATCTTCCTCTCCTTCAGATGTTATTCTTGATGGAACAGGATACTCAAGACGATGTGCAAACAGAGGCTATAATTTTTGTAATTTTATAAATCTCCAAAGTATGGATCAGGCTACTATGTGGAGTAGGCCAAAAAGCTTTGAAAGAAGTAGGACTCATTTGGGTAAAAGTTTGGAAATAATTTTCAGACATCTGTCCTCCTCCTCTTTCTCTTTCCCTGGTGCATTCAGGGCTAGAGTGCGAAATAAATAAAAAGTTTTACCAGAACTGAAATGCTATTCTGCAAAATGATGAGATTTGAAATCATAAAGAGAGATTAACGGGAAAATAAACAACTCCATAGTTAAAAAGAGTTTCATCTAGTTCAGCACTGCTAATGAAAACACTCTTGACTTCATATACTGTTTTAAAGACGGGAAAACCTTTTGTAAATAGTTGTTGCCCATATGGGTAGTTTGCAGAGGTGAAGTATTTTAGCAAAAAGCTGCACTTTCCATTCAGCAGAGTAAGAATCACCTTCTGCAGCTAAAGACATCAAGCCATGAATGGAAAAGCACAGACAACTGGCCTTCTGCATTGAAACAAGTATCCTTGTAAGAAAATGAAGAGAAGGCTATATATGCCATATGTATATATGGGATACATATTTACATGGTATCTTTTGTCTTGATCCCCAACATGAAGAGTTATATATATACAGAATTACCATAAATATTAATGAAAACAAATAGACTCAATCAACCTTTGCCCTTCATAAAACTGTGGGAATATAGACCTGATGTCAACTACAAAGATTGGCCTATATCCTAAAACATGGTATGTTACACCAAAACATATACTACAGCATTCAATAAAAGAATGAAGTGATGCATTCTTATTCATGGGTGTCTTCTACAAGTTTTCTGAGTACTTCCTTGAGCAACATGAACTACAATCTTTTACTGGTGTAATCTACTGGGAAAAGAGCTGATAACTCCTATGTTGGAGTTATGCTACAGCCTGCATTTAAATAGTTTAATTGCATTTGAGTTCTGTCTAAGAGACAACTGGTAATTGTATACAAGTCTTTTTAAGCCAGTTACCTACCCACAATAAGAATTAAAATTTATGAAGCTTCTAGGCCCAAAACAAGAAATTGAGGAATGAAAAGCAAAACTGCAGTAGACTCTCCTTCCAGATTTCTAGCAGTGTCCTCATCTTCCAGCTAACCCTGAAAACTTTAATTTGTTCTCTTTTGACACTGGTATCCTTTGACCATATTCTCTAAGCCTTGATTCCACAGTTCCTAACCAGATCCCTTCTGCATTCATTTATATGCCTTGGTCATAAATCACTGCCTCCAAACATCTCTATTCTCCATGACATTTTTGTTTCATGAATGCCATAAGCACACATTTTAGCAAATTCAATTTGTCAAGCCGTTGATTGCTTTTACTCTCTGCATAGTGCTGGTGTTTCCTGAAGAGAGAAACAACAGGCAGAAAATCCATTACTGAGTCAAGAAATTGTCATCTATATTGAGTATATAGGAGGGAGAGTTTCAAGATAATACACGCTTAGTTTCCAAGCATATGGCTATGTCAGGTTGGTTATCTTCAGTGAAGATATGCCCTTAAAGCACAGAGGAAAAGTTCGCTTTCACCTTTTTTAAGTATTTCTTATCTCAAGGAAAATTTTCCGTATCTCCTGGCAAGACCAGAAGAGAAGGAGGTTCATCATCTAAAAATAGTGCAAAGCAGCAAACCATCATGACCTGGAAAACACAGAAGAAAGAGATAGTGCTAGATTTTTGTTTCTCTCACAGTGAGACTCTGTTACTAAACAGTTCATTTTCATACTACTGTAGCTCTGAATTTCTACAGATCCTTTTATCAGAGGATGACACTGCAGTGAGCACTCACCAGGACCTCATCAAAGCCTCCTACTTCCCTATCAGGAAGTTGAGCAAGTTATGCATCACAGAGTAATTCTGTGAGGAGCACAAGTGATGTGACTCAAAGCAGAGCAAGAGCTAGACCCAAGGAGCTTGATTCACAAACTTTTGCTCTAGCTGCTAGGTATGCTTATCCCTGCTTAATGATAGCAAGAAAGGGGCTTCAAGCAGAAAGTCTCCACGAAAAAGAATTACTTTCATTCTATAGGAATGTTTTTCCACCTTAGGAACATGAAAGATCTGCATGACCCTGTGTCATAGGAAGATTTCAATTTTTAATGATTGCATACGAATTACAAAGGCCTAATGCTTCTGCACAGGAAACGGGTCCGTAGATGCAGGTCTGCCAATACAGCTTGGAGACAAATCAAATGCTGCATTAGTACAAAAACAACTCTATTTTATAAGTCAGCTCCTTGGAAAATTGTTTGTCACAAGTTAACTGTTACCTGCCAGCTCTTACCTCCTAGATGACACCTGCCTTTGCTGTCACCCATCAACTATGCTCCATAGCTCCAAGCAGCCAAAAGGAGCATACAGTGTTTCCAACGGCTGATGAAGATTATTACCCCATCATCCAAAACAGCAGCCTAAAAGCAAAAGAAGGGAAATTGTTTTCTACTTTCTTTATCCTTTCTTTCTGCAGCTACATTTCTCTGTCTCTCTGCTATTTTTAATCCTTTTTTTCCCCTCTCCTCTCCTCCACTCCCCCACCCCGCCCCAGCTCCCAGGTATTTCTTCTTCCTGTTAAAGAGAACCTACCTAGCTTTCCAGTGTTATATTATTTTGCAAAACTCAGAAATAGAGTGTAAGATCTGCTCAAATGACTGGATACTTTCTTTCCTTTTTCCACCCAAATATTAATTTTAGGCAAAACTTTTAATTCCTTTCTTCCTATAAAAACTCTTAGACTATAAGTGTTAGCACGACTCTACTGATAACTGTGGAAGTTAGTACAGAAGCTAGAAAATGGAACGTCAGATCAGGAATTTACTATTAATGAAAAAAATTATAAGACTTGATATGCACCAGTTGTTACAGCAGTACCTGGAGCTCTGCAGTTGTCACTGGAAGAACTCATTCTCTTGAATTTAACATTTTTGCCTTCATAAATTCATATTATCTCATATATTTTACATTGGAATCTATTTGTTGTACATACACAGTTTGTAACAAATTTTGTTCAGAGGTCTGTGCAGGCAGACGTTAGTGAAACAGGAGAAACAAAGCTGCTGGGAATCATAATGCTATATTTCTCCAGTTATAAAATGTATAATAGAAATTTGGAGTTATATTCCTCTAAAGAAAGCACGAAGTTAAAACATTTTTTTACATCAGTTAGGTTACATTTGTCCTTCAGTTAGTGTGGTAGTCCAAGACTGCTGATGTGACACAGAAATGCCAGTAAGAAGAATGAGATAAGTCAGTGATAAGCTCTCATTAAAAGTGAAATCTGTACAATTAGAGTTCCGCTTTTTACTGGAAGGACAAAGGTTCCTTCCTTCAAAATCTCCCACGTTATTTTCTCCTCTGACCATGGTATCATGAATTTCCCAAGCTCCTTTCAAATCCATCGCCTGTCTTACGCACTGTAATTTTTTCTGCTGCCGGAAAATTAGACTAGTTGGAAAAGAACCAAAAAGCAAAGTCCACCAGCAGCTGTGAAACATGCAAATAGCGAATTTATTAACATAATGCATTATTAGCCTTCATAAGATAAGGATGTTTTCTTATACAGACTTGTGAATGCAGACTTATTAATACCTTTCTCTAAGGGTCACAGAAAAGCATTTCAATACATATTCAAAAGCTACCTTTTCTCTGGAATATCACTGCAGCTATTCCACACGGTATCAGCAATAGGAAAGATTTGTCAGACGGTATTATACTAACTCATAGTATGTAACTTTGAAAATATCATTCTTGCAGAAAAATACTAAGGCCATTCAAGTTTTCTAAATTTGATACTCATGGAACATAAAAAAACCACAACATATTAGATGTTTAGAACTGAATATATTATCACCTGACAGAGTCTATAGCATAGTCTAGAGCTAAGCAGAATTTTCTTGGGAGTACTTATTGGATGAAGACCTACACAGTTACAATCAATTTTGTTACTAGAATTTTTTCCTGACAAAAATTTTGCCTCTTAACAATTTTTCCCATTTTTACTCATCTCTAGTCTAAAAAAATTCACATTTTGGTCATGGGTAGTGTTAAATACGTAGTATTCTGAAGTATTATATAAATACTTTATATAAATATAAAGGGTTTTTTGTATGAGTAAAGGGTTTGGGACTATAAATTCAGAAAATGAGGTGCTAATTTCAAATCCTCCTTGAGCTAAATTTGCCATATCTTTCAATTTTTCTGTCCACCAGTTACTGCCCTATATAAGAGCATATAAGACATGCCTATCTTTACCTAGTAAATAAAAGAGTATTGGGAAATTACTGAGTATTATCGATTATCATCAAACTACTCCTTCATCTACATTATGATTTATAAGAATGCAATTTCTCAAAGTAATTTCCAAACAGTACAGGTTGCTGTTTTCCTTGCATCTAACGCTGCCTCAAGGAACAGCATGAAGTCTAAGAAGTTGCATTACTAAATTAATGTAAACTTTTTTTTTTTTTTTAATAATAGATGACACATAGCAAAAGGAGAGGAAATTTAGAAGTCCAATGTCAAATAATTTTGTGTTGCTCATCACTGCAGACAGAGTTACTTGCCATGACAAAATGGTTTTGTTGGTTATAAGAACTGACAGTGAAACTGAAAGCGTTTTCAAATGGAATTATGGGAATATCATCATCACAGTACTGTGGATGTAAAGTGGTTTTGATTGCTGGATTGCAAACTAGGTTCCAAACGACTTATGCTAATATGAAGTGTCAGTTTTACAACTGGTGCAGTATTCCTTTCTCTTCAACAATATATACTTTACTAAAAGGTATACAAATAGATTTTCATCTGCAAAGTGGTAAGGAGTACTTACGAAGTCAAAGTAGTAATTTAAGAAAACTGACTTGTGAGCATTGGGGAATTGGTCACAGGTTCATGAGGCCAATGGAAGCTGCACTGCCAATGTGCTGTTTCAAAATGCTGTTGCTCAGCTTTGGAAGGGACATTGCAGCATGATCACATTTGTTCTGCTCATATGTAAAATTCCTATTTACCTAAAACATGGCTAGGACTGAGATGCTGAAATATAAATGTTTCCTAGTATTAGTTTTGCTCCATGTATTTAGTATCCAATAAAGTATGATCCAGCAAATACTGCAGCGTGGACAACTAATATTATCATCCCTATCTTTCATCAGCATAATTCTTCTTCCAGAGAACACCAATGATTCCACTGATGCAAATAATAATACCCTTGTGTCATCTTGTAGGTGAATTGTGCTCCTAGGGCTGTATCTTGACAGCAAAGAAGTCTGGTATGTTCACCATTGGTTTCAGTTAAGTCAGGATTTTGTCCCAGGTCTTGTTTATTGTTTATCTGTTTTCACAAATATTTTGCATCTTTCACTTTCAAAGACATGAGTGTAATTTATTTTAGATTAAACATGAAGCCAGATATCCAAGGTTTTCACTATTCTATCTTCTAATAGCAAAATTAACCTTGACTTTGCATTCATCTGATATGGAAGGAATCTTGATGTATAGCAAGACTCTTTGAAATGTACAGCTGCATCCTCATTCTTCAGAACTCATAGAGTAGTCTCCATGGGGGAAATTTATTTCAGGTACAATTATATACAAGTAGCAGTGTTCAGAAGAAGGCTTCTTAGTTTTACTTTCCTGATTCTTGTTTCTAGCACAGGTTAGCTAAACCCAAAAAAATAATGCAGCACATTTACCAAGGATTTTATTAATCATTCCAGCTCTACTTTGTAATTATTTCATTCCTTTTTCACATAAAACGCCACAATTACTCATCTCAGAAGTTCAACCAAAAAGGCTTCCTATGTAGAATACAGAAATCTTATGTCAACATTGTACAACTTTTTGCACTTTGAATGCCTGTTCCTGGTAGCAGTGTTGGGTAGCCTGGTCTCTTTTTCTTGTCCTCTCCAAACATGCCTTCTGCTACCTCATTTTCTAAGAGATGGAGACAGAAAGTTTAACATGGTAAAAGTTTAGAAAATGGCAAAAAAAATTTAATAAGTAAATGGAAGGTTTCAAATTGCCTTGTGTAAACGTTAGTTTCCTACAAAAATTAATTGACATATTTTTATAAAACAAAGCTTTCTAGAGTCTCTCAGTATTTAGTTCAATCAGTCTGTTCTTAGCAGATACAAGGCACCGGGATGTGCACCAATGATGTGCATTCTGCTTGGCTGAGGACCAGTCTCAACAGCCTTTCTTCTTCACTTGACAGTTGCTGGTCTGTAGGGTCTTTGAGCTGAGAACTGTAGGAATTTTGAAAAGAACTACCTATATCACTGTATTTGACATAGGGAGACATTGCTAATAAAGTACTTTCTTATATGTTAAATGTTCTTCACAGATCTTTCCTCTTTTGAAGTTTTCTGCTGGTTGCTAACAGTTTGCCTATCCCATGAGAACAGCTATTTAGAAGTTATATTCTGTTTTTCAAAGTGACATAATTAAAAATATCCTGTACTGCACACAGACCCAGACTGCTGACTGCAGCTCCTTCCTAAAATGAACATCCCTTTGCTGCAGTTACCAAAAATACAAGTCGGCACTTAGGTTTTTCTTCGTGGTGATCATATGTCTAAGAACTTTAAGGCTTGATTTAATATCTTCAGCATAGCACAGTTCCAAGTTTTGTGTGTGTGAATTCCTAAACTACAAGGAAAACAAATGCTGAATGGTTGATCACAAGATGATAATTAGCACCTTGAGACTCTATATGAAGTTCTGCAAGGCAAAATCCACCTATTCAGGAATAAAAAACAGATCAGACTTAATGAGATTAGCTTTGAAGGAAATTACCTCATTGACAGACACTTTTGTTTGATCATAAACAATATTTGCAAAAAAAAAAAAAGAGATAATGCTAACTTACTTAAAATATACGACTATCTTAACATAGCAAGTTGTTCCCTAATTTGTCACATTCAGAGCATAGTTGTGTTTCTTTCACTTTGCTGCTTAAGGCCAGTTCTGGGAGATACTAGAGGGACTGCAAGCAGAAACACAGAATGAACCAATCTTACAGCAGCTCCAAAGAGCAATTCTAGCTGGATGACCAAAAGAAAAAGCTTGCGTTCTTTCAAACCTATCAAGATGAAATTGCTTTCTGTGCATTAAAATCATTCTGTATCTTTTAAGAATTCCATTAAAATCTTGGAAGGATGTGAATAAAAAAAATAATTTCTCCAAGTTTGTAGTCGACCATCATCAGTTTCAAAGGTTTTGGTTTTCAGGAGTTGTGCTGGTGGAATAATTTACATTTAGACAGCACCTCTCATCTTGAAAGATCCCAAATCACTTTACAAAATCTGAAGTGCATGAAGGAACTACCTCCTTTGACCACCAAAGTAAAGATATGCAGCCACCTATAAACTAAAACACCATAGCCCACATGACACAGCTCCTAACAAAGCCAGTGGACACAAATACAACAGGAACACCAAATCTTCCCATCCAGTGGCATCTCTAGACCGTATTTTAGGTAAACAGGGTAGCAGTTGTCTGAATTTGAGCAGGTCGTGGCTGTTATGTAAATACTCCTACCATAAAAGTCATAAGACATTCAATGACCTTCATTTCTATTTTTGGGAAAATGTCTTTGCCCTAGAGCAGTAATTCTGTACAGACTCAAGTGAGCTATGAATTTCTCAGCTGCTACCATTACAGTCCATGCTCCCTTTAGAAAGCTGTCCACCAGAAGGCAGTTAGCTTTAGTGCAAACTCTTCCAAAGTGGGAAGGAGCTGCCCGCAGAGGAAATACTGTCTTCTCATTTCTCTCACCACATCCACATATTTCCAGAAGGCTTAACTAAAATTACTGACCAGTGCGTTCTCTGGTTTATTTCTGCCTGGAACTACCTACTTAGAGTATTAAATCCACTCCTGTCTTCCCTCTGTCTCGGGAAGATAATATATACTCGTGTGTTGCGTCACTGTCCTACAGATGCTGATGTGACAGACCTGACCCCATTTATACTATGAAGTATGGATGGTATGATATTCTGATTTAGAGTCACATTAATGTGTTGGTGCTTTATTTACCTTTTTGCTGTTGGTAGGCCAAAGGAAATCACCTCTGGTTTGGGATGTTTTGCAACTCACTCTGGATGCTGCAGAGAAAATGAAACAGAAATTCTTAGGACATTTCAAAATCAGGAAAGGAAGTGTGACAGTGAATTCAGTTGTGGACTTGTTCCAGATTCCTCTAATGCCAGCAAAGTAGTTGTATATGAAAACAAATCAGTTATTTGCTGCATTTCATCTAACAAAATGCAAATACTTTGAAACGTCCTTCTAGCAGAATCTTACTTTTCTTGATGATAAAAGACATTTTGCAATTGAGTTGAATAAAAGCAGTGGTCAAGTCTTCTAAACACAGCCACTAAGTTTCCCTTTCATTGCCGTACTTGAATAAGCACAAATATTGTCCTTAACTTTCACAATTTTAAACACATTAACAGTTTTATCTTCATCATAACCTCTGTTATGTTATAGAAACATTACCATCTGATTCATGTTGCTTAGAAATAGGGAGGGAGATCTACATCTACCAGGAATACGTACAGGTATCACCTAGGAAGTCAGAAAGGAGGGAAATAGAAAAAGAAATGTAGGGAGGGGAGTAGAAAAAGTAGAAAATGCACTTCAGTAATTCAAAACATAGCAGCGAAAATGTATTTCATCTTTAATTCCCCATTTTCCTATTCAGAACAAGTGCTGCCCAGGACTGGTTTTCGAGTGGATTCCTCTGGCAAGTATTCTTCAGCCTTCATTGCTCTGTAAACTAGTTGTCCTTCATTGTATGTTTTAGTTATTCTTCTTTCTTTAGTCATTTCTCGAGATAATGGCCAGTCATCACTGCATAGTCACCATTGTATTTTTGTGTGAGCTTTGTGGGGTTAGAGAATGCTAACTCTCAATCTTTTTGTAATACACTTGCATATTGAGCAAGGAAAAGTATTTCATTTTCCTCAGCCAGTCTTTGTGTATGTTTTACAATGTTTTCTGTGTACTTTCATATGTTAGCGTTCACTCTTTAACATAAAAATGTGTCTCTATAGATCATGCCCATATCTAAGCTTAAGGAGTATTTTGTGTAAAATTGAAATGAATTCTGTCTTCATTTGCAAAAGAATAGAACTGATGTATTATGCATACACACCTCTTCCTTGCTCCTGTGTATATATCTTGTTCTGTAAAAACCTAAAAGCAAAACCTTTGACAAACAGAAACTTCTTTGGGTGTTAGAATCAACACTGGTCTTGTAAAGTGGTAATGGACTTCTTTAAAAACCAGCAGTATATGATTTCCTGATGTGATCTTGTTAAGTAACAGTTAAAAGAGGTGTCTCATACCAAAAAAAAAGGTGATCCTTTTCTTGTCCTACACAGGTTAGACAGAGATCCTTAATTAAATATGATATTGTGCTGGTTTTGCATACCCCAGTAGGGTTTATACATTGAATAATTCTGCTGACACGTAAGTTCTCTCTTCTTTTTTTTTTTCTTTGCTGATTTTTGTACTGGCTTTTCCTCTTTATAAATACCAAGAGGAAATATACATACTTTTTAAAAACACTCACATTGAGGACCAGCAGACTCATGACTGTTTTCAAGCTTTTCACATCTTTCAAGAGCGTCTGAAACTCAGATAAAAAGTTTTTGTAGATTTGTGTCCATCATAATTCACAATTCACGTTAATGATTTATATGGAACAAAATATTTCACCATCTTCAGCAAAGAATTCCAAGTTAATTTTTAATTTTATCAGGAAAGTTGAGTACACCCAAAAAGACTAAAATTATTACAACAAAACTCTTCATCTTTCTTTTAATTGCAAGATGGAAGAGATTTCATTAAAAAAAAAAAATCCATCTCAGTATTTACAGCACCATACCAAATACCAGGTTTATCACTTTAAAAATCACATAGCAGTCATACATAAAATGAATCAATCATCTTCAGGGATGTATTTTCTCCACTTACTTTTAAGAAACAATTGCATGTACATTACACTTATCAATGGGTAATTCACCTAGCAATTTAAATGAATACAACACAGAAATGCAGCTGAGAGTTGATAATCACGTTTTCACCTATGAGATCTCACTATTGTTCAATAACAATCTGTTCTGGTATTTTTGAATTTAAAGCTAATTCCCCTTTGTCCAGGAACCAGAAAGAAAAATTACCCAGTGCTCTTTACCATCCTCAATGTGAGGAAATGATCAGATCACAGTTTGTCCAATACCATTCTCAAATTTGTTGGAAAGCCAGCTGGTTTTATAACCCAGCAAAGTGAATTGTTTGGGATTTTTTCCTTTCTAGGCCAAATGATGACTTAAGAAAATTTACCTTTACGCAAAAAGAAGAAATAAAATGCTGTAACTGTATATATATATAAAAAAAAAAAGTTAATTTAAAAGTTAATTTACTAGTAAGCAAGTCTAAAGTTCTTTTTCTAATATAAATGTGTAGAGAGGCAAGGGAGAAGAGGGAACACTGTCATTCTTGCACGGGATATGCATATTATACAATCAGAAGCATTGACTTTAAGCTGAAAGTCTCCTTTCAATGAAACTGATAGGAGAAGTATTAAATCAGGTGCATTAAACTGACTGGAAGGATAAGCAAACTGTGAAAAAGACTGTGCTAATTCAGTCTTGGATTGATTCTTTGGTCTGTAGACCTATTCATTTCTTCTTACTTGGCATGAACCACAAGGTGCTAATCTATCTTACCAAGAGAAAAAAACCGAACAACTCACATTTTCCACAATGAAATTATATTAACTAATACTTTTCAGTGTGATGCTCCTATGCATCATTTTTCTGTAAGTACGAGTAGTTTTCTTTGCATGATAACTGAAAGTCTGCTCCAGAAAGAAAATGCAAAATTTAGTTTATCTAACAATCCTTTCTGAGGGAAAAAAAAAAGCCAACTAAAAGTATCATAGAGAATCAAGCACTGAAGAAATATCAGATGAAACGTAATTACTTGCATGGGGAAGAATGCTTCATCAATGTACATTCAGGAATATTGAAACTTCTGCCACATAATAGTAGGGGGTTTTGGTAAATCTACCAAGCATAAGCTTCTGTATTAACAACACACAATAGTGAACAACGTACCTGTCTTTTAGAAACAGGAAAAAAGGGATCTCAGCAGTAACAGGAGCAGGACGTTAGAACATATTTTTGATAAAAGACTTAACTACCAATGTGGACATAAACTGAGACCTAACACAAAAGTAGTATACCGAAAGTCGATTGATTGTATCAGACTAACCTGGTAACATTTTTTACACAAAATGAGCAATGCATGCTTAGTCAATCTAGACTTGAACTAGATGACTTCCTGATGTGACTATAAAATGTTAACCTGGAGAAGAAAGTGCTAAACATAGAGTTTAAAGAAGACTGGCTAGGAAGCAGATACCCAATTCTACTAAAGCAACAGTTTCCACACTGAAAGGGTAATATTAGTGGAGAGACCTGCAACAAGTCTTCTGTGTTATTTTCATTAATAACCTAAGCACAAAAACTAAGGGTGGAAATCAGGTCCACATTCAGACAAGTAGCTTCAGGTATCTATGGTGTAGTTGTCTCCAAACCAACAAAGAGCTGATGAGTGCAACCAATGAAGCCCTATCATACTGAGCGTGAAAGCTAAAGCAGCCAGCAACAGCAGTGAAGGAAATGTTCTTAAGTGTACTAGTCAGCCAGTGGAGGTAGTATGGCATTACTATCATGTGAAAAGTAAGTAAAATCATGGGGTGCAGTCCATCAGCAAAAATTCTGAATGAGGCAGGTGAGTTAGTGACAAAGACCACAAACAAGTTCGGGTACCAGTGGCTTCTTTGCCTGTGTCTTTACTGGTCGTGTCTGTGTGTTGTCTGCCCGCAGAGGCTTGCAATAACAGGGACCTGGACTAGATGACCCAGGGATCCTTTTCAGTCCCATGTTTTGTTTGCTTGGAGGGACAGGAAAGAACATTTTTTTTTTAGAGCCACTTTTCAGTGGCCTGATTAAATTGGCAAAGAATTTGACTCCATGGACTTTCAGTTGTTTGGGAAAGAAGGCTCTATCATGGCATAGTCAGTTAATCCTAAGGCTTCCAGACAGTTACAGCTCATAGAAAACTATGCCTATGTACAGTATTTTTAGTCTAAACTTTTTCATAAGATTTTTTGGAGTCTGATGCTGATATTGGCTTGGGTCAGCTTTGTCAATGTCTGTGTTTGAGGGACATTGAGTGTGTCAAAATCTGACATTCTCACAATTTTTTTTTCTCACAATTTTTTGAATGTATTCCCAACATATTCATTCACGTGTGTGCAAATAAAGGTAGTGCTTGGTTGTGACGGACTACTGGAAACACTGTCTTTGAGTGTTAGACCTGGGCTATAAATGGTGATTCTACTGTGGTGATCTTGTTGTGTCTATCTATAAAGCCCTCTCCCTTGTGCTAAGCCTCATCTTTGTTACACTTAGGCACAGTAAATCAGGAAAAGTTAAGGTGTTGCTTTCATCTTAACATTCCTCTACTTCTCACAACTTTGAAACAACGTTTGTATTAAGTTAACATAATGTACATGCACAAACTTCATTTGTTCTTTTATTCAGTGTTGAGATGCATCAAATAAATTGAAAAAAAGTCGGGGTAATAGGCTACTAGAATCTATTTGGATTTGTCTTCTAAATGTATGAGAAGCAGGTTGATAGGGAAAGGTAATACTTCTATTTTATCAGTTGATATATTTGTGTTTCGGTCTCACTTATCCAGTATACATTGTTGAAATAATGCACTATGCTGCTGTCTAGAGGGGATTTTTATTGCACAATTATAGTATAGAGTCACTGCATGTAGTCCTGTATCTCTGTCTTTGCAAGACCTGACTGAAACTGAACTGACTTTAATCTCAGACTAAATCTGGGATCTGCTCAGCTCTGCAGTTTTTAAAGTGTTCACTGGTGGCTCTCAGGGTGGGATCTGTAAATGAGAGTTGCTGAAGTACCACATTTCTGCCATCTGTAGTCCCTCCTATCCCAAGGAATCAAGGCACAACTGCAGACACTATGAAGGGTTTGATGAAATAAACCTACTTACCCATTTTTGTCTGTTGAGATTGTCAACAAGATGACACTGCCCAAAAGCTGTCACAGTTTATGGATCAGAGTGCAACCTGTACAAAAGACCATTCCTGTTAATCACTGTCCTGCTTTAGGTGGTAAGTCTAAAGCATCTCTGAACATGCAGACAAAGAGGTAGTCAGACAACTTCTTAGTCCTCTAACTGCTTATGGTTTCATTTTATACTATTAGAAATTTTATTCACAATTTCTCATTTTGTATTTTGAGAACATCAAGACCCAAATCAATGGGCTCTTTCAAATGAAATTCAGTACATTTCTGTAAGAAACTGACTTTTAAAAACCACTGCATTCCTGAAATGATATATTCCAGGACAGAATATATGTTTACAGACAAGTTATGCAGATATATGGAAGTACAATCTTAATGATTCATAAAGCTCTTGAGACTTTAATTGAGTAGCATTAAGGAGTTCAAGTTAATGGTGTTAGCTTTCAATTTAAATCCTACAACTTGGAGGCTTATAATGATAGCTTTCGTCAAAATTTTTCTATTGAGCGTATTACCTGAAAGTGGAGTACTTAAAAGCTACACTACATAAAAAGACATACTACTTTAGATCTGTGGAACTAAAATGGCCTGCAATAATTATTCATCTTTTGAAAGCTGGACTGATAATTTTTCTCTGTGTCTCTATCTCCCATTTCAGTTTATTCTCTTTAAGTTTTAATGAACTGCAGGGAAAACACAAATTAAATACCAGAGATGGATAAACAGTAGTATTTTATTCAGGCAGTTATACAAAGAAGACACCTTTATAACCTATATTTTGGACAGTTTTCCAGTATTGTTCTCCTGTGAATGTGTTCAAGTTTGGTTTAGTGTGTTCTACTGAACATAGTCATCTTCCAAGGGATACCTACATTTTCAAGTCTCCTCCTTGTCTGTGTACGATACGTTGTGTCCCATTTGTTTCCACTAGCTCTAACCGGGATGTCATTAGTCACGTGCATTGTACACAAGGTGGGAGGGAAGGTGGTGTAAATTCTCAAGAAAAAGCCAAAATGTTTTAAAGGAGTGGATTTCCCTTTAAATCAGGTCCTGATTACAAGGAGCTGGATGTTCACCTTCGGAGAATGGAGTCTGGGTTTGGCTTCAGGATCCTGGGAGGAGATGAGCCTGGACAGCCTGTGAGTCATTTCTTCCTGAATTTTGTTTTTATAACTCTAAAATGTGTGTAAAGGACAGGAAAATATTACTGCACAGCTGAACCCAAATGAACACCATGTTAAGGCTATAAGTAAAATAGCTTTTTTATTCATCCATAGAAAAAGACAGGACTCTCAGATTGTCCACATCTAAAAGATGTCACAATAAATTAAGTTACAATCAGAGGGAATTAAGTTAGAAACAGTGCATCACTCAGCCCTTTACTGCAGAGTGTAACCTGACATCTTTTAATCTTGACTTTCTAAAACTGAGTTTCAGCAGAAGATTTTAAAAGTCAGATTATGTAAGACTACATATAACTGTGTTCAGTGTAGGCAAACTATACACACGCATACAAGATACTGTTGACAATGTAGTTTATTGCCAGAAAAACAGAAGGCCCCACCAGGGAATGGTAGTCCATGTTCCAGGTTAGATGACAACATCATGTTGTCATCAGGCAGAAAAGTGGTAGCTTTATACATTTAGGAGGGAGACATCCATGTAACAAAATAACAGGCAGCAAAACCAACATAGGTTCATTGCAGGTGAAATAAAATATAAAATAAAGCATATACATAATTTTTAATAGAAATGTGTATATATTTTGTTAAATTAGTGATATATATGCATACCATAATTTTGAGATAGTGGGCAGAATTAGTGCTCCTTCAGAATCTTTCATAATGTAACCGAGTTGATAACATTTTATTATCACAACCTTATGCATAGTCTGAGTCCTGTGTTACCACATTTCTGAGCTAATGTGTAACTAGTTGATAGATCTATATATTCCATACTCAAATTCATACAGAATAATATAGAATAGCAGAATAATAATGCTTGTCATTCAAACATTAACATTAACCTACTCATGGCTTTGAGAAACAAAGAAGCTCCTCTATTTTAAAATTGTCAACATCTGTTGAAGTACTGATAAATATTAATAGCTTACTGATGCCTCCAGTAAAAAGAAACAAATGCACTGTATCCTAAAAAAAGGTGTTTCAACTGCTGATTGAAATGCTGTATAAACTAACAGTTTTGGAATGGATTTTCAAAGCTAAATAAGGTGTAGCTGTATGGAAAGGCTCCAAAACTACACTGTTTCATCACCTACACTTGCAGTGCACATGAAGGCCCTCTAGCAGCTGAGTTTCTTCTGTAGAGAGAGTGTCCCAGAGCACATAAAATGAGGTCACTGAGTCATCACCTGCACATTCTCCAACTAACCATTTCTCCTGTCCTTTCTGAATGGCCCAGCAGTATGGGTTCTCAAAGCTCACATACTGGGTGAAGCCAAAAATGAAATCTGTTTGGAGCTGTGCCCCATTTTATCATTTTACCCTCCAAAGAATTGGCAATAATGGAAAATCTGGAAAACTCCTCCTGCCTGTCTTAGACGGTAGTGTCTAGGGGCATTTCTCACCTCCCAGGAAGCATTGTTCCTGGTTACAAGGCTGCTCAGTATTCTAGGAAAGTCTGTCCTGGTGTCTCCTTAAGTGTCTTTTTTATTACAAATGGATAATTAAGTAGGCACAGACTGAATGTCTGACTGACTGTGCAGTTCGGAGGTTTACGACATTCTCATGGGGAAAAGTGCAGCTAAAATGCCTCATCTAAAAAAGGATTATTTATATGAAACGGAATGATTTCAACCTAAATAACTGAAAGAAAACTGATTTATAATATCTAGTATTCTGATAGTTAAGAATATATGTCGAAGTTGTGGGAGACCTGAATTTGTCTCTGCTCTGCAGTGTAGTAGAGTGGAAATTTGGAAACGAATCTTATGCCTCCCAGCTATATGTATTATGTACTGAACTGTACAGAGGAAGCAGCTCTTTCTAGTTTCTTTTCACCAAAAGACTGACCTGGCTTTACTGTCCTAAATCAAAGAGCCATAGCTGGATACCAAGTGCAGAGATAAGCACCTTGCTATTTTTGGAGAGCAGGACCAAAAATGCTGCCTGCTGTGAACCACCTTCTAAGACAATTCACTGTCCTGCTGAACAATTGCTCTCAGCCTGCACTTAGCCTCAAGGTTGCTATTTCTATTATTTCAGGACTTGCAAATACAAAAGCGTTTTTCCCCTAGGTGTATCAGCCTAACTTTAGGGGCTTTATGTTTCTGTACAAACCATGTCTCAAAGTCCTCAGAAATGAATAATATCCTAGCTCGAGGCTGAGGATCCTACAAGGCAAAAAGACACCTCCTCAGAGCTAGGTGCTGCAGTGCTGAACTTCTCAATTCTCACTCCCTCTTTGCTGTCCATCTACTTGTTTTCACTGTTCAAATTCATCAATAATAAAGACGACAGATGTACTCCACTTTTTTAGTTTCATCTATTTTGTATTCAAAATACAAGACACCTTCACTCTGTTTTCTTTCCTCCACTGTTTCCCTGCTCCCCTGTGGACAGCCCACCTGCAGCCACCTATTCCTTTCACCTCCAGAAAAGGAGAGGCAGTTTCGGCCTGTCCTCCAAATCTCTGCATTTCCTATGAAACAAGAACTGTGATGCTTTGAAATGTTTGTTTCAGCTCTCCAGCTGTGCAGTCAGGTAACACAGAACAAAAGGAAGCTTTCGTTGTCTTTTGTCTTTGTGGTTTGGTTTCTATAAAAGAATATGGATTCTTTGACATGAGGCAGTAAGTTTTTCAAAGAAGCAGAATCCACATAAAGTTTTTTTAGAAGGATAATACTGATGCTATAGAGGGATTGTAGCTTAATTTCCTCCTAGTTATATCAGCTACCTAGCACCTTAGAAGAAGAAAATGCTGCTGGACTACTCCATTTTCCATATTTCTAAGAATAAATGTCCTCTCCAAAGGATTTAAATTTCTTAAGAAATTTCGAATGTCAAGACTGTGGATTGTGCCAGTTCCAATCACCTCTCAAGTCTCATGAGATGATATCACCACAGGTATTTATCACATCTCCCAGTAACTTGAGGAGTTGGAGGTAATCTGACTATATTACAGTGAATTATAATATCACAAAAAGGTTGCAAATATATGTAAATTGGAACTTTACTGAAGTTGCAAATTACTGTCCCAAAGCGGAAAAGTGTTTTGGATACGTTTGTGCAGTTCAAATTCAAAATCACAGGAACATATACAAAATTATACTAGAAGTTTCACCTTTTCAACACAGATTGACTGGGATTCTTCCCAAAGATGCCTGCAAGATGTATGCCTATATTCCTTTCATGATCAGTGCCAAACCCCAGACATTTCTAAGACATAACAGATGTCCATAGAGCAAAACATTAGAATAATGCAGACCACACTTTAGGAACTCCTATTTTTAACAGTGATTAGAGTTCAGCTAGTTAGCTTGGATTTAGACATGACAGATACTTAAAATTAGGTGAGATGAATCACAGCTTTTATGTGTATTACTTAAATTTTCCTTTGTGCCTGTGAAGCTACTGTGTTATAATCAGAGAAACTGCAACACAAAGTCAAATAATTACCAAGAATCAAAGAAACTCAGTATCAAACCAAATTAATGTGTATGAGTTAATAGATCCAGGCTTCAATTTCAGATTATGCTCTGTCACAATGTTCCTAATCCCAGTTTTTCTCATTTAATCTTAAACTCTAGGTAAAACTTTCCCCTTTCTCTTTATTGCCTACATGTCATCATCCTTTTCCTCACACATTCAAAGCAATCTCAATATGAAACTGCATTATAGAGGTAATATCCTGATAAATATTTTTTTCCAATTTGTGTTTTGCTTTTAGAATTTATAACTATTACGGAAACTACTCAGCCATGAAATGTGAGCAGATACTGGATAAGAAACAAGTTCAAATACAGAAAATGAGAAAGAAGGAAAATTAAGTTATTCTTGCTATTTAATAATAGATATGGTGGCTGTCATCTTGACACGTCTGTCTGAAGTGTTTAAAGTAGGATTCTGCTGCTTATGTTAGCAGGCATTTCCAGCATTGTGATGAGTAACACAATCACATTTCACTGTGGACATATGAAATATCAACAATAATTACTTAATTAGTCAAAACTAGAAAGAGTTTTTGCACTTTGCTATAGATACTAATGACCTACTATGCTGTGAGCTGTGTTTGTGTTTATCTGAAGGCTAAAGATGCACCAATTGTTCAATACATTGGTAGCCAATTATAAAGAAACTGCAAATGCTCAGTAAAAACAAAAAAGGAAGGCAGTCCCTACAATCTCCCAAGCTGCACTGAGTTATTGCTCATCTCTTCCCAAGATAACTAGGAAAAAATTAACGGTCATATAAGATTCCCAAATGTAAAGGTTTTGAGAATACTTTGTGGAGATCTAGCAAAACGTAGCTTTGAATGGGTTTTTCCTGTCCAGTAAAGGAGCATAAATACATATTTCATAGTTTGATTTTGCACAAAGTATTTTCCAAAGCTTTGAGGTATATTCTTCCACTACTTAAAGAACAGAATGGAGAACCTGAAAGTCTTTCTGGCAACTCAGCCTGGCACTGCATAACAGGATCCCAGGAACACTAGGAAGCAGGAAAACGCCACATCATGTTCTCTCTTTGTTAAGTTTTGAAAGCAAAAGTGAGCCAAAGAGAGGTTAGAAATTCAGGAGAATTCTCCAGGCGCCACATGGGGTTACATTTAAACACTCTGCTGGGATACTTGCAACACTGCAGCTAAGAACACAAAAAAACCTCAAGACCACCTGCATGACTACCACATCTAGCCTTTGCAATTCATCATGAAAAGCAATACTTGATAGCTTTTATCTTTCATTATTTAAAGTGGATTGTCATACAGCATGTCATATCCATCATTCTGTGCTCGCTCTCACATCGAACAAGAGAAAGGAAAATTTGGAATACACTCTGTGAATGCTTTAATATCTTTTCAAAGAAAGCAGGTTTTGTTTGAATCAGCCTCAACTGTTCTACCATTTATTCCACAGGGAAAATATATATGTCGTCTTCTAATAAATTATGTGAATTTATGTGCATAGAAAGTGGAGAAAGTCATTATAAGGTTTTGAACAGATTTTTTACTAGTTTGTAAGTCCCATTCAAATTACCTTTAAAGGTTGATTTGGGAAAACAACATCTGCCCAGAGTAAGCTGACATTTTTCCTCTTTTTCCATTTTGTTAATCAACCACTACCTGAACAATTATTGATTAGGAGTAACAACATTTGATATAGCACTTCTCCCCTGAAGAGTCCCAAATCAAACTCTGTGTGGTAGAGTCACTTCCACTACTACCTCAAGTGTATTACTCCAGATGCTTAAATCTCACAGCTGTGAGGAACCTTTGATAAGAAATATTCAGACTAATTTTAAGTCAAAAGGATCTTTACATGGAATTAATCTGCTTAGATCTTCTGCATAATGTAGCCTATATAAACTCAACACTCCTTGTAGACAGATGGTCTTGATTTGAAGATACCAAGTAGATCATCCTTAGATCAGGATTCTCAGGTGTATCACTCCTATGCAGGTAGGAAATGTATTACCAAAGGCAAGGAAACACCTTCATTCATACCCACGGGAGAAGAGCACAATTTTCAGAAACACAAATCTCTTCACCTGAAGAAGATCACTGAACCACTCACTTAATTTCAGACGAAAGGTACAACCACTGCAACATTCATGACATTAAACTGAAAACTCAGTGTATATATGATGGGATTTTCTTTCTTTTCTGCCTAGATTCTTATTGGAGCAGTAATTGCCATGGGCTCAGCAGACCGAGACGGTCGTCTCCATCCTGGTGATGAGCTGGTGTATGTAGATGGAATTCCAGTGGCCGGCAAAACCCACCGATATGTGATTGATCTTATGCATAATGCTGCCCGAAATGGGCAAGTGAATCTTACTGTGAGGAGAAAGGTGCTACCCACGGGTGAGTGAAGGCTGGGAAAGATGAAAGGAAAAACAGATCTTGGTGATGGCAGCACAAACAGGTGCTGTTTTTGAAAAATAGAGAAAATTAAAACCAAAGCGAATGTTTGTGTCATTTTGAAGAAAGAATAATTGTAAATATGTGTTCCTTGTTTCTGTGACAAAAACACTACAGCTGAGTGTTGTTTCCTTCAAAAGTGGAAACAATATTGGCAACCCCGGTGTGGTGATCATGAGTGCTCTGGATTTGTTCCATGCTGTCTTGGTCTGTGCTGTCTCCTCTTGTCCACTTTGGGGACAAAACATTCACCTAAGTGACCGTGTCAATAAGCAATCAGAGAAAGGCTCAAAGACTGTTAACTGTTTAGGGCAGGAAATCATTTCATTCTTGTATGTGTTAAAAGCCCATTTCTGGTCTCACTGATGTCATCTGGAATTCCCTTTGACTGCAATGCAAACTTGCTGCAAACCTTCTGTATGGCCCAAGCAACACCTAGGGACAGGGCCAGATCTTCCTTTCAAGCAGACACATTCAGAAAGTTAACTTAAAACAATATGAGGATTTTGAAGTAAATTAAGTCTTCAGACTAGCTCGTTCTCAATTACTGAAAAACAGTGTAACCTGGAAAAATGTGTGGCATCATCTGTTAAAGCTTTAATGGGAGAATTTGCTGCCATTCCACTGCAACCTTTGCTTACTTGAGGAAAGAAGTTTATTCAAGAACTTCTAAAACATTTGCGGTGAGTACACTTCACTGAGGCACCAGAAATGAGTGAAACCACATTCCCAGCCTGTCCTGTCTTCTGCCTCGCCGTGCCCTAGATCTGCTGTCATTGCCTGCACCGTTCCCCTTCGCTCCCCTGCCAAAAAGCTGCCCTCCCACTCACCTTCGTCTTCGCAGTCCCCCTCCCACTGCGGCACCGCAGCTCCCCGCCAGCCACGCTCTCGCGGGACTGACTTTCTTCTGTTACTGACTCCAGAGTCCTCCAGCCAGAAAGGTCCCCCTCCGCCCGGCTCGACGCCCCCTCGCAGCTCCCCCAGCGCTAGGAAAATGGCCAATAACCAAGGTAATCCGCCGAGTGCTTGCGATTAGCACCTTTCCTGGGTCAGCCGGCTGCACAGACTGCAGGCAAAATTAGCAAGAGGGTTAGCACAGAGTGAATGCCAGCCTTCACTACTGCTTGTTAATTATTAAATAAAAGGGTCTATTAGACTTTCTGGTCTCCTGGCACAGAAAATGAAGCAAGCTGGTAAAACACCTGGAGTTATTCTTGGGCCTTGAGAGTGCCACACCGGGGAGTATAGCGTGCAACTCGTTAATGTTTAAGCATTTCAGGAGCTGAACAGGATTTTAATTTGGTGTGTCATAACATAAGCTTTGTGGAAAAATTTTAAAGCTACTGATGTTGGGCATGACTGAAAAATACTATACTAATACAGCAGGCCAATTGATTTTGTATGAATTTCTCACTAGCATGAATGCATACAACAGAGGGATCTGGGTCTTTCCTTACTTGCCTGATAGCTGATGTACTTGCCTTAGCCCTCACCTGGAATTGTCATTTTACATACGTACTTACCCAGATCCGGAACAAAAAATCACCATTCACAAGCTCTGGAAAACAGTTTGATTAGGAAAATGTGGTATTCAGAACAATGTGGATTAAAATGCCATTTTTTTTCACAGGCAGAAGTAAAATGTAATTTTTCTGATTAATATCTATTGCACAGCTGAAAATCAAATAGCCTTTTAAACTTTTCCTCCTTTACCTTTATTTTCCTATACTTAATGGCATTCAATTGTATTCTTTTATGGTCAAGTCAGCTCTTGGTCATTCTGCAGGGTAAGATAATTTCCTCTCTGTTGCAGCCATACTGACATAAACAATATTCAGCTTTCTGAAACATGACAGCCAGAAAATGAGATCTCTCTTGTCATTGACCATGGCATTTAGTTGCAGATTTGGTTCAATAACTCTTGGAGATTTTCAATTCTAATGCGGGAGTATAATAATTGTTTGGTTTTCTTCCTTTTTATTTTCCCTAATCACTTTATTTCATAGTTGCAGAAGGACTGCTAAAGGACACACCTGATTGACAAAACAACAGCTTGTCCTTGGATAGTGTTTATTTTATTAATATATACACATTGAAGGTCTAATTTGCAAGCTCTCTTCCTAGGATGTATGTGTGTGTGCGTACGCTCTTCACACGTTCGGTAGAATGATTCTGCAGCTCTCATTGCTCCAAACACAAAACATATTACTTACATTCATCTGAAAGTTCTGTATTAAAACTGTCAATAAATGCTGATTTATGTAAACAACTTAGATCTGTGAGGAATATAAATCTTTTTTTTTTCCCATCTGGAAGTGTAAGTTTACTGTTTCCAATTGCCAAAATTCTTGTAGTAAAAGTGCGTACTCATGTAATCCCACAAGATTTAACTTTTTCCCTGTTCCTGTTGCTATAAAGCAATACTGAAGTGTGGAAGGACTCCATTTTCTCTTCTTTCTCTTTCAAACTCACCACACAAGAGCTTCTCTGAAACCTTTAAATGACCACTACTTCTCTCATGACACCCACAGAAAAACGATTTGTGGTTATTTTTCATTGTATAACTCCTCTGTTCCATGAACATCTTCTGAGCATGCTAATCAACTTGTAAGAAGAGCATTATGCAGCTAATCCTAATTACAGTGTTAGTTGCCTCCTTAAATTCTTTTAATACTAACACAAATAATTTTATATTGGATTAGACGGTCACATTTTCTTCTTGAGGACAGATGAACCAGCAGACAAGGGCATAATGCTTGCTAATGTTTTTGCAATCCACATAGCCAGTTTCTTGCTTCCCTCTCCTCTCTTGTAGACAGCTTAGCAGTGAGTTTTCATGCTTGCTTTATCTGATTGCCCTTGAAAGTTCTGCATAATTCTGTAGATCCCTGTCTCTCTGCATCTATTACACCTCCTAGTTCAATACTTGCGGTAGTCTGGGGTATAGACAGTCAACTGTATTCATGTTGCATTAGCAAATGTACTGTAAGTCACAGAGCCAATGAGCAAGTCAGACTGTAATACTGGTGTGATTTATGTTGTAGGAGAACCGTGCCCAGAGAATGGCAGAAGCCCAGGCTCAGTGTCTACACACCACAGTTCTCCAAGAAGTGACTACACTACTTATGCTAACAGTAATCATGCTGTCTCTAGCATCAATGCTACACCCTCCGAGGGCTTCACTCCTCCCAACCTGCAAACCAGTGATGTGGTGATCCACCGCAAGGAGAACGAAGGTTTTGGCTTTGTTATCATCAGTTCCCTGAACAGGCCAGAATCTGGGTCCACCATAAGTAAGTAAATGACGTTTTTCAGCTTATATTTTTCCAAGTTTGCCCCAAATAACAAAAAAAAAAGCCCAAAACACACAAAAAAAAAACCAAAAAACAAAAACTTCCAGGGACATCGTTTGTTTGTCTGTTGTGTCTTGGACAAAACCAAAGGTTGTTCTGGCCTCTGAGGCTCTGTGATTCACATACTGCTTTGGCTGTCAGAGCACAACAGAGTTCACCCTCAAAGCAGATTTTCTCTGTTCCTATACACTGAAGTGTAACCAATAGGCTCATGTGAATAAATTATTCCCCTACATGCAACTAAATTATACTTTCTTTCTTTTCTTATCAAGATGAAGTTCAAGAACTTGAAATAAACATACAGATCACAGCAAACCACATGACAGCAGCTGTCCAGTTAGGGCACCGCAGAAACAACTGGAAAATGGCAACATTGGTTAGACACAGATGCAGAGAGGTTGATTTTTTAACTGGCTGGAGTATAGGTAGTATGAAAGTTACTGCTGAGTACTAAGAGATTATGTATATAGTAGCAGAATCTGCCCTTAATAATTATAACTCATTTTTCTGTCCAGAAAAGTGTTTGCTGGGGCTCAACTTTATTGCTTTAATATAGGCATCTGGTGCAATTTGAGATTTTCTGGGTACATCTAGGAAGAGATCAGGCAGACGTGACATAGGACCTACAGGAGACTCAGACCCTTCGGGAATGTCAGCTGCAGGTGCAGGGGTACCCTTGGGTGGCACTTAACCAGCTGAGAGCTGAGCTCATTGGAAGGAGGAAGCACAAAAGATTTTATGTTCGGAGACGTCCACATCTCTCACCAAATCCATCTGCAAGTTGGAAAAGGACCTGGGGGTGTTGATTGATAGTCAATTAAATATGAGTCAGCAGTGTGTGGAGGTGGCCAAGAAGGCAAATGGCATCCTGGCTTGTGTTAGAAATACTGTGGCCAGCAGGAATAGAGAGGTGATTGTCCCTCTGTACTCAGCACTGGTGAGGCCACACCTTGAATATTGCAGTCAGTTGTGTGCCCCTCACTATGAGAAGGACATAGAAGTGCTGGAGCATGTCCAGAGAAGGGCAGCGAGGCTCATGAAGGGCCTAGAGCACAAGCCCTACGAGGAGCTGCTGAGGGAGCTGGGGTTGTTTAGTCTGGAGAGAGGAGGCTGAGGGGAGACCTTATCACTCTCTACAGCTACCTGAAGGGGGGTTGGAGTGAGGAGGGGGACAGCCTGCAAGCTGCACCAGGGGAGGTTTAGACTGGACATTAGGAAACACTTCTTCACTGAAAGGGTTATTAAACATTGGAATAGTTTGCCCAGGGCAGTGGTGGAGTCACCATCCCTGGAGGTATTTAAACAGAGTGTGGACCTGGTGCTTAGGGACATGGTTTAGTGGTGAGCTTGCGGTGTTTGGTCAAAGGCTGAACTAGATGATCTTGAAGGTCTCTTCCAACCAAAGACATTCTGTGATTCTGTGAAATTGTGAACACTAACAATTGTTGGAAAACCAAGACAAGTGAGAACATTTGTTAGTTTGCAAGTTGCAGCCTGATGCAGTCCTTTCCCTGCATTCGAAACATGTTTTAAAGGAACTGTTCTTTTGCCGAAAACTGATTCCTGAGGAAACAAAATCTCAATTTCAGCTTTTAAAGCCAACCTTCATTCTTCCAAATTCATAACAGAAAAGCAACTAGGAAAGTACTGGGAAAGCCATATCTCACAATAGCAAATTATCTCATAAAACTTCTTTGCGGTATTTCATGATCATTCAGTTATTAAAAGAATTGCTTTTCTCACTACCTCAGCTGAGTTTTAAAATTCCATGATTGCCAGAATTAATACTTTAACAAAACCATGGATAATTAGCCTCTTGGGACTCTGTGTTTTCACTTTATTGAATATAATACCCAACTGAAAGTTCTTTGCAGAAGATCAGACAGGGAAAAAAAAATCCATAGAGGACAATGAGATACATATATATTAATCAGTTAAATCAGTCATTAATTTTTCAAGAAAATAATTTCACAGATATGGTTTGTATTTGGGGGACATGGAGAGGGAAAGAGGAGAGGAAGAGAAACCAAATGCCCAAGCAGCAAAGAGTACTGTTACTGAAGTATTCCACTGAAGAAAACAGACCCAAATTTGAGATCCTGCGTTACCTCCTACCCAACATGTTCTTGTGGTACTTTTATTTCTCCCCAGGTCACTATGGAATCTCAGTTGAACATCTCCAATAGTAAAGGAAAATGACAGTCTGCTGTGGAAGTGACAAGTGAATTTATTCAAATAATAGCTACATGGAATTTCAGTGATCCCAAAGAGCACCCAAATCCTAAGTTTAGAAGAACAGCAATGAACCAAAAAAATGACATTTGCTCTAGACAGTGACAGAACAGAGAAGAAAATACCCTTGCTATGTGAATTCTATTCCAAAGCTAGTAGAAAAAATAAGCTGAAAATGACATAATCTGTCATAAGTAATAAAAAGTCTAAAAATCATTTACTATTTTTAGTGTAAGGAAATTTAATTTGCTTTATTTAATATTTATTTGGGTGAAGTAATTTGGGCTGTATTAACAGGAGCATAGCCAGGAGGTTGAGGGTAATTTTTAACCAACTCATTAGAACCCATCTAGAATACAGCATCCAAGCCTTGGGCCATTTTGTAGAAGACAGAACAGAAAAACTTCAGTAGTAGCCACTGAGATCTCTGGAGGTCCCTTCCAGCTTGAAATAGCCTGAAATTTTTGATTAAAACACACAATCAGGAGTAGAAAGCATATTAACAATAGGGAAATATCAATTGGAGGTAAGAGGTGCAATGTCCGAACTGTAGCTTATGTCAGTATCAAAATATGGATCTTCATGGCCCATTGTCAAGCACCTTGGTAGTCTCTCACTTCTCATAGCAGCAGTGTGTTTGGTGAAATGTTGTACTATAGTTCCAGTGTTTCTGGTTTCAGAGCCAGTGCACTTGTTGTCAGCTCATGTATCCCCATGTGGCACAGAATGATGCTGTACAGACACACCCTAAACATACGCAATTAAACATTAATGTTGTAATTGCAAAGCAACTCCGAAAGAATCAAAATGGGCAAAATAGGTCAGAAAAGATAATAGCTTGTAGTGCCAGACACTACTAGGAATAGCATAGCCTAAGAAGTCGTCTCACTGGGAGCATCCTCAGGGCAAAGTGAAGAGTTCTTTTGATTTAAGAATGTTTACTTTGATAGCTCTATTCCCTTCTCTACTTTCTTGTAAAAGCAAAATACTTGAGGACTTGGAAGTGTAAGCATCATCATTGCTTTTAGTCAAGAAGGCAATTAGTCGTGCACTGAAAGTATTTCCTTGTTCTACATATCACACATAAACTGTGTTTTACGCAGCTCTTGCTGAGTACAGGAGCGTGCACCTTGTGTCACTAGGTGCTTGTGCTTCAAGCACTGTTAGAACTGAGGTAGTCGTTCCAACAGAATTGCTACTAGCCTCAGAGCTGCAGGTTCATGGGTTTGCTGCTTTGCAGTTGGCCTAAAGCTCAAGGGGCTACACAAAAGCTCATTCTGTTTGCCAGACAGATTAAAACTAGCTCTGGTTAGTTTTGGGTCTGGCTTTAACTGTGAAGCTGTAGGACCATCCCATGAAGTTAGAATAGCAGTGCTCCACCTGGATCTTATTTCCCCTGATGGGTTGTGCACTGGGCTGCTCCCACATAGCCTATTAGGACTTCTTCACTCTCTCTCTGACCTGAAAAAGAGCCACGAAAGGCTCAGGAGCTCCCAGAATTAAGGATGTCATTCTTGTTCCAAGAGGCTTAGGATCTTGATCAACCTTCCTCACTTTGCTAGGGGTATGTTGTTACTGTTGATCTAGAAACCTGCCTTTGCCTTGCAAGAGTTTTCGAAATAGTGAGTGCATTTTTTTTACACTTGATGCAGGCACAGAGTGAGGGCAGACTGCAGCCAGAAGTAGAAAATAGATGATTTTTTCACATTTTGTGATAGGCAGCACTGTAGTAGTTGTAATTTTAATAAATTACCACTAAGTAATTTGGAGCCACCCTTCAGATCTGGATGTAATTTTACTTAATTCCTGTAGCATGTTTCTTTTCCTATGTTCTATAATGGTAAAAATTTTGTCTCCTCTTTGTTAAAGCACAATTTGGGATGTTCTCTAACCAGCACAGGGGATTATTTTGCACCAAATTACAGTTCTGATGTGGGGCAGATCAGGAGTGGAAAACGAATTACGAGGATTGAATGAAGAGATTTCACAGGGAAAAGCAGGGGTGTAGATAAGGTCAGCCATGCTTCAAAATTCTGTGACTAAAAGAAGATAAAGTGGATAAATAAAGAACTGTGTTTGAGTGGTGCATCCAGGAGCAAGTAGTTTCAGCTAGTGTAGAGCACAAAGAATCTTAGAGTGCTAAGAGAAAAAAAAAAAAAGAAAATACATCTGGCCAGGCTCTTGACCTGTTCCTAATGAAAGGATTAACTTCCCCTGCCCCTAAAACGTTATCGTGCTTTCCCTCAGATCCTGTCCCAACAAGAAAGGGTGCTTTGGCTCTCATCCCTTCTCCAGGCAGGCCAAGGCCACCTAAATTTGACCTTATTCTGTGCTTTTTTTTTTGCTATGCAGGCTACATACAGTTTATCAAAATTTTGTTATCTCCAGGGATTTCTTTAGAGAACTCAGTGTCGCATTCCCAGCTGAATACTTGGAAGCTATGTCTAGTTTTTCACTTGAAGTTTGGGGTGTATCTGAATTGATTTAAGCTCACAGTTCTGTAGAAAACTTCCCAGGCAATATCTTTTAGGTGCCCTGGTTCAATAGCAGAGTTATGTGACTGAAAGGAGCAAACTACAGCCTATTTCTGAAGTCCTATCCTGAGGAATACTTTCATGCTTCTCTTAGTAAAAATACTGGCAGTACGTGTGGTTCTACAAGAAAGGTCTCTTCCTAGGACTGACCCCTCTGAGTCCTCAGCATCCTGCAGCAACGCGTGCAGCTCTGGAGGTGTTGCTGTGCCTAAAGTGGCATTGTCTCACATGACAGTACTGTGTCACATTACAGCTGAAATACAGAAACTGAATTAATTAGTCTACCCTTTGCATTACCTTCAGGATAATCCTCAATAGTGTGCATTCCCTGTGGTAAAACTCCATTCTTGTGAAGCTTTTTAGGGTATCAAGATAAGTTCACTACCTGCATCCCATAGAAGAGCATTTGCAGCCAGCTAGAAATGACCAAAAGAAGAATTCTGGATTAATTTGTCCCAGAGCTTTATGGAGTACAATTGTCCCTGCCTGCTCCATATCTTTCTTCTGCTTTTGCTTACATGTTTGAAATGCAGCTTCTTCTAACAGAACTTGAGATCCTCTGTAAATCTCTTAACACCCTGACTACTCTAGAAAGGACCCATATGTTATCACAGGTCTCATTAACTGGCAACTTCCAGTTAAATTGGAAAATTGGTGGCATTTCCATTAATTTTACTGTGGCAAGTACTGTCAATTAACACAGTTATAAAGTGTAAACTAACTGAAAGTACAGGCATAATCAATAAACAATTTTTTCAAAAGTTAAAGGCAGACTAGTGTCCATACTTGTTATGATCTTCCTCCCATTTAGCAAAAGAAAGCTGTAGATTTAATTTAGCCATACAGTGCATATGCCAACGACTGCTGGATTTTCAAAACACGATAAAACAAAGTCTAATGAAAGAAGTTTCTCTCATCTCTCAAAACATGCAGCCTTAACTAAAACCCATTTAGCAAAGATAAGCCTCTGCTGACTGCAGAAGACAGCATTCCAAAATAAGTCCCATTCAGCCCCAGAGTTTCTTTGAACTCCTTGCAGTTTAGAGATAAAGAACAGCTTATTGATCAATGATAACTGTGTGATCTGAGGCAGTTATTTGTGCTACAATTTCATCCTTGCTTCTTCTTGGGTAAGATGGTGCCTGGGGACAAAATTTTCTGTGACCTATCTGCAAATTCTAAAGAAAACAAAGCTTTGGAAATTAGGATGTCTGCCTACTCCACCTTGAAGAGAACAGAGCAGTGAAAACCCACCTGCGGAAGATGGTTGTGACATGTGGGCAAAGAATCTGGTTTGTCATTTCTCCCTAGCTTTGATATTCAGGTTTGAGCTGTTCTTCTGCAAATTCAGCTACAAAACCACATTTTTTACTCTTGTTTAGCTGATAGTATAATTTGGAGCTAAAAGAAATTGTTGCATGTTTTAGCTTTTCAAATCAGAATATAAAACCAATACTAGTGAAATAACCTTAAGAAGTGAAAGAGATTTTTTTTATATCATTGAAAATACGTTGCTGCAGTTTGCAGGCATGAAATACTCAACTGACTGATATTTTTTAGAGACAAAGCATGGAGGATCTTAACCACATCACTCCCCTCGCTAGGTGACTTCTATCCTCCAGTGAGTTCCTGAATAGGTCATTTGGACCTAGTGGTGCTGCTATTGTGTTTTCAAAGAACAAGTTGCAAGTTTTCTTAGCACAAACCTGCGGAGAGAATCACGGTTGTTCTAGTGATTCTGTAGGACCCATTTTGCTTTGATGAGAAGCCTGAATTAAAGTACCTAAGTTCCATTAATTTTTTCTTAGATCTTCAGGTTTCTAAGGTATGTGCACTCCTTCCCACCTACCTTCTTACACCTGTACTATGCAAGTAAATATGCTCCTTATCAGCACACAATGGGATGTTTCAATTCATAGGTTCATTAACTTTATAAACAAAAGGGATTATTGTCATCTGCAACTATGCTGCATGCCACAGATTTCTATTTGCCCAATAAGTATCACATAAAATAGCCCGTTAATTTCAGGAAAATATTTTATCTTGGTTCTAATATTAGCCCTGATAGAAAGTCCACCACAGTCAAGCTTCTCAAATTTTAGATTATTCAGTAGCAATGAAATTACAGATTTTACATTTAATATATTCTCCCAATTAAAATCTGATATGCTGGAGCCTGCTGTTTGAGTGAAAACTCTTGCACCTTTTGAGAATTGAGGATATAATAAATATTCATGTGATCAGCTGTATAACATTGAAAAGGACAGCTGGCTTAGGAAGGTTCATTTGCTTGGTTTACTATGTATATCAGTTAACATTAGAAAAGACTGCAAGAATTTATCTGCCAGGGGGTTTAATAGCTGAAGTAGAGGGATTTTTTTTCCCCTTAACTGATCTTTTTTGACATTTAGCTAGTATGTAGGGGAAAAAAAACCCAGGAAACTTGATTTCTACAAAAAACAATCTCAACAGTTATGTCTAAATGTACAGAATAGATGTAAAAAAAAATAAATCTTGATGTAAAGCAGAAAAGCATTATTTGTTGGTAGCATCTTCTTAGAATCAGCTATTTCTAGCACATAGATTTTCCAAGTGTGGAGAAATCTTTTTAATTTTCAAAAACAAAGAGGCTGAAAGATATATACAGTGTTAGAAACAATATCTGTATTCAGCGTCTGCTCTGGCTTTGTGTACAGCTGACCCAAGCATATGGACCCTCAGGTGCAATGCCACAGATTTACTCTTTCTTTTCTATGACATGAAGGTGTGGGAAGGATGTTAATTAGGGTCATCAGATTTACTCTTTCTTTTCTATGACATGAAGGTGTGGGAAGGATGTTAATTAGGGTCATGGAGAGCAAAAGTGGGTGATTTTGTCAAATAAAAACATTAATAGAGAAAAATGTGAATTTGTAGTTATCAGTAAGTTTCTGAAAGCAGACCTTAGCCACTTTCTAAATGAAAATATTTCTTTTAAATTGTTTTGTCTCTTATTTTTTAAAATTAATTTATCTTTTGATAATGAGCTTAGATCTGATCATTGCACAATTAACTACCTTCTGGGAAAACATCAGCTGCTAGGTGCCATTACTGGGTCAGTTTGGATCCCTGACACAAATACTGTAAATATCTGAGAGAAATTCAGACAGAGAGGTTGATAGCTTCAAATATCTTTCAAGTTTTGGTGCTCTCAGGATTCAAATCTTCCTGAAGTCTTGAATTTTTTTTAAACATATTGCAGATGTCATTTTTCTTAAGTTAGATATTCACATATATCACTCTTGAGTATCACATTTTGGATTATTTGATAGTATTAGAGAAAAAAAGTCCCTATATATCTATTCTGAAGCGCTGTGCATTTGATATACATATAAACTTTATCCCATATTTTCAATAGTTAAAAAAAATCTGTATCAATCCCTGTGTACCATAATATTTTTCCCTTGCAGTCTCATCCATTGTATCGTTTGAGAAAACTAAGAAATGAATTGTCCTGCTTGTTTTCTGTGCTTACTTTTAGCACGAATAGTAAGTTTACTCAAAAAAAAAAAAAAGCCGTCAGTCCAAGTGTTTCTCTATAGCCTGCTAATATTAAATGCTGCACAGGTAACTCAGTATTTTAAAGTATGTGGATCAAATTCTCTGCAGAGTCTAATCCAGGCACGTGCTGCCACTGTTCAAAATGTACATACGTTTGGAGAAGAGCTTGTGGCAAATTCTTAAAAGAAGGGTGACTAGATTGGTAAACATTTTTGAGGGTGAGTGGAATCATTTACCACTAGTCAAGTGATCTGAGATTTCCCTTAAAAGGTTAAATTATTAAATGCTCTACTTAGATAAAACTAAAGCACTAAAGATGCAGTTTAAGAAAACAATATGATGTGTAAACAAAGCCTTAATTAAACCCCTCGGGGAGGTTTCTTCCAGCTAAGAGACCCATGATGCTTAGACAGGCAGAAGTGCTGTGCATCTCTGTGCTGTTTCCTGGCTGAGAGAACAGAACCTACAGCGGACAGGGACCTTCCCTGTGAATCTCTTCAGCTTTCACAACCACGAGTTTCTGATTTAATCAGCAGTGGATTCACCTCTGTGAATATCCCTAATCTCTTTTTAAATCCTTTCATTCTTCTAGCCCTGCAGAAGGTTGCCCCACCATCTCTTCTCCAAGCTGCTGACAGTGAGTTCATAGGCTACTCCTTTGAGCAGAGGCTGTTTTCTGCTTCCGTCATGCTCTCTTTCTCTGCATCTTTGCTAGTTCTGTGCTACGATTTTTGAGAGGAAGATCCTGAAACTGTCGATAATATTCAGACTTTAGGTGCACAGTATTAACTAGTAATAATTTCTTTCATTTGCTATTCTTTTTCTAACTCTGAAAATGCTATTTACTGTTACACTGAGTTTATCTGTTTAGAGAAGCAGGCACACTTATTTCAAGATCTCTTGAGTGGTAATAATTAATTTAGGGCTCATCTCTACTTAAACTTGGGCAGGGTTATTTTTCCCCCGTATGCATCATCTTACATTTCTTTTCATGAGCTCTTGTCTGCCACTTCACTCAACCCACTCAGTACTGACAGTTTTACAGCTCTTCCATGCCTGTTTTAGATGTGACCGTTCTGAATGATGAAAATTCTCTTATGGAAATTCACAGTTCTTTTCTACCTTTATTCCTTAGCTTTTACCTCCTTATAAGAGTACCTGTAGGAGTAGCTCCTTCTTATCCCTTCACCACCAAAGGTTCTTAAAATTTAACTCTAATATGCTCACATTTTCGTGAACAATCTGCACATCAGATTACTTGCATCCCTTAGGAGCACTCATGCTTGAACATCAATCCTTACATAAATCCTCCCCTTCCAAGGCAGCAGTAGCAGCCATGGTGGCCAGGATGTTGTGGCTTAGGAGGGGACTAAAGCAGAGCTCCACTGGGGAGAGCAAGCAGAGACAAGAAACTCCTAGGATATTACTCTGAGAGGAGCCAGGAGATAAACATATAATCAGAAATGCACAGAAACAAACTTCTGCTGTATAGCTGTGAATTTCTTTAGCAATTCATTGGATTTGCCCATAAAACACTGACCGAGCATACCAGTGGTGGTCTCCTTTGCAGAATCTGATAGTCAGGTTCCTTCTGCAAAAGTTTTCCACACCCAACTCTGCAGAAAGGTCACATGGTAACACATTGCATCAAGACAACCTCAGAAGAGGAGCATTACCCTGCAAAAAACAAAGTGCAGTAGAAAAGGTACCTTAACAGAGAAGCAGGTTTGTTCTGAAGGTCACCTGCCGTTGATCCTTTGATCAACCTCCTGTTGAAGTGAGTGCAGTGGCACAAAAACATTTAGAGTAGATACATTTATCAGGAAGGCCAAGACCATTAGGCTGAAGAGGGAGAAAAAAAGGAATACAAAGTTTCTCCTCTTTCTCCCTCCCTTTCCTTTTCTCAGGTTTCGGAGCAGAATTGGACTCTCATGGGTCTCCCGCCTTCAGCTTTGATTGTAGCAAACATCTCAAATCTGCAGACATCTGTTCTATGTGCTTGTCAGGTGCAGGAGTCTAGCAAAAATTGTTCTGGGAAATTAACAGAGTTTTTCACCCACTCACCCCCCTCACTACTGAAATTTTGTCTCAATTATTTAGGCTAGTAAAAACGTCTTCTTCAGGGTTAGAAATGGCAAACATGGGCATTTTAACTATGCCATCTCAGCCATAATACTACCCCTTCTGTCTTCGTACTAAATTCCTTGCTCGTTCAAACAAGGCAGTCTCATTTTCACATCTCCACTGATATGTGTAACAGACATGGTAATTTCAGACAGATCTATTATTACATATACCATAAACAGGCATGGTTTAGTCTTAGCTTAAATGATTCTTGATGATGAGTTAAGAATTGATTTGATGTGAAAAACTCTGTGTGAAGATAAACTGTTTCAGTGTCAAGTTGCTCTTTTACTTCTTTACTTACTGATATGTGTGCAAGGCAGTTATACATCTGCATTGAGGGCAAAGTAAATACAGATTTTGTACAAAGTGTGGCTATATATTTAGTATGTTTTAAAACATAGAAAGGTTTAGAAAATGTGACATAAATTAGGTGCTTATACAAGTCCAGCAGAGGGCTATGAAGATGATGAGTGGACCGAAGCATCTCTTATAAGGAAAGGCTGAGAGACCTGTGGCTGTTTAGTCTGGAGAAAACTGACAGGGGATCTTGTCAATGCTTATAAATATCTAAAAGGCAGGTGTCAAGAAGATGGGGCCAGTCTTTTCAGTGGTGCCCAGTGGCAGCACAAGGGGCAACAGGCACAAACTGGAACACAGGAAATTCTGTCTGAATATGAGAAAAAATGTCTTTACTTTGAGGATGACAGAGCCCTGAAAGAGGCTGCCCAGAGAAGTTGTGGAGTTTCCTCTGGTGACTTTCAAAACTTGCCTGGATGCAAGTGCAACCTGACCTGAATGAACCTGCTTTAGCAGGGCAGTTGGACTAGATGATCTCCAGAGATCCCTTCCAACTCTGACCGTTCTGTGATTCCTAAGTGACACCAGTTGTGTCCATGTTACTAAAACCATCATTTAATTTATATTCTTAACTGAACTATAGTTCTAAAGAAACATGCAGTTTGGTTATTGTTTGGACTACAAAGTACTCATGTTTTTAGTTTTCAGAAAATTAATTTATAACACAAGTAAACAAAACTTGCATCCATACTAGAAACTTTGAGATTAGTGTATTGTGACTTGTGGCATGAGATGTACAATCTGTGTTTGTCACCATCACCTTCAGGGAACATCCTTCAGAGGGCTGAGAAATTTGTTCTGCAGTGATGGAGTATTCTGAACACATCTCCTGTTAAAGCTTTGGTTTATATGAGCATTAATAACCTAGATATTTCCCCCCCAAAAATATTTGATTTATCTATTCTTTTACCTTTTCCAAGTTTTCCTTAGATAATAGAATTTTAAGGATATATTTAAAAAAAAACAAAAAACAAAAAAACAACAACAACAAAACAAAACAAAACAAAACAAAAAAAAAACAACAACAAAACCCCAATTGTTTTCAAACACCAGCTGCAGGTGGATAGTGAGGCCAAGGAGCTTTGTGCCAAGTTTGCCAAGATTGAAGTGTGGGATTGGTAAGGTATACTCAGAGACCATTAGGATATTAATAGAATATATAGTCAAATTTAATTGTGATAAGCATATTTATGAGTAGTAAAGAGAAAGAAAAATAACATGCTCTTTGGGGAGCCTAGATAGAGTAAAGAGTCAGTTACAGTATATGCATTTAGTTTAAAAATAGAGGAATAAGGAAGAAACACTGGGAGAACAATCAAGAGTAGTATTCAGAAAATTCAGTGAAAAAATGAGAGGAAAAGGCAGAACAAGAGAATGGATGGGATTCACAGAAAGTTGGAGAACCACAGAGAAAAGCGAAAGAAGCAAAGTTGATCTGTAATGATTTGAGAATCTGTGTAGAGTGGTGTAGTAGTAGTAAATGTGTCTATGTACCCAGAAATAATTGTAAATTTATGCTGCCATGTATCTAATTAGAAAGCTGCACTTCTCGGTAAATCTGCAGTATGATTTCTGTTTATCAATTAATGTATTTGAATGGAGCAGGAAAACAATTTAGTGAACCCCGGACATTTTCAGTAATAACATCTATTTATAGATAAATAAATCATGTTTGTAATGCCTCTATTGCAACATACAGAAAAAGAAATTCTGTAAACTAGGAAGTGGGAGGCAATTAATGACTACTACTTTTTGTGCCAATTTATCCCTTTTGCTGTTTTATTGCCTTAGTCTTCTCCTGATCTGTGTATTGTCTTGTTATGGGCAAGGTTTGCAAACTAGCTGGACCATAAACTCATTTTGGACTTCGTATGTATATGCCATGTATATGTGCACATCTGGATTCAGAATTTTTAGTGAAATCTGTACTGTGCTAATGCAAATGACATTATATAAGGGTTTATAATCTGATAAGTTTATGCACAAGCTGTTTTTTAATTCATATAATGCTGTCTTCCAAGTGAACTCATTTTCTTCGCCTGTGAACATCACCACTTGCTTCATTGTATGGTAACTGTGACTATTGTTCCTTGTTTAGCTGTACCCCATAAAATAGGGCGGATAATTGATGGAAGTCCTGCGGATCGCTGTGCAAAACTTAAAGTTGGAGACCGGATCTTAGCTGTGAATGGCCAGTCTATCATTAACATGCCTCATGCAGATATTGTGAAGCTAATTAAAGATGCAGGTCTCAGTGTAACTCTTCGCATCATTCCTCAGGAGGGTAAGTCAATGGCCATTAAAAACAGGAAGAAAATTTTAAGTAGCCTCCAATTAGCTTGAATTATGTCAGTGCTTGAAAGAACATCTTTTGTTTCACTTTCTCAGCTATAACGAACAGCGCACCAAAATGACAGCTTAAGAACAAGCTCAAATAATATCTGAATTCTTGAATAGGTTTCTAGTTATGAAAAGGGTATTTAAAGCGAGCCTGGGGAAACCTGAGAAAGAGCTGAGTACTGGAGAATCACTGTTAATGTCTTTTGGAAGAATTGTCTTCTACATGGAAAAGCACCCAACAAGAGAGCCAGGGTTTGAGTGAATGTCTTTGTATCCTGCTATAAACCAAATTTTGGCAAAGTGACTCACAAGAGACTGCAATGGCTGTCACCAGGCTTGTTCAGCTACCGGCTACTGTGACAAAAACTGATGTGAATCAAGGGGTCAGATTTGGTAGTTTCCTCCATATATATCACTATAAATGCACAAGGCAGGAAAGGACTGAACCTTAAATTATCTCATTTACAGGGTGAAGATGAGGGGACAGGCTTATTATTCTGTTCATTAATCCACAGCTAATCAGTGAAGATCTTTTGATGCTGGATTTTGGGGTTAATTTCAGGGTTTTTTTTCAGTTTAGCGATGTGCTCTACTAGTGTATGAATCGTACCATTTTAATGAGGCTGCCTTGATATCTCAGCAGCAAATAGCATTGGAGCTAGGAATGTCACACAGTGAGTAATATAATTACTTAAATATCCATGCTTCAGTTAGACAACCTTCACCTTCTGTTGCTGCATCCAGCAGCAGGACAAGGAAATAGTCTGACACTGGCCATGGACTGCAACTGGGGGCACTTATCTACTTTGTTAAATGAATTCACTGAAGGAAAAACCACAAATATCCACAAGTTCAGAATCCACCCCAAAGAGCTGCAGTATAATTGCTGGAGGTCAGTTTTGCAAGCATCTACAAATGAGTGTGATTCTGCGTGTAGTCGGTGAAGCTTATTTAGTCCTCCCTGGTACACAGATCACTTCCTATTAACAAATTGCTAAGAGTTCCATGTTAGAGACAGATACCTTAAGTTAGAAAGAAAGCAGAGGTGCATCTGAGATGCAGTGCTCAAGAAGTTCTCAGGTGCTAGTGCCGAGAAATGATTTGTGCCCAAGGCATGGCTTCCCTGTGCGACTGTGTGACACTGGACACCTCATTTGCCTTCTGATATTAGCTTCCCAGCTTATAATATTAGGAAAAAAATCTAATACCTTTCTAATGTACTTTCAGGTGAAAAATACCATATAAATGCAAAGCAGTTTTAGAAGCAGCTTATGATTTGACTGGTTCATCCATAGTTATGAGAGTAATGCTGAAATGAAGGACAGCATTCTCAATCTTTGTCTCTGAAACTGCAGTACTAGGAGACTCACAGATGCGAAATGGGCAATTAAAGCCTTAAGCATAGTAATTACACAGACAAGTATTGCTTATGCCTGCATGAGAAGTGTTTTAAGTGCAAATATACAAGCTTTTTTTGACAATTAATCCTAAATTGAAAAGATTTTCAATAAAGTAGCCAAAATTTTAGAAATAATTATGAGCATAAATTAAGTAGAGAGCCATTAGAAATGTGCAGCCGTAGGAGACTAAATCACATGTTAAAAATAAAAAATAAATCATTCCAAATTCAAACTAGATTCGAATATAAAACTAGGCAAGATCTGGATCGTGTGTAGCTCTTGCTGTGAGGGACGCTCAGCAATATGCATGCCCATTCTGGGTGCTCTGCACCACACCACGCTGCCCTCACACATTCTGTCACAAGCAGGAATAAAAAAAATACAGTGTGTACCGTTGCTGTTGATAATGCATGAACTCTTACTTCTGCAGTGCTCTGTCCTCTTGTGGGTGGATTCTCTCTTATTTACGCTTCTTATTAGGTAAATGAGGAGCAATGTAACTGTGCCAGCATCAGGAGAAATATATTCAAGATGAGCTTACTGCCAAATGTGTCTTCCCCCAAGTATAACGGGAAGCCTAAAGGAAGACTGGCATCCTTTGTTTGTAACAAGGCCACAAGGTCACATTTCCTATCCCAGCCTCTTTGTCTCTGAATTTTATGTTGTTTGGAAAGAAGATTTTCTGCAATGTTCCTATGTGAAACCCTGGTCATTTGGCACAATGAAGTGAAATAAAGCATTACTTTAGCTGGGTAGAATGTATTGAGATTGGTTTTACTGTTCACAGTCCTCCAAAATTTAAAAAAGATAGGGAACTCAAAAGCAGCAAGAGCTAACACAAGCACACTGGTGTTTTAGCTTTTGTGACAACAGTCTGTCATCCTGTAACAGTGGTGAAAACAGTAAAATTGTTCAAAATGAAATGGTGTTTTTCACAATGAAAAGAATGAAAATATCTAAAAGCTGTGCTAAGGTACACAAAGGACAGGGAAGTGATTCGAGCCAGCATGGCTTCACTGAGAACATGTCCTGTCTGACCAATCTAGTGGCCTTCTATGATGAAGTGACTACATCAGTGGACAAGGGAAGAGCTACAGATGTCATCTATCTGAACTTCTGTAAGGCCTTTCACACGGTCCCCTACAAAATCCTTCTCTGAATTGAAGAGATATGGATTTGATAGGTGGACTGTTCAGTGGATGAGGAATTGGTTGGATTGTTGCATCCAGAGTGGTCAAGTGGTGTCCCTCAGGGATCTGTATAGGGGCCAGTACTGTTTAATATCTTCATCAGTGACACAGACAGTGGGATAGAGTGCACCTTCAGCAAGTTTGCAGACCAACTTGAGTGGTGCAGTTGACATACCTGAGGGATGAAATGCCATCCAGAGGGACCTAGACAAGGTTGAGAAGTGGACCCATATGAATCTTATGAGGTTCAACAAGCCAAGTGCACGTTCTGCATCTGGGTCAGGGCAACCTGCAGTATCAATAAAGGCTGGAGGATGAAGGGACTGAGAGCAGTGCTGCAGAGAACGACTTGGGGGTCCTGGTGGATGAAAAGCTGGACATGAGCCAGCAATGTGCGCTCATAGCCCAGAGAGCCAACTGTATCCTAGGCTGCATCAACAGAAGCATGGTCAGCAGGTCAAGGGAGGTGATTCTGCCCCTCTACTCCTCTCTGGTGAGACTCCACCTGGAATACTATGTCAGTCTCTGGAATTCTCCGCACAAGAAAGGCATGAACCTGTTGGAGCGGGTCCAAAGGAGGCCACAAAAGTGTCCCAAGGGATGGAACACCTCTGCTATGAAGAAAGACAGAGAGAGCTGGAGTTGTTCAGTCTGGACAATAGATGGCTCTTGGGAGACCTTTTTGCGGCCTTTCAGTACTTGGAGGGGGCTTATAAGAAAGATGGGGACAGTCTTTTTAGCAGGGCCTGTTGGGACAGGATGAGGGCTAGCAGTTTTAAACTGAAAGAGAGGAGGTTTAGACTGGATGCAAGGAAGAAATTTTTTGCAATAGCTATGGTGAAACACTGGAATAGGTTTCCCAGAGAGGTGGCAGATGTCCCATGCCTAGAAACATTTAAGGCCAGGTTGGACAGGGCTCTGAGCAACCTGATCTAGTGGAAGATGTGCCTGCTCATTGCATGGGTGGTTGGACTAGATGACCTTTAAAGGTCCCTCCCAACCCAATCCATTCTGTCATTCTATGATTCTATGATCAGTATTTCTAGGCTTTAAAAGAAAACATGAAACACGGAAGCAGTTTGCCTTGTTCAATTGGGTTTTAAATAATAGAGGTGTCAACCAGAGTGCTAGAAGTAACCAGGATCTCAGATCCCACAGGTTGTCAAAAGGAGCCCATTAGGTTCAAATGTCCTAAAATCTAATTATAACCCAAGAGACCAAAAGCGACAAAGCATAAATTTTCAGAGCTAGTGTGTGACCAAAAATGATTATTGTCTACTTTTGCCCTTTATTAAATGCTGCCCTGTGACAGGTCTTTAATCTCCAGCTTCCCATTACGCAGAGCTGAACAGCCCAGCCTCAGCCCCCAGCTCAGAGAAGCAGAGCCCCATGGCCCAGCAGCACAGCCCCATGGCCCAGCAGAGTCCCCTGGCACAGCAGAGCCCCGTCGCCCAGCACAGCCCCGTCACCCAGCCACCGCCTCCACAGCCCCTCCAGCTGCAGGGACATGAAAACAGGTAAGAGTGGCTCCTCCAGCCTCTGCCTCCTGTAAGTAGCAAGGCACGCCCTTGTGCTGGGTCTTCATGCTGTTTCTAGAAGCTTTGAGCCATCACTCGTGGGGCTCTGACTTGGACAGGGCTCTGAGCAACAGGGTGGTTGGACTAGCAAGCCACGGTCCCATGATCGCACTCGTAGAGCTTGAATTGTGCGTGCTGTGATGAAACACATTATTATGACCAAGGGTCTAGCCAGCTTTCCTCAGACGTCCATCAGGATCGCATGTTTGCCCAGGAACTAAATACTGATGTATTTCTTGCTGGTAATTTCATTTACAACATACTATTTTCTTATATCACCAGAACTTAAAAAATATGGGTGTATTGATATGTGATTGTGAGATGGCCTCTTTTTTCATTGTCTTACATGTCTTTTTTATTGTTTGTTTTCCTGTATGTTAGAGTTCTGGAGTCAGGAAGATATTTTTATAACAGGTTTTATCTATGATGTATCATTTTCAAGCCAATTTCTCGTGTGTAATTTATGCATATGCTTGGACAAATGTATCTGCAATAGAGTATCACAGTAGTGGGGAGATAGAAATTTTGTGACCAGGTGTATTAGAAGTTATATATATAAAAGTCACACTCGGGCTGTGGGACGATACTACTTTCTGTCATCTCCAATCAACCCTATTTCGTCTTTGGATTGATTTTTGGCATGTTAAATGAGGCTGATTACACCTACGGTTTTATGCTAGTCTTCATTAACAAACATACCTCATCAAGATGGTCTTCCCCAAATAATAGATGCTGGTTACAGAGTAGTAACTTTTTGCTTCTGGGCATACTTGGGTTCAGTTGTAATTTAGACACTATGCCCTCTAATTTGCCTTGTTTAACACATGTAGCACTTTCACTTGCCCCAAATTATTTTTTGTCAGTTAATCACACTTGGTAAATTTCTTTGCCTTATATTTCATTGAATATGTTTTTTCAAAAGTGATAACCTCCTAGGAGATATATGTTTCTGACAAAATCCAATGCAAAGCTTTCACTTCACTCCGTGCAGTTGTAAGGCAGTATTGAACATCTGTTGATTTGGGGATTTTCAGAGGGGATCAATAAACTATACTAATTAAAGTTCCAAAAAGAAATTCTGTCATAGTTTTAGAGAAAAAACGTAAGCTGTAATTGGTCATGTCACCATTTACACATTCAGCAAAAATTACAGTGCCTCCAAGTGTAAGTAAAAACATCATCCTCCAGGATACAGCCATGGTCGTGTATCGGGAACCTGCCTAAGAAGGACTGTTATTCCAGAAAAAAGTCCATTTTTGCTACTTCATATAGTATCTTTTTCCACTAGATTTTATGTCAGATTACAGTTGTTTATTATATAGCCACATACATTGTTTCTATGTCAAAATACTGTAAGATATTTAAAAATTCAGGAATACTAACTAGTATTTTTAGTTCTAATATTAATAAGGCTCAATATCACAGTAAGCCTCTTTGCTCTCCATCTGCTTTTTACAGGATCATGATACTGAGTAAAGAAAGTAAGAAGATTGCATGTATACATGCAGGTCTTTTTATAGGTGCCATGTACAGGTTTTAAAAGAACAAGTGGTAGCTGGCTGTTTTCAGCTTCTCAGAAAAGTCAAAGGGAAATAGTTCCAATATTTTCGTGTCTGGTTAGACACTCAGCTAACTAAAGCTGGTGTGTAGGGTGATTTGCCATGTTACTGCAACTGTACTAATAAAGTAATTAAGTTTTGAAACATGTCTGAAACATTTTGAAATGTTTAGATTATTTGAATTATCTTTTCATACATAAATTAACATGATCAAAACCAATGCTCTCGTTTTTTCAGAGTGTGATTTTCTTTTTAATCAGTAAGCACATTCCAAAATCTCTTTCACAGTCTATATGAGTCCCTGTATCTGCATCTGCACATGTACATACATGATCACTTGATAGACTGAAAACTTCCAGACCATTATTAAAGTAGAGTTTGAAATGTATATTTCCTGTATATGAAAAAAGTATTTCCTTCGGCAGCTAGGAGAGAGTGCAAAAACATTCACTATGTGAAATTTTCTGTTAAATGGAACTCAAACCACACCTTGCTAAAAAGGTTTAGGACTTCCTTTGTGCCCATTCAGCACGTTACACGGCTGCAGTGTGGAGGTCTGCAGTAAGAAATATTCCTTACTTCGCTCTGAAGTGTGAAATGGCATTATGCTCTTATTTCTGTGTGATAAAGGAACCACTCATTCCCATCTGAGTAAATTAATTAACTAGTTGCTGTACTAACAGAAAATCACACTTTCTTTGAAATGTTAGGGCTCATCTTCCTGTAACCGTTAACGAATTAAAGCAGTATTTTACTTGTTATTAATTCCTCATTAACAAAATTTGTTTTCATTTCATCCTGTGTTACTTCTGTGAGTAACTACTGATATGACCTGCTGTGGGCTTGTAGCCAGATAATATTGTAGAGAGTGTGTAATAATAATAGTATACTTTATATTAACAGATGTTATATCAAAAAACACTTCTCATTAAAAACATAACAGCTAGTACAAAGAATGTATCTTTTTAACCTTAAGAAGCTCACAATAATAATAGTTTATATCAATGAAACAGGAGCTATAAATGTCTGCAATAATGTTTCATTTACTCTAAAGAAATCTTAATTCTGGAAAAAAATCACTTTATAAACTCAGTGTATTATTTTCTAGTGAAATCATAGGTGTTTTCATATGCAGCTTCATCTTCCAAGTAGGAATGATAAATGAGAATCAAGATGCTTTTCCTGTTCCTGTCCCTTTGAGCCTAATCCTGATCTCACTGATAACGAGACGGAAAATTGCTCAGTGTGACCTGAGGGAAAATTGCCAATGTCCACATTTCAGAAGCGCTCCCTGATTTTGGATACCTCACCTATTTACTCTCAACAGTTTTGCTTCTCTGTGAAAATGTGTCCTATGCAATTTAGCAGTCAGGCAGTTTGCTTTCACTCCTCAATAATGCACGCAATGCATATTCTTAGTGTTCTGCCACTTTCTGAAACTAAGTCATTTTGTCTTTCTCAGTTATAGGTCAGAAGTAAAAGCCAGACAGGATGTGAAACCTGACATCCGGCAACCTCCGTTTACAGACTACAGGCAGTCCTCAACGGACTACCGACAGCCTCCGCTGGACTACAGGCATCCTCCGGTGATGGATTACCAGCAGCCACCACCTCTCGACTACAGGCAGCCGCCCTTAATAGATTACAGGCAGCATTCACCCGACACCAGGCAGTACCCTCTGTCCGAGTACAGACAGCCCCAGGTACAAACCAAAATAATTAGAGCACTCCTAAACAGAAAATATTAGGTCTCTAGGGAGAGATCCTATATATTGGTAAAGAAAAGATAACATTATAGGAGAAAAAGGCACCTTTATACTTTTTATTTTGAATTACTATTTCTCTGTAGAGGAAATTACTTCAAAATCATTAATATTAATGAAGGACTATGTGATTGGTCAAATCGCACTACATGAATAATTGCATGACTATAATGTTAAATAAATACTATTTTTAAGCTACTGGAGAGTTAAAATGAAAGTTCTAAAATCAGCTGCCTTTGCATCAACAGAGGAATTTTTTAATTCCTAGGAACTTAATACAGTCATCAAACAGTGGATGTACTTAGGTCAGACTGCATTTCTACAGTATTGTTGAAAATGAGGATTTTTCTCTAATCTGAATAAATAAATAAATAAATAGATGTGAATCCTGATTGATAAAATTACATTTCTGTTGGTAAGAATCTGGATGAGGAGAAGCTACCTTGTGCGACAAGTTTCTCTGGCATCAGGCACGATATTAGAAATTCAAAGAAATAAACCTTAGATAAAGAGTTATGTTACCTTGGACAAGACTACTGCTGACAAATATTTACTGACAGCTGTGAAGGTTTGAGGATTTAGCCAAAAATTCAGACTTAAAAAAAAATCCTCCTTTCTCCATACATAAAGGCAGACAAAAGCAGAGGCTAGAGAAATATTAAACAAGAGAAGGTAAACTTCTGGACACTACATGCTGGGACCATATATAGATACTTTCTATGTCCACATTTTGAAAGCCATACACATAAAACTTATTAATGAAAATATCCAGATTCTTAAAAGCAATCCAGAGAACTCTCTGAAAAGTTTATGTGTTTCAGTATCTAAATGGCAAATCCCTATTCCCATTCACATACCCGGTAAGATGCTTCTTAGCATCTGTAGAGATGCTTAGACTGACTGTTTCTCACCATCTCCAGTTTAATTCTCTAACCACTGACCTACACAAACCAAGCTTGCTCTTCTTTTTCTCCTCCTTCCATGGCTCTTGCACTGTTGGCTGCCAAAGGATTAGAAGCAACAGAGCGAGATCCCACGCAGACCCTTCTTCGGGGCTGCTAGTTAGGGTCCACAAAGGAAAAACTGAGACGATAAATCTCAGTCTCTGCAGAACACAGAAAGGGTGAAACTCAAACCTCCAACTCCCCACCTACTCCTCAAGGCGCACGTTTTAATCAAAGTGATGAGAGTTGCTGTGCTTTGTGACTCCATACAGTCCAGCCTGCTGATTATGTTAAGTTCTGCTCGGAACTTAGGAGTCTCTGCAACCAACTTCTAGTTGTGGTGATGCTTATACAAGAACTACCTGCTATCTCTGTTGTTGAATCAACACTTCTGCATAGACATAAACACTTACACTCAGGTGCCANCTGCTCTAGTAGAAGATGTCCCTGCTCTCAGCAGGGGGGTTGGACTAGATGACCTCTGAAGGTCCCTTCCAACCCAGACAATTCTATGATCCTATGATTCTAAATATTGAGAATGAATACGGAAACCATCCAGAAAGCTTTTACTACCAGGCATCTGCTGGAAGATGCCCTTTTAGCATGGTTTAGACTTAGGTATTTACATTTTACTAGTCTCTTTTCAGATATGGCCGAAGTCTGTTAGTACAGAAGTATAACTTGAAGGTCGCTTTGCTTATATCAGTTGGATAGATGCACATTTGAAGAGATACATTTTAAAGTTTTCTTGAACGTATACCATGACATTGATATGGTTAATTGTCTTTCCTTTTGTATTTGTCTATACAGGACTTTGATTATTTCACTGTTGATTTGGAGAAAGGAGCCAAAGGTTTTGGGTTTAGTATTCGAGGAGGAAGGGAGTACAAAATGGATTTGTATGTGTTGAGGTTAGCAGAAGATGGACCAGCAATAAGAAATGGAAGGATGAGGGTAAGTAAAATGCTTTGTAACAATTCTTTTTTCAACTTTCATATTTACAGATATGTTTGGTGATAAGGTCAAAAAGAAAGCAGGTTTTTTTCATCTCTGATCAGGTTTTAAAGAACCAATGCCAAATACCTCTTAAAATATAAGCTTGGTCTATAGGAGTTCAAGAAATTAGTTGAAACATACAGGAGATCTGTGTAGGCTCTTCTTTCTAGAAAGATGAACTGAAATGTGGGCACACTCACTAATAAAGAGAAAACCTCCCACAAAAGGGTACCCAACGAGGGTCTCTCACCCAAAGGGGCCAAGGACTCACCCAAGGTTATATCCAAAAGAAATATTCACTCACCAAAGGAGAGGTGGAGCTCACTTAACCCACAGAAGTATTCTTGGATGGTGTCCTGTATACCCAAGGGAAGGATTCACAACTTCCCTTGGAGCAAGGGAACCAAATCAAAATTGGGTCTCTGTCGGATCTCCGTGTATACCTCAGTTGAGTCTGAACTGCGGTCATTCTGATTAGTTGGGAGCAAGCCCACGACGAAGGCAGGAGAAGGGCCTGGACTGTGAGGCACCGGTTTATGACTGTGAGGTGCCCATTAATGGCTGTGAGGTGCTGGTTAACGGCCTTGAGGCACTGAACTGATGTTTATTAGGTGTCTGGCAACCCGGGCCTGTATTAGATTTTTGTCAGGGCAGCTGCACCTGCCACAAGAGTGTAACACCAATGCACAACTTTTTTTCAATTTCATTAGGAAAAGTCCTGTATCTTATAATGAAAAACTCTAATATATGTTCTAAAATAACTTATTTTAAAGGGTTTTTGTTTATGTGGCCATAATACATAGCCAAGTGCTATTCTGGCCAGATAGTTTTAACTGGGTTTTTTACCCCCTTAAAAGCACTGTTCTTTGGAGTCAGTTTTCCCCTCCAGCCTTGTCACGGAGTCTTGTGTTGCATTTTCCTTTTTAACAGCCATTTTAACCTCACTGTCACAAATGGGCTTGAAACTTGCAAGACTTTTATCTTCACTGACCTGTAACTGATGGACAGCAGAAGCTCAAGAAACAGCTTCTTAAAAACAAAAAATAGAAAAAAACAAAACAAAAAATAATAGTTGCTGAAAGCAGTAGAGTATATAGGAAGATGAGCAAAGGAAGCAAAGTTCTGTACTCGTATCTCCTTTTCTAATTCTACACTTGCTGTAAAAAATGCAGGTTCATTCCCATTTCTTGGTTGGGACCACCAGCCTGCTTGGTGCAGTTCTGTATCTCTCTTTCACAGATGCATCTCTATAGCAAAATATGCAAAAATCTGTTCAGTGCTTCTTGGTTCACACACCATTATCTCTAAAGATCAGATTCTCTGATCCTAAGTTTTCAGCACTGGGGATAGTAAACCATGCTTACATTTTTTTTCATCTTAGCAGGAGCTTTTTCCAGCAAGTAGTTTTTCTCATGCTATACTAATCTCCATTATTGTTTTGCTTCCCATTTACCCCTCCCTCAACAGCCTTCTTTGATTTAACTGAAGCCTTACAAAAAAACATGAAGCAGATAATACAAGGTGCATATCATGTTTATGGAAAGAAACAATTCACATAACTCTACCATTATTTCTACTCACCAAGCCAAGAAAAGAAAAATTAATCCAGCTAAGCTGTTCAAAAAAATAGGTTATAGAATGAAACACGTAACCTGTAAAGCATTTAGATGTAATAAGTAAACATATTCCACAAATAAAATTTTATTGTCAGTCTAGTTATGGCTAGCAAGAGTGCTGATAAAAGCACATTCATATTGATATAAATCTCCCTACTTTACAGAAATAAATAAAATAATATAGAGTACTTTCAAGTAACAGAGCTACATCTATATCAGTGGGTTTATGAATCTGTGTAATTGAAGAAGTGCAATCTCTAACTGAAGACAGCTCTAGATAGGCAAGTTAAAGCCTGCATGTTGTACTCTGTTAGAAGGCACTGAAAAACATAGCAATGGGATGAGCCCAACACCTATATCCCATTTGGACATGTCTTAGAAAATCTGAAAGTCTAGCAGCACACATTCAAAAGATTCAGAGGTCTAAATAGATGTAAAATGTTGTGCATTTCAGATGCAGAGTATATATTTAAAGAAATAAAAGCTAAGATTGTAGGAAATCAGATGTAAATAAAGAACTGGTATGGAACTGGCTCTTGTAAAAGTAGACTAGGAAAGTAAGTATGAAAGGAATCCAGTAAACTTATAACAGAAGCAAAGAAAAATTAAACAAAAAGGCATTGAAACAATATGAAGAAAAATGACACCAAACTTGGGACATCCTTATGACACTTTCAGTTTCATCTTCAGGCTTTCATGAACTCCAGTGAAGCTTGGGAGCAGACGAGAGAACAGACTTATAGAGGAAGCACTGGTGGTGAAGGTCTTCCACTGGCACTGCCAGAGCTGTCTGGATTTGAAAAGATTGATGGAAAGGAAAAAAAAGTGTAATGAAGTTTGTTATGACATCACCGTTTCCATCAGAAAGTCTTTGTCTTGCTTCCCACTGGGAAGTACATGCTAGGCACTTTGTGTTTGTATTGAAAACAAATCCACTAAGGAACAGGAATACTCCAGTTTAGGATTACGAGATCTAAAACAGTCTGTAATTGCCCTTCATGATTGATGAAGCATTCTACTTCGATTTTCTGCAAAATTGTTCTACGAACCAGAAAGGTGGAAGATCAATGAGTTGACGTTGTAGAGTTCACCAGTCTCATCAGCATGTTGCCTTTCTACTCAAGAATCCCTTTCTCCCAGCCTACATAGACACTGCATTATGTCTTGAGGTTCAACAAATTTTTTTCTTAAAAACAGGTTTACAACATTCACAGGTTATTACCCTGTCCGTAATCATGGCATTTTTACATGCACTGAGACTTTTATTTTGTCTCATACACTCTGCTTCTGCAGGAAGCCCAAGCATACATCCTAGTTTAACTTGGATTCATCTGTCACTAGTTATGGGAAGGAAATGTCCATTAGACGACCCAGAAGTCTACAGAAAGAAGTGTTTCTTTACTTACAACTTCTGCCTGTATGGTTGGTAAACTTCTCTCAACCAGTGTGGAAAGCCACAGCCATAATTGTGTTTCTTCATATAAAACCTTATGTCAGGTCATATATCACCATTAACTTTGGCAGGATTTTACTGCAATTCGTGAATAAGATACATGGAGATTGCTTGCAGACTTCTGTAGGAGGAAATCTCATTGCTACACTGGAAGTAAGTACAGATCCCTCTTAATTCTGACATCTCAGCAGGGATTCACCACAATGGTGAATTCTGAAAAATTTACCGCAGAACAGGTCTACAGAACTTGAAACCTGTGACTCAAAATGCTTCCAGTAAACTAAGTGGATTTTCACAAAGATATCACAAATTAGGAGTAACAAAATTTCTTTAAATCTGAGGAAAAGACTACAAAAGAAAATGTGAATATCCAAAATTTTAAATGGCAGATAGACTCTACTAAGAGCTCTGAGCTCTAAAAATTCTTCTCCATCCTCCTCTCTTTTTCAGAATGAGGAAGTACTAGAAATATAAGATTCTGTCCACACCATGTCAAATAAAGGACTGAAAAGAACCATGTCTGAGCTCCATAAGACAAGAATGTATTAAAAGAACCATAACAAAAGCCTGGAGAATTATTACTACCATTGATATCTTATACCGAACCGGTGCAGGTCTGAGCACATCAGGACTCTATTTCTCAAGTAATCCTAACACCAGGGGAAAAAATCAAAACTAGTTGGTGATGACAATATTGAGAAACAAAGCTGCAAGGTCTAGTCTCAAGAGTAGGACAGGAATCCAGCACACATACTATCAGTGATAGTAATATTGAGTTGACTCATTCACCAGAGATGAGGGGTGTCATACAGGCAATGTGAAACACCTTCCCCGCAGCCTCCAAAGATTCAAACACTACTGGCAACAGTTTTACAGGTCTATTTAGCTAAGGCTTATGATACCTCGTATCTTGTTCTTGTCTCATATTGAAGACAATGACTGACAGAGCTAGGCCTGAGGATCTCTATCCCTTCCTGTCTTAGAGATGGGGAGCTGCTGACTGCTCTCGGGTGAATTGTTGAGGAAGATCGCAGTGTTTGCTAGGCATGTGAGATATGATCAACAGATCTCTTATTGCCTTGAATGATATCTCCTGCAGCCAGCATGTTTATTGAAACCAGCATCAAATAAAGAGCCTGTGGCTGAGGGCTGCAAAGAGACAGAGAATCTTGCACAAATGGATTTAGTGAATGCGAAATTCATGAAGAATGAGGGCAAAATGTCCTTTTTTATATACAATGTGCATCTGTGTCATTTTGTCACTTTGTGAGTTACATCCTTTTTTTCATATCTTCCACAAAAGTCATACTTCTTGTATCTGACATTTCTAGTTTCATGGTCTTGTCAAGTCATTTTTCTCAGTCCACATACACCACTTAGCCCTATCTCTAGCTTCCTCGTATCTCCTAATACTACGTTATTTTTCTCACTCTCTTGCAGATTTTTCTTACGTATGTGTAGAATAGACATTGGAAATACAGACACTGAAGAATTTTGTATCTTTCATGCTTTGCAGTCCTCCTTTGACTCTGGAATTCTTTTTCTTATCTATTGCTTTTCCTGTGGTCTGTGGCCCTCTGTTTCAGTTGTATACAGTTGGATGTAACGATAGACACAGGCACAGGCAGCTCTTACAGTGTCAATTACGAGCTTCTGTGTTGCTGTTGCACAGGGATCTCTGTGGCCTTGCTTAGTATTTCTAGCTTGCTGAGTGAGCAGTGCAGTGAGATACATCTGTAATCAACCTGTACTAGGAACAGTTCCACAGCATTCTACAAATTAAAACAATTTGTATATTTGATCCTTTCCCATGATAACTGAGTTCACACCAACTATATTTGTGGTTATTCAGGAAACTTCATCCACCTACATCAAGAATTATTCCTAGCAAAAAGAAACAATTCATCATTCAAGAGCCAAGGGTCAAAAAATTCAATAGGGAATCTCTCTCTTACTCGGAAGGAAACAGAACTAATTTCAAATCATGGAAGGCATAAGCATTACATCAGAAACTGCTGTCCAAACCCATATATGATCATTCAACAGCATTCAAAACTGACATTTCTCTCTTTGTAAGTGTCCCAAATACAAAGTCAGGTAACTTCTTCTGTTTGTTTTTGGTTTTTTTTTTCCTTCTGACAGCATGAGTTGGGTTTGATGTAAGAGGACTGGAGTACCTATGAAACTCATAACATGACATAATTTTAAGTGTCTTTTGAAAAGCCTAGAGGCCAGGCTTCTAAACAGTAGGATGTCATGTAAGAGTGGCTGTGGCTGACTACATTTCCCAGAAGAAATTAAATAGGATCAAGACTAATTCTTTAAGCTTCTCAAAGGAATAGGCAGTACATCGGCAGCTGTCTGGGCTCTGTAACAGCTGTATAACAGTGGAGTTTAACAAGTCCCAGAGCAGGACACTCCCAAACATCTCAAGTCAGGCACCCAGAAATCACTTGAGCTATTCTGGGTTCAGTGCATATATAGGCAGAGCTGAAAATTAGGCAAAGTTTAGAGCAGCTTTAGTTAATTATGTCCCTACAGCGTTTGGAAAGGCTTTTGTACCACTCGAAGCAGTATGCTCATCAAAGTTTTTTTCCATTTCAGCTTTCTTGGTTGCTTGTTGTTGCACACATGTAGCTTGGTCTTCATCTAGTCACTTTATTGCTGTATCTGTCTTTAGCAGATCTTGATTTATAAGTTTTTAAAAGATCAAAGTCACCTGTTTCCACCAGTTGAGGAATCATTCCCTATCTGAGGCTTGAACAGGATACAGCTTCCACAGACACTTCTTTTAAGTTCATATCATCACGTGTAAAGGATCTGGCTGCCGAGAGAGGTTATGGAGTCTCCTTCTCTGGAGACTTTCAAAACCCGCCTGGATGCATTCCTGTGTGGCCTGCCCTAGGTGATTCTGCTCTGGCAGAGGGGTTGGACTAGGTGATCTCTAGAGGTCCCTTCCAACCTACCATTCTATGATCATTCTTTTTAAAATGTATTTTTAATTGTTGTTGTCACACATCTCAGAGAAGACAAATCCAAGCAGAAATGGCTGAGCTGCCATGTATACTGTTTTGTGAGATTCTCATTTCACGACCAAATTTTGTATCAGAAATTACATGCAGCTCCTGTATCTTCACACACACGTGCCTTCACCTAATCTTTGTGATTGCACTCTCCATGCATTACTGCTATACTTCTTCAGTTCCTCTATAACAGAGTCTTTGCAAGGTTATCTCAGCTTTTTGTAGTCCTGTTGCCAAAGGAAAGGAGTAAATGTGAAAAAGCATTGGTCGTCAGCAAGACTGGTTGTTTCCTGTCAGAAACCACCCAATACAAGCTCAAAGGGAAGAATGAGTGATTTCTTACTCTACTGTAAATGGAAATCTTTGAGAGCATATTGCCGTGTGGAGTCCATAATTTGCACTGGCTCCTCGCTGGTATAGTGCCTCTCCTAGACTTCTTATTAATGAAAAACAGAGTGTCTGTTTGGGAAGCTCCATCATGGATTAGCCCCACATTACCACGTTATTTCCTACAATCTGCAGTGGAGTACACCTGAGGTTGCAGTCAGTAAGTACAGTAAGTAAGAAACAGCTCAGCATGATGGTGAATAGAGTAAAAAGTATTAAAAATAGGAGAAAAGCAGTTATCACATAGTAGAGAGAGATGACAGATACAGGCATTTATTTATCCAATCAGTAAAGTTGCAGCAAGGAAATGGGAAGAAGGCAAGAATGGCTTAATCAGCTATGACCTTCTTACAGACATTTAGGGCAATTGATGTATACAAAAAATAAACCAAAGGCTGACAAGTATAATCCTTAATGTTTGTCATAGCAAACTTTGAACTCCTATTTTGGACCAGAAAGCAAGCTGAAAACTTTGAGATACACTGCTGAGTCACTTGTCCAGATCTCCAGATCTTAAAAGGCAGTAAAGTCTATGTTAAGGAGAAAAGTGGATGTTGCTGTTGGAAAGCCTCTTGGAAGTTTGCTCTAGTCACAGCAAACATAAAGGTGGAGGGAGAAGTGGCAGGTTCTAAGAGCCAAAAAGGTCTTCCCCAGGTAGTGTGCTGGGAGCGGTAGTTATTCAGCTGCTAAGCTCTTGACATGAATGAGGGCTTGACAAGGCCATCAGAAACTCCACTGAAAAGTCACTAACATTTAGATGTAAAGTATTGACATTATACCCACACATAGAGGAGAGACGTATACTCCCGGAGCGTATACCTGCTCTACCAGCCTTGGTTTGACTAAGATCTTGTGCACACATCTGAAAGACAAATTCTTACAGAGAGATTTATGTCAGTTAAGTAGCCAATATTTTCTACATAAGTAGCACTTACTCTTAAAACCTGAGGCGTACCTGGCTTACTTCATGTGGTAATGCAATTCTTATCTTCGTAGTAAGTGTTCAGTGAATGTCAGCACTGTCGTTACAATGGAGCACAAAGATATTCTTGGTCCCATCCATTTATTCTGTGATTTGTGATCCATCTGTGCGGTACAGAAGGATGTCAGCTACGCTTTCCTATCAAATTCCGTGTCCCTTTGGGGTAATCTCATTCACACGCCGATTCCCTACTACATACATCACTGTCCAACATCACTTGTAGTGAGACTAGGTGTGATTGATCTGAACTCTGGGAATTGGACTGGGATACTTGAGAATATGAGCTGTATGCCAGCCTGTGGTTAGAGGAGCTCACTGCTAGGTTAGTGTAATTGGCAGAACTCAAGAAAAAAATATATTGACATGCAGCCATAAAGCTGATCAATCTTCTTGCATCTGCACAACAAAGAAATGCAAACTGAGGCCCTCGGGGATCCTGAATATATTTTGGCAGTATAAAAGTTAAATAAATCAAGAGTAAATTGACTGTAGGTGAATTATTATACAGCATTTCTCCAAAAAGCTGTGTATGTTTTAAAGAATTTGTTTGCAGAAAGGTAGGGGGAAAAAATATTCCTCTCATACATGTAATTAACATAATTCTTGCAAAAATGTACTCAATTTGACACATTCAAAGCATCCTTGTAACTCTATGCCTAATAGCAAATTCCTTCAAACCAGCTGTGAAAGAGTTAATAATCTTGTTAAAAATGGTTTAGTATGAAATTTTAAGACTAAAATACTTAGCTGGCAGGCAGGCACCATATATAAATCTGTATTTTATGGAAAACCTATAAAAATATTCAGGTCTAAAAAATTAATTAGCCCTAACTTAAAAAGATTAAGAATCAAGAGTGTTAGAAAAAATTAAACACACCAAATGATGCTGCTCTGGTAGCTGAAACACTTTGTCCAGCAACAGGAATGACAGAGGCAGCCTCTCTTCTGTGTTTTCCCAAACCATGAGAAGTAGAAATTGGGAGACATCACTTATGAGGGTAAAAAGATACAAAAATTAGATCCATTCCTACGACCCACCTGATCCAGTGTCCTCTCTCCAACAAGGAATAGTATGCTTAGAGGAGGAATGTAGGACAAGTGTGAAATGATTCTTCACTGGTTATAACAACATACAAGTCCCCGGCAATTGGCAGTTTACAGGTTTTTTGATGCTAGAATATTCATATTTAGTATCTAGGACTATTTTTTAACCATTTGTTTGAATTTGCTCATGCTTTTTTAATTTTTTTTTTCTTTTTTGTACATACAGCATAATAAACTTTGTAATTGCTTCCTCATTCTCCATATAGTTCCTTATCCTATTGACCTATAACATTTACATCTTTTTCCCATGGAAGCTTACCAAGTCTATTTCACCTTGCCTCATAAGGCAGCTGTTCTTTGTCCCTGACCAGCCTCACTGGCCTCCTCCAAACCATTTCTCAAGCTACCACATTCATTTGGAGATGGAAGCACCAGAACTGTGGTTTTCAGTATCTTGGTGGTGCTAAATGGCATAATGATGGCTTCTCCTTTATTCTCTGTTCTTTCCCTAATGGTTAATATTCTGTTTGCTTTTTTGACTGGACTGACATTTTCAGCAAGCTAACCACAAGGACTATGAGATCTTTCTCTTGAGGGGTAATGGTTAATTTAGAGTGACTGTGTATGTAATTTTCCACATGTACTGTACTTAGCACTTAGTGCTTAGCACCACCGAATTTCACCTGCTGCTTTAACACTCAGTATTGTGCTATGTTTTTAAACCTTTTAACTTTAAGTTTAGATTTGACAGTCCTGCATGGTATTGTGTTGCCTGCAGATCTTATCACCCAAATCTTCAACCTCTTCACCATGCCATTTACCAATATGCTGAACAGAATAATCACTATAGTAAGGTCTTCTGATTGTGAAAATTGAACGTTTTATTTAAAGCATTTTTTTCCTAGCATTTAATCTCTTACCTGGAAGGTCATATTCTTTCTCATCTCACAGCAGAGCTTTTACTGAAGGCTTTACTGTTAAAAGCTTTCTGAAAATGTCAGTATACTAACCAGATCACATTTATCTATCTAGTCATTGAGACCTCCAGTGACCTGCAATAGATCTGTGAGGAATGGCTTCCTTCTACAAAAGCCACACTGACCCTTCCCCGCTGTATCATCATTACTCACATGCCAGCTAACCCTCCTCATCCTTACTGCTTCCTTCCGTCTGCTCAGCTGAACATGAGACTTGCTCGGTTACTTTCCAGGACTGTTCTTAAAGACGGATGTCACAGTTGCCACTTCCCATTCCTCTGCTATTCGGCTATTTACAGACTTAAGCAGTAGACATCCTGTAGCTACTAGTTCAGGAGCTTCGCATCCAAATTCCTTTAGAGTTGAGGATGAAAGCCATGTACTTCTGGTGGTTTCTTACAATCCATTTCATCAGTTTGTTATAAAATCTTTGGCACTGGCCCTGCCAGTAGAGTCAGTTCCTCAGACTTACCGCTGTGATGAGCAGCCCCTCTGCAGTTTTACTGCCCTACTGTTTAGCAAACATTGAAACAGAGAATTAAACAATTTCCTGTGGTCTTTTCTACCTTGCACTCAAATTATCTTTTGAAATCTTAGTTCTCTCACAAGCTCTGTACCTCCGGTATGTTTGAAAGTATATTTTTAGCTCTGACATTTTAACATTTTTCCTCAAAATATTTTTGTGGGTTTTATAACTTGTCAGAGTTTATGTTCTTATGTGGCGCCCTGTGATAAGATGAAGGACAATAGTCACAAACTGGAAGACAGGAAGTTCCACCTCAACATGAGGAAAAACTCCTTTACTGTGAGGGTGACAGATCCCTGGAACAGGCTGCCCAGAGAGGTTGTGGAGTCTCCTTCTCTAGAGACTTTCAAAAGCCACCTGGATATGTTTCTGTGTGGCCTGCCCTGGGTGATCCTGCTCTGGCAGGGGGGTTGAACTTGATCATCAGAGGACCCGTCCAACCCCTACCATCCTACGTTTCTAGGATTCTATGATTATTTTCTGGTTTGCTGTTTGGATGCAGCTTTGGATGAAGCAGCAGCCATGCCCAGGCTTCTATGTAGGATCGATAAAATCAGGCTGTCAGATCTTGAATTTGCCTTGTTTTTGCCTAGTGGGAACTGCCTGAGACCATCAAGAAGATGATAGCAGGAAATTTTCTTCTTCATTTTTAACAGTCTCTACTGGTTAGCATCCATGATTGTAGTGGTGAAATACATGCTACTAATATTACATTATGTTACACTGAGTCATTCTAGCTCTATTTAAAAAAAAAAAAAAAAAAAGGTAATGGTATATCAATTAAATCCAGTAGGATATCTTTTATCTTTGACACCTTTAATTCACATATGCATGGATTATTTTGCAAGTCTACTGTAGTACTAGAAGTCTAGTGTCTTGTTAGCTACTCAAAACTGCAAACTCCATTTTTCTCTCCTTCAATCCCCATTCTCCACAGACACTCAGTCTTGCACATTTTCCACTTTCCAAGCAAGAAAAAAAAAGCTAGAGCACTTGCTGAGAAGTGGTATGAAAGCCATTTCTTGCTTTGCACCAGCTCACTCCATGTTCTATGGCCCCTCTCTTCCCCATAGCATGTCCTCTTCTTTTGGGCAGGACCAAGAGCAGCTCTCTGTGAGAACAAAAGGCCCCACATTTCATGGGGAAAGAAGCCACAGCTGCTTAAACAGCTAGTTGACCACAGAAAAAAAAAGGGGCTGTGACTAAACACTCATGGGTGGTTGCTTCAAAAGTGGCATAGGACATGTTAGTGTAATTCCTCCAAGAGAAATGCCGTATCTTTTTCTGAAATACCCACGTTCACATGCCTAAAATGCACTGGAGGCAGTCCAAGACTAGAAATACCCCATAGCTTTGCTCAGGCTACATGTTACACCTGGGATTTCCATGTAGTACAAATTCTCTGCCGCAAGGAAATTTGCACAGCAGATATCCAGCCTGGGCTTAACTCCAGGCAACAATATTAAGGCTTGATAGTACCTGGAAGTTCACCAAAACAATATTCTAGAATTGTTATTTAGTCTCCAAGAACAGACAATATCTCAGCCTTTCATACACACCAACAATAACAATAGCAACAAATAAAAAGCAAAAAAAAGGTTTCAGTTATAAAAATAGAATGCCCATATAAAAGGAATTAAGTGTAATTAGTCTCTTTCCTGAGGTTTAATTATAAAACGCATTAATAAAATGACAGATAGCAATGCCCTCTGCACAAATCATTTGAGGCTGCTTTTATCATTAGATTTCCTCATTTAACATAGAATGAAAATGTGCATACACAATTAATTTCATTCTGTGGGAACTATACACCTGCTTAGAGACCATTCCTTACTCACTGATGGAGGCAAACGTACACAAGGCCATCACCAGTATTTTAAAAGTACATTCAAGCAAGGAAAAAAACTCTCTATTAAATTAAAGATAGATATATTTCCTTCTAATTTAGCCTGCCTCTGAAATTGCCTCTATGGTTGTCTTTTTCTAGCAAAATAGGTAATAATTACCACAAAATATGACCAGAACAAAGACTCCACAGATAAACTCATATGTACTAGAGGCACTTTATTCTAATGATTCAGAGAAGCTTTACAATTTTCTTTCTAATTAACCTATCAATAGTGATGTCACTTAAACCTTCCTTAGGAATATTATCTTCTCATTATTGCCAGAAAACATGCTGCCCAATTTTATAGCTCAGTTGTTCTTACGCATGGATGGAGCATCTGAATTAACTTGAACTGAAACAGATTTTTTAGAGAGTCATTTCCCATACACACAAACTACTTTCATAATTACATTTAAATCATTAATATTCAAATTTTAAAACGTTAAGAGGGGGATGGAGTCAGTGTTTACATTGTAAGAACATAATGAAGGAGCATTCTCTTTATCAAATGCCAACAGGTCAGGAGGAGAACCAGTGAGATTGGGTAGGCATTTATCCCAGGCAGCATGGAAATTCAGTCAGGACCTTGTTCCACAGGAAGAAAGACAAATAATGCAAAATCAAAGTGTGTAAAATTGTCAGATCCATAGCTGCAAAGAGCACGTTTCTTCACAATAAATATAGCTCAGGCAGCAGCCGTGCAAACTTCCCAGGCTGGTTTGCCAACACGCTTCAGCTTTAAGCTGGTGGGAATGTCTCAGGGGTGTGGAGGTTGATCAATCTGGCTTTGTAGTCTTTGCTGAATACCGCCAGGAAGGTTACAAATAATAGCTGATGCCAGTTCGGAAGGTGTCCTGCGATGAGCAGCCTGACTGCTGGGAGCAGGAAGAGGCCCATCCGTTCATTTCAGATGACTGGCCACCCAACAGCTGCCAGCCTTACAGAGGGATGCATTTGTTGCAGCTCTGCACATGGATCCCATGTAACAATACCTTCAAATTAAAGTTTATTCCAAAGAGCCAAAAGCAGCTTGTGGCTTTGTGAGAGTAAAATAGTGGATTTCAAGGGCTGTGCTCTCAAACGTTTTCTGTACTCTTTGTGGATTTAAAACTTGGTGATTACGATGCATGTGTACTCTCAGGACAAAAAAAAAGTGTACTTGAACATCATGGGACCTGAAGGTGTTATTACAGGGATGGCTAACTTTCCATATTTGGGGAATTGTCTTTCCTGTTAATTTCTTAACAAAAATGTTATCTATAAAATGTAAAATGACAGAGGATCTAAATGCCATACAAAATGACAATGTTGCTACATCGAAGTTTATCTTTTAAAATACTGTGTTTCTTCTGAAAATCTTTACATCTCCACAGAAGGCAGGTTGATGAAGTACATATTAAAAATAACAGTCCTATATTCAAAAATGTCAGTCCACAAAAGGAGCTAATGCCACAGGGTCATACCCAATAAAATATTTAAAAACTCAAAGTTTGATGCTGCAACACCAGTTAGGTGGCTGGTGCCCCACTAGATGCGGAGGGAAGACTAAATGTGTCAGAAGGATGTCCAAGCAGTCTGCAAGGAAAGTATAAAAGGTAACAAGAAAAGGAAACATAAATATATTTTAAAAAAATACGAAGAACAGGAAAAGAGTGGTCCATTGTTCGCTAGGAATACGGAGAAGGCTGAAATTTTCTGTGCTTTCTGTCTTCATTGAGATGTTCAGAAGGAACCAACTTACATCAACTTCAACAAAGAGAAGTTAGTATAAATCAGAATTAGGAGAAAACTGCTTAAAGCATACTTAGATTAAAGTCAGTTCGTGTGTGCTAAGTGACTAAGAGAAAGTAATTTCTAGGCTATTAGTAATTGTGTCTAAGAGAAAGTAATTTCTAGACTATTAGTAATTATGTCTAAGAATTCATGGAGTGCAAGAAAGTTAGTAGCAGAGTAAAGGAAAACATACTCCTTATTTCTAAAGTGAAATAATAGAGAAAAGTTCCTTTAACTTTCATTCTCAGATATAATCTATGACAAGTTATCAAAAAGTTGAAAAAGTCCACCAACATGTAATTTGTGGAACTCAAATCTTATCATGCCAGTCTAATTTTCATTTCTTATTTCTGATTTTCATTTTTATTTTTTTGCGAGGAAAAAAAAAAAAAAAGAAAGGACAGTGTACAAGGCATGTTCTTTTCACCTTTCAACACCATCTTGGATGAAATTCACAGAAAAGGATGGGGAAATAGATTCTAGGTGGAATCACTGTAGCGTGGTTACTGAATATAATCCCTCTCAAGGCTGCTCTGAATAGTTTTTAGTAATAGCAACTACAAGTATGAAATTACGAGTGTGGTTCTGAAGGGCCTAGCATGAAAACAGATTGATTCAATAATTTCATTAATAATTGGATACCTATTGATAAATAATAAAATAAAATTTGCTGATGCCGAGATGTCACTATTCATAGAGGGTTTAAAAGGACTCTGAGGAACTAACTTAAGATTTCAAAATGAACATTTCATACTACAGAAGTCAATCTGATAAAATTCACTGAGATGCGTCATGTTTGGCTCAGGGCAGGGAAATTAGATGCACAATGTATAAAATGGGGGATAACTGTCTAGACAGTGCTGCTGGGGATAATCTCGGAATCCAAACTAACTGTGAGTTGCAAATCCAATGGGTTACAAGAAGTCAAATGTCTCATTCTGGAAACATTAATAAGTATTTCTCCCACATGGGAAGAATGTTATCATTTTGATCTGTTCTGCCTACCCCCACCTTAGCGATATCTCCAGTTTGGACACTGTGGACCTGCTGGGAAGAATCCAGAAGAGAAGTGTATTAGAAATGTTATGTGTGGTATAAAACTGCAGGAATCAACCTTTGATCCTGAAAACAGAGTAGTGAGGATCCTGTGTAATGGGCACTGAGTTCTTTTCAGACCAATTTCTGGTCCTCATCTTGGTGCACCTCTGGCCTCACCTTGGTGCATCTCATTATGTGGGTATATCTAAGCTCCTCTTAAACAATCACTGGATTTAAAAAAGACAAGGATAGCCCCACAATATCTAAAAACCTACTCCATGATAGAAAAGATGAGAGAGCAAGCACATTTGAATGCCTGGACAGAAGGAAAGTACAGAACATGGCTTCCTCTGTATCAGGCATAAGAGAATCTGCATTGGCAAGGGGAAGGAAGAGAAGGTTATAAATGTTTAACTGCAGAAAGAATAAGAACAGGAATTTGTACTATATTAGGCACGTGGGAAACCACTCTTCAATCAAGGTTTTCTCTTTTGTATGAATTCCCCAATTGAAACTTTTCTTGGGATAAGAGTGTTGGCAACAATTCTCTTCCTTGTTTTTCTTATCTAATCAGAGCTGGCTTATGCTGAAAAGGCAGTATAATTCATTTATACATAAGTCAGCCACAAAAAACAAATGCATGAAATACAATTAGCCCACTGCTTCTGCAGCTATTCATTTTATCTCTGGTCTCACAGTTTCCGATATAAATTTCAGTTTTTGCAATCTTGTTTCTCTCCCTCCTTCAGTCACATAACCAATATGCTGGCCTTTCTTAAGCTTTCCCAGGTTTTTTGCACATAAGATTTTATAATAAAAGGAACTATAAAATCATCTACAGGCTGCCAACAAAGAAAAAAAATATTTAGATCCACTGAAATACAGAAAAGGTTACATTAATACAAGATAATTCCTGGATATTGACCAATGAGAATAGACGAAAGGGAAGCAGCAAGGGAAAATGTGACATTAGCTTAACCTTTTTACGTATTAAACTGTATTACAATCTCTTTCCGTCTCCTCCAGACCGCAGAGGCTTTTATTTGAAGGACTGTGCACACTCTACACAGCTTTCATCAGTACTCATTTTAATGGCTATTTATCAAAGAGTGTTAAAAACACCTCCTTCATTTGATGTAATCTGGCACTTCTTCTCTCTAAACATGCTAACAAGATCATTTTAAATACCTTCTGCGAAACATGGTCTCTCCAGGCAACATGACACAAAAAAAAAAAGAGCTGTCTTTAAGCCTGTGGAAAATCTGAGTTTACTTTTATAGGATTTCTACCAGGCTTTAATTGTTTCATGATATTTAGAAACAGGTTCTCCCAAACTGGTTGAATTTTGTCTGTATTTGGCTTGACTAGTATCCTTGTGGTGATGCTACAAATCCAGCTTCTGTCTGTGTTAGAGAAATGGTAAGAGAGATTTTCCATTTTCGCTCTGAGTGTGTGCAGCAGCTACATCCTAGCAACCACTCCAAAAGTCAGCGCGATGCGAACAGTTCCGCATGGCCAAACCTGGCGGAGATCTCTCCTCAATCCAGAGAGCACCTGCACTCTGTGTCACGTGGCATGGAGGTCATCAGAAATGTCTAAAACTGTGTACTGCATGGTACAACCAAATGCATTCTTCCTAATAGGGAAAATACAATAAGAAATAAATCTGCACTGCAAACAAAAGGCTTTTTATTCACAAAATAATCCTGATTTTTTCTCCCACTGCTCGGTCTGCAGCATTTACAAAGTATGATATAGCAGGGCTGAGAGGTTTTATTTGGATCAATGCTTTTTAGTTAAGTAATGTACTGGCATAAATTGCATACAGGATCCTGGGAGAGTTCTTAAAATAGGCTGCAACTCCTATTGACAAAGTATGAATTCCTATTGAGAAACACTGCCATTGTGCTTTTTAGTAGCGTACTTTCTGTCTCTGAACAAAAGTAGGGACTAGATAACTTCTTGACATCCCTTTCTGTTTTCTTTGATGCTCACAGTATTCTTGACATTTCATGTTATGCACATTTATTTAGTAAATACTATATTTCAAACTCAGGAAGGAAGGAAAGCCTCTGAAGGATTACACTTTTAGTTGACAGAAATACAGTAGCAGCAAAGAAAACATAAAAAAAACCAGAAAACATTTCAATGTCCAAGGCCAGCAAAGAGCTTGTTTTGTCAAGACAGCCTTGTAAGAAGAAAAGGAAGTCCCTGTCATCTTGGAATCTGTACAGTCTCTTTAAAATGCTTTCAAGGATGTATAGGCATTGTTATTTTAGTGTAGTTATTCATGGTAAGGAAGCTGTAGGTGCAGACCAAAGCAGGTGTGATCCTGCTGAGCAGATGTGCTCCTCTGGCACTCATAAACAAGTTTGCTGAACCTGCTCAGCTGAGACCCTCATGCACCCCTCTTGGCTCTCCATTACCTGGACCCACCCCTTTACTGGCACCAGATCAGCCCTCCTTCTGGATTTCAGCTGGGTCACCCCTCCCCGAGGCTGGGAGGCTTCTGCAACACAGCTGCAAAATGTGACCGCCAAAGGCTGTGGTGCTGCTAAAAGAAAGCTCACACATCACCTCATCATGGTGCCCATTTAACTCTCTCACAAAATAAGTGGGCAGCTGTGGTGTTCCAACAGCAAACAAGCTGTACAGCTGCTGCTTCCTACATGTGCCCTGCAGACCAGGCACAGCAGAAAGCAACTACACCCCTACTACTACATGGAGAAGTTTTCCAGCATCAAAAGCTATCTCTTCTGATGGAGAGAAGAGCAAAACCAAAGTATCTCAGAAGAGGCAAAGCTGGAAGGGAGAATGGGGTAGATGGGAGACGTAGACATCAGCGCCCTGTTTTGCAGCTGTAGAAATAGAGGTGGAAAAGTAATAATAAAGCTAACTTGGACTGGAAAGCCAGCCAGGAGATGAGTGGCAGAAACCCCTAGTTAGAGACCTAGAGTCGGCTGCTCTAACTCGGCAGCTCAGCCAGGGGCTGTGCGTACTCCAAGTAAAAACCTTCTGTGGATAAGAAAGTTAAAGCATGCTCTTCTTGTAGGAACTCCAGCATATCTGCCTGTGCCATAGCACTAACCCATCTTTGTTTAATACCTTGTTTCATAACAACTCTTAATTTGGTGTGAAACTTTACTACCAAGATTTGAATATTCAAATGATGGTTCTTCGTATTTGTGTTTTCGATCTCTGTTCTCTCTATGAAAACAGTAAGTTAAATGCGGCAAAGGTCTTCTCAAGCCCACTCAACCCTGCAAGTTAAATTGTAGCACAAATAATGTTTCCAGTGTTACTAACATATCAAGCAATTAAAATAAAACCTCTTACTTGCAGAAGACGTAAGGCAAGTTACGAATGCATTGCACTGATTTCGGCAGAACACATGCAGTGTTTGTTATACCACATTCAGAATCCACTTTGGAGGTTATTTAATCTGCCAGTAATATCCCTCAGACAGACAGGAACAAATTTACCTTGATGTGTCTGTCTGTCATTCAAGTAACCTGTGATCCATTGAATATGTCTCTTTCTGAAACGCTCATTTTACTGCAGTTCTGTCTGACTCAATATTCTTTTTACCTGACAGGTAGGAGATCAAATAATTGAAATCAATGGAGAAAGCACAAGGGACATGACACACGCCAGAGCGATAGAGCTAATCAAGTCTGGCGGCAGGAGAGTGCGACTCTTGTTGAAACGTGGGACAGGCCAGGTTCCAGAATATGGTGGGTTTTCATCTTCACATTTTTCTATGTCCATAAACCTGTATAAATTAATTATGTTGCTTTTGAGTTAAGTAGCAATTGTAGGTGTTTATATATTGTAATGTCCCAAGGTACACTGAGTATGGGCTTAAGTGGCTTAAGTGCTCAGGCTGACCTGAGCAGAGGTGGACTTATGTGTTTGTTTCCTTGGCTCAAGACCGTATATATATATGTCATTGACTGTCATCTGATGCCCTCCTAACACAAGCAACGGTTTAGAACATATGAATTGGAGGAAGCACCTTGAACCCATTAGGGCACATCTCTGAGTGTGCTAGCAGTTGTTCGTTTGCCCATAAACTGTCCTTTTCTTCCTCTATTGGTACCTCTCTGCACATTTTGAATCATAGCAGATAATCCTGTTACTATGCAATTCAATGGCTCAGCTTTACACTAAAAGCATTAACAAGAATGTACGTCTTTCTTCGACACCCTCACCCATTATATTGTCTCTGACAATACACACAGATGATCAAGTACAAGCCAACTCAGAATAAAAAACAGGACTTTTCTCATTGTGGTGAGAAAGCAGGATTCTCATGTTTTGTTTCAGAAGGACTTCTGGGACTTTTTTGAGGATTTAAAAAAACGTGAGTCATTTAGACACTATAGGAACCTTATTTAACTACGAGAAGCAAAAATAAATTATTCAAAGGTAATTTCAAAGACAAAAAGCTCTTTTTTTAAAAAATTGAAATCAGATCTTACTCTAAAGTATAATGTGGCAATGTTAATGTATTTACGTACATACTATGATGTGCGCAGTGGGGCCTGAAATCTCATAAGAAAAGGGTTTTTTTAATGAAAATTTCTTGACTTCTTTATGCTAGATGATCCAGAACTCTATTAAACTTTTTTAATGTTACTTTTGAAGTTCCAGTATCATTTTCCATTAGAATCAGAAATGGAGTAGGCTAAGAAAATTCAAATTAATGCTTAGACTTAACTGTAGGTTCAGGTCATTCTTTGTTACCAACTTAAGTTCATTACCTCTGTTGGAGATATTAAAGTCAGCTCCACTGAAAGTGAATGCTTTGTTGGCTGTCAGCATACACGGTAATTGCACCACTTTCTTCTCTAAACTAGAGCAAATTCTGCAGCTGAGGCAATATTCAGGATAGTGTATGTCGCATTTTTGCCAGCTTTCAAGGGTTTCTTAATAAGGGCGGTAAGGACGGGCCATAGCCCACTCATCTGGTGATAAAGTTAGTGAGTTGTACTTTTGATGAGTAGGAACAAAGCCAAAATGTTTTTCAGGGATTATGATAAATCAGTACTATGACATTTAGTACCAACTTTAACTGATCCTTTCAGAGAAACCTCCAGCAGAGATTAAGATCACCTCCAAAACTCTTGTGGGAAGAGGTGCATCAAGTCGAATGAAAGAACAAACAAAGATCCAGAACTGATAGAGTGGTAGTAATCCTCTTTAAATAGGAGAACCATATACCAGCAGCTTACTGGTTCCTCAGAAAACAGTTTAATCTAAGCAGGGTCACAGGAGGCTGTTAAGAGCAAAGAATTGATTCAGTTCAGATCCATTTCAAATTACTTTAAGATCCCAGTTCTGGATAACACTTAAACCTAGGTTTATGGGAGATCCAAACTAAATTTCTAGGTTTATATAATCTTTTAAATCTGTGTCTTATTCTGGAATCATACAGAAATGTAAATAGATGCAGTAAAAATTAAGTGTAAGCAGCATTGTTTTGGGAAAACAAATAACTGAAAAGGTGCAAATGTGTACAAGCCTTCCCTTTTCCAGAACATGAGCACAAAATACACATAAGCCACTGCAAATCCAGTCACAGTTTATAGTACTAACAGAAAGAAACAAAACTTCAAAGGACTGTTTAAAGTCATGCTCACCATTTGGAAAGGCATTATGATTGCTTAGCATTAGTGTAAAAATGCAGATTATTGCAAAATAAAAGTTGTTACAAAGAAGTGCTGTTTAATCAGATCATTTTCCTAGCTGCATCCCCAGCTTACAGCTCTGTAAGGGAAGGGAACTAAAGAGCTGTGCTTGAAAGCCATGTTATCCTACTGCACTGAAAAGCAGTAAAAGTGTTCAAGAGTTACCTTGTAATTTACATGCAACCTACAGAAAGCATCACGGCAAAGAATAATGTCCACATGTCTGCAATTGTTAATATGTGCCTCATGCAGGCAGAGAAATGTCAGTGCTGTATCCAGTCTGCAGGCAGAATGGAAGCAACAATAAGAAGATGCCTGTTGAAATTAACTGAGATACTAAGTCCTCCCTAGGTCATTTCCCTACTCTAAGAAAAAACAGAAGCTGCATGTAAAAACCAACAGCAGCCTACTCAGGAAGTTAAAACCAGAAATTATCAAACAGAGACCATTACAACCAGAGGATGTGTCTCGAGAAGGCCAGACCTCAAGGGTAAGTCATTGTGCTGCAAAGGATATTTGTCAGGATATTAACGGCAAAGACACCCAGAAAGAACAACCTTTCCAAGTAGTGGAAAACTGAACACAGAGAAGATTTTGACCAAGTGGTCCTAAGGACAGCAGATAAACTAGTCAATATTTAGTAGTTCCCTCTTCTTTCCACCAGAATTGCATGGTTGAGATGTAACAAGACCAATTGGAGCTTTTTTTAGTGAAATAATCAGCCTTCCCTTTTTTTTCTTTTTTAAGCAAGTACATGTCAGAAATATTTCATATTTTCATTATGGTCCAGCTTTTGAGACCATCAGTGAGAAGTAAGACTTAGTTAAGTATAAAAATGCAAGGCTGGAGGACTAAGCTGGTATCTGAATTGTCACAGTGGTGTGCAGTAGAAGTCTCGGGAGAAGTACACAACCGGAGCAAGTGAACCAGGGTCATCTCCCAGATATTCCAGCTCAGTCTCCAACAATCAGAATGGTCAAGGACTTCCTGACCTAACACTGTGTTTAAAGACCTTTCCAACAGCAATGGCATTCAGACTCACAGCACTAAAAAGAAGGAAGCTTACCTAGAACAACCTAAGCCAACCAGCCAAAAACCATCACATTATTTGGTTTTTTTAATTCCAGAACCATGTTTCTATTAGTACAAAATATGGCAGTATATATTTAAGTGCAATAAAAAACAGTGTTTGAATGATGGTGTGATTAACACCAGTAAAAGCAGTATTAAGGAAAAATCATCAATGGTAAGAAAGTGATCTGTGAAAGAAAAGAGTGTGTATTGAAAAGAAGAAAGCACTCAGTGAAGAAACAAAGAACAAGTTCCTGGGATGGTGTAAATCTCCTAAATGAGTTATGTCAGTCTCTGCTACCTGGAAATCTGTCCCTACAAGTACATCTGAGAAAATTCTGGCTGAGCTGAAGTACTATTCAAACCTAAGGGAAGAAATAAAGCGTGTTGCAAATGCATCATTTACCTCAACTCCAGCCGTGGATTTTGCTTGCAAACAAATGCCAAAAGTCCCAGAACAGTTCAGAGGGAGAAATCCCCTTGTATCGTGCACGGTAATATCAGAGTATATGGGAAGGCGTACGGATATGATTAATGCTCCAAAACGATAGCTGATTGCACAGCAGGATGCAACAAAAGAAGCTTAGAAAACAGATGTTCTATCACTCAGCATCTCAGAACCCATTTGCTGGGAATAAGGATAGCCAGAGGAACTGTGCTTCCACTGAAGGTGAATTAGCACAGCTTGTCCAAACCTGAAGAACATCAGCATTGTGTTTCATAGGAAATACTCCACCAGCCATGTTCTCCAAAGAATCATGTCATAGTAAGAAATCATATTACTGTGGAAGAAAGACTAGAAGTACTGCTGGGAATCCTGATTGTGAAACTTGATGCCCAGGGAGTCTGGCAGGAGGGAATGCCAGTTTAGTCTCTACGTAGGAGATTATTGACTTCAGCAGGAGCTACGGGGCGTGCAGCACTCCTAAAAATCTATCTGCTCACACTGTGAGAGCCTAATTACAGATGCTCATATATTTCAGGCCTTATCCATAGCTGTATAAACACCATGATAAGGACAAGTACATTGCGCAGCCAAACATTGGGATGAAGTGACATCCCTAAAGGCAAAATGTGAAAAAGCTGTTCACAAAATTCCAAAATAGTAACATTAAAGTTTAAGTAAAACTAACAAATCACAGCCTCTCCATCCAGCAATGTGTTCTGCAAGAGGCAAATTAATTGTAACGATGGATCAGCCCCAGGAAGCTACACTTTTCTCTGAGAACAACCACTGTTTTCTCTAAATATCTATGGAAGAAGGTTCCTAGGAAAGCCCGGGATATTTCATTTTCAGTCCAGCAGTCCTGGCTGCTTGCCTCTTCTGGCTTACTGCTCCTAGCCTTTCCTGACTGCAGCTTTCATTACTCAAAGCTAACATTAAAATATTTAAGTTCCTATGAGTGTCTGAAAGCAATGAGTTTTCTAACCAAATAACTGCAAACAAAGCATGAAGATGGAGGAGGCTGAGGCATGGTTAGCACCTGCAGGTGGTCTCCATCCTTCTTGCACAACATCTTGCCCCAGATGCTTTTTGTCTGTCACTGCAGAGGCAGCAGAAACACTGAATTTCACCTGGGAGGAACATCTAGAAAAAAGCTAAGTTGTTTCCCATCCTGCTTTCACAGTAGGACTTCAAAATCATACTTTCTATCAAGTTTGGTAGCTTTTAACTTACTTTTAAGTTGTTTAAGAGCTCCTGCAGAACATTCTAAGTTTTAAGTTTTGGATGCTCCAGCATCACACAGATTCACACAGATTTTGGAAAATTTTTGCGATGCCCTGTCTTGGAAATCTGGATCTGGCCCTGAGGGTGCTAGGTTACAGTGTGATGCTAACACACACAGAGCCATGAGAATCAGAATCTTTGACGTTTGGTGGGCAAGGAATCTGTGTCTTGGGGCTGGCTGGTGCTTTACGGATTTTTACAACAGTGGTTCTTTCGCTCTCTCCCCTCCCTTGTTTGATTTCATTAAAAGACATGTCCTGGGGTTGCATTGCACATTTTTGGAATCTCTGTTGCTTCACACAATGCTAAATTACAGGCATAACTCACCCCATGGGTTCATTACATTGAGGTGATCTTACAGAACTTGAGTTTAGATTCATCTTTGGCTGCCTAAGGAAGGAAGAGTTCTGCATACAGTCAGTATACATCCGTTTCAGTATACACAAAATCATTGCTGGTTAACAGATAAAAGCTACAAGCTATCTAGCAGTAAGTCGTTCTTGAAAGTCTTTGAAGAAACTCTCAGCTTATGTTTCAGCACTACCCCACCGACAAAGCCAAAAAATGTCAGAGTTGATACCAATACAAGGACTTTTCCTACAAATAAATTGGCACAGTTCTGAAATGCGTTAAATCCTTTGCATCTGATTTGTTATGACTCCTTCAGAAAGCACCTCAAGATGTATTTCACATCCATAGTCCAGGTGACTCTATATCTCAAATATATATGTGCAGTAGTTTCAGTCATCTACTAATATTTAGACTTACAGCATGCTTATTTGTCTTAGCTTTACAGAAATACTTCTCTCCTGTTACATGTAAGCTTTTTAGTTAGTTGTTCTAAACTTACTAAGAATTCTCTGCTCTAACAATAGTAAAATATCTGTATGTCACTGGTTCTGTTAATTCTAATGATTGGTCCTAGGCTGTTCCTCCCCTTCCTTTAGGAATGGTACCTTCCAGTCTCTCCATGTGCATGAAAAGTGACAAGCATGGGTCCCCATATTTCTACTTATTGGGCCACCCTAAAGACACGGTTTGTAAACTCTGCATGTATATTATCTTTCTCTAATATGCTTTTGTATCTCACAACTGTTAATAGTCTTTTCCAGCTTTTTCTTACTTGCTATCTCACTTAATAGTTTCTACAGTATTCAACTTTCATAACTGATTATCTTAGATATCAAAGCAGCTATTCACTTTACAACTCTCTTTTAATATCCTAGATAACTGGTCCTTCATATTACACTGACGCTAGTGCAAGAAACACAGCCATAGGTCTGCTATATATCTCTTTTTCTCATGACAAAAATTTATCCTCTGAATATGACTTTTCAGGTAGAAAATCTTAAACTTTTGAGAACTAAAGCCATAATTTTCCCCTTGTTTATGGCATGTAGCTTGTCAAAATATTAGTAATGTGAAGTTGGAAGTTAGATGTTGATCTCAAACAATATTTATATGCAACCTCTTGAAGAAATAACTATTGTAAAATTGAAGACTTTTTGGAACATGCTGTAAGATAATACTCATTTTTTTAAACCTAGTGGTTATGCTGAATTTACACATAGCACGTTGCACTTGATTTCAAACAACTGTCTTCATAAATCAGATCCAACTGCATGGTTTCTTCAGATATGTAAAATTTATAGTACAGAGTCATGGCCTAGAAATGAAACCTGGAAAGCAAAGGAAAAGAAAAAACTTTTTCCTATTTTTTTGTTGATTGATATCATCACAGAAAACGCAGAAGTGTTCAGATGCATTCAGTCTGTCTGCTGTTGACTTCTCACAATGCAATATATTTGTTAATATTATAAGGCCAGACTCACACTATTGAAGTAGAGAGATCGGAAGTAGAAAAGGACTTCTATCCAAAGGTACCTTCCCAGCCTTTGGGCTTGGAACAGCTCCTCCAGTGTGACGCCCAGAGAATTCCTGCCCCTAGAACTCAGACAATAAGACAAACAATCAGTTTTGTGCATGTGAATCCAGGCAATCTAATAGATTGCTTGCATGTGTTTCCTGTTACATCTTATTTCCAATTTCTTCTATAAATAAGAGTTTTTTGAATACAGACATGTCCCTATACTCTGCTAGTGCACCTAGAAAACTGTATCCATGAAGTCCAAGCATACATGTCACCATCAAAGACGTCCTAGCAACAAAGAAGTTCCTGCACCATATAGAAATCTGAATTGCACCATTCCTTGCAGTCATTCTCACCTTACTTCTGCTTTGTTCTTCACTAAAAGTAGTTCATAAGGTCAAAAATCCAGGCTGACACCATAATGGATAATTTTGCAAGTCCGAGTTGTCAAGCATAGAAAGTTCAATGAACTCCTGTTCCACCACAAGTATTATATAATTATAACTTTCTATACATTATCTTTCTTTTTCCTCCTATAACATAACAGACATAGGAAATAAGTATTTTTTCCTGAAATAAGTAGAAACATAAATCCTCTATAAATAAAAATAAAGTTAGTTTTGCACAGTCACTCATCTGTGAATGGTTTTGATTGGTAGGAAGTGTTAGGACAGTTTGTTTTTTTTCTGAGTAAAATCTCTCCAGAAAATCAAAAGCAATTTAGTTTGGGTCAACACCAAAACAATTGATTGATAAAAACGTAATATCAGGTCAAATGAAAATATTTGTGCTGTAAAAAGTTTCCATTTCAGGTGTTTTTAATGAGTTTTTTACAGGAAGGATTTTCCTAAAGAGTCAGTTTTGCAACAGGGCTCTTCCTGACCAAAACTGTGGCTGTGCTACCTGTCATTGGAGCACTGACCAAGAATGTAGGTCAAATTTCCTGATGTAGAACAGATCTCTTGATCACTCTAGCCTGCCTTAGGAGAGGCCCCTACCACAACATCATAGTGCAGTCAAAGACCACATTTCTTCCAAAGGAATTGTTCCATTTTCTATAAATAATTGCTATGGAGGATGATCAGCAGATATAGCTGATCTTAAGTCAGATATAGCACAGGAGAGATACAGGCACTAGAAGGTGGCTTAGAAAGTACATTCAGATCAAGTGACACATGGCTGTGCTTCCTTGCACCATGGCTTTAGTAGCCCTTACTAGTGACCACTGCATTTATTTTTGCAAAAATAGATGAAAATTTAGGAGTTTAGTTAAATCCTTCAAAAATCTCCAGTCAGCTGCAGACTGCATTTTTAAAGTTGTTTCACTCTTACTAGTGTGTCTGAAGCTTTTATGTTTGTCTAATAAATGGCTAAAGCATGGTGGCCTTTATGGTACATTTACCCCAGATACTCCTACTTGTTCAGATTACTGATCAGGTAATCCAATTCCATCCTATTTTTAATGCTCATTTTATAAATATCTAGAACTGAAGTTGGGTGCTATTTGAAACCTGAAGTGCCCCATATATCATTCATCTGATGTGAGTGCAAAAATCAATAGTCATTTTGGAAAAGTGTCCTTTCCTTCTGTGCCCATCTTGTTGAAACTGCAAACATTCATTCACATTCCTGCTGCATTTCCAATACCACCTTCTTATTTCTAGCAATACCAACTTAATTTCAGGAACCTGTGGTGTGTAAAAAAAAAAAAATAGACTAACTAAATGAATCAATACACTAGTTAATAAAATTAGCCTAAAACAATCAGGTAATTTGAATATGGGCTCCCAAAGGTTCTAGATGTTTTATTGCTATGGGTAAAAACTATTCAAGGGCAAAACTGAATATTAAAATTTGCTTTACAAACATGTCTTTAGTATTTGATAAATATGTAGCAGCTGACAGGAAAGTAGAATATCTTTCTGTTAAATAATCAGTTATGTGTATGTATACGTGGGTGTGTATAGCTATTTCTGTTTTACAGCAGATTTCTGTTTTAAAAGATATGTAGACCTTTTACATAGGTATCTCTTGATAAAGAAATAGAAAACACAGTTTTGAAAGAAAGAGGAACACATGGGATGGCATTTTCAGTTTTGTGGCAATGTTTTTGAGCTTCCAGGGAAACAATATCTTTTCTTTACTTTTAAACTGGAAGATTCTCGAGTCTCTTCCATAGTCCTAAACATTGATTTGGCAGTTACACTCCCAGTAGCTTCAGCCAGTCCAGCTGAATTCTCTAACACACTTCCCCCATCTATATAGCAGGGATAGTGATATTTACTTACCTATCTCATGGGGATGTTATAGGGATTAATTATTTAATGCTTGAAAAACACTTTAAAGATTAAAATCCTAGTTGACTACTCAGTATTATTAAAGCAGAATGTCACTAATCCACACATGTTATAATCCACACCAAAATTGGCAGTGTCCCCCTACATCCAAGCAAAGATTTAATAATAAGGCTGTTGAGCTAGTTCTCTTATTACTAAGGCGTAATTATTATAATACAATATTCTGGAGCAGATTTACTAATATGGTGTAAAGCGTAGATAATTGCAGCTAAACTACAGTGAATAAAACAGATGAATAAACATTATCCCTGGTTTTGTTCATCTAAACTGGCAAGCAGACTTACCAGCCAAAGAAGGTAAAAGTCCCACCCACAAATCTTCTTCTCTTTTTTTTTGCTGTCTTCCTGCATTTCCATCCAGTTGACGATATTAGAAGATAAGCCTGAAAGAAATTGCAGGGCCCTGAAAGAGCACAGCCATCCCTATGTCTCTATAGCATCAGTGTTTCTGTTCTTCATGTAATCCAAATAAATGGGGAAAATGAGAATTCAGTATACTTACTGTGTCTTCGCAGTTTGCCATAGGATTAAGTCCACTCTTCTGCTATTGCAGCGTAACGTCCTGTAAAATCCCTCTCCTGAAGCTCATTTTGCAGCCCTTCTCATTTGTAGATTTGCAACAGGCCCCCAGTTGACAGTAAGACTGCATCACTCCAACTTGTTCTTAATCAGAGTTAGATTCTCTGTGCATCTGTGGTGGTATCCTTGCAATATAGAGCTACGTATCAAAGGGGGCAGTATGAAGGCACAAATTGTTATTCCTTTGGCCTAGCCCAATAATTCTTATCATGAAAGTTGTATAGTACAACTGGCTAGACTCCAAGGGATCTAAAACTTGTTCCACACAGAATCATAGAATCATCTAGGCTGGAAGAGACTCTTGAGATCACCATGTCCAAACATTAACTTAGTTCTGCCAACTCCACCACTAAACTATGTCCCTAAGCACCAAGTCTTTTAAATATCTCCAGAGGTGGTGACTCAACCACTTCCCTGGGCAGCCTGTTCCGATGCTTGACAATCTCTTCAGGACAGCCAGTTTTCTGCAATGGCATGCATTTCCCCATAGGAGAATTTTTTAAGTAAATACTGATTTGGAGAGGTCAAACTTCATACTCTTTAGAAGGCAGTGGAAACTATTGTGTGTCCTCCTCTGGCCTGACATAAACAAGAACATTTCAGCTTTGTACCTCTCGACAAAGACTCCATCTCTAAGAATATCGGTTGAATGTGGGGTACAGTGGCTTTGGACTTATTTACATGATCTTTTAATTGATCTGTGGTTATCCAGGTGTAAAAACTGGCATTTTAGCTTGATCAAAAGAATCCATAAACAGCTATCAACAGTTTACAGACATGGAAGTACAAAAAGCAATACAAAAGTACAAGAAGCAGCAATCAGGCTGCATGAGAAAAGCCTTGACAGTGGCCTGATGCTATGATACCCAAGACTAAATTAAGCTAACGGAACCTCTTACAACTCTCATTTTTGGCATCAGAATTTGATGAGTCTAAATGATCACATAGAAAGCGACATAAAAAAACGTATTATTCCAACCAGTTTAGAAGAGAAGGCAAGCTTAGTCCTTAGAGGGACTTGCAGTTGGTCCTGCCTCTGCCCTTCTCGCTCTGCCATCCTATGGTACAATTCCCAGCTGATGCTTTGTGGTCCGGCTGTAAGGAGAGGTTAGCAGAGCTCATAGCCTCTGTCAGAATTCTTACAGCTTGTTACTCCTAGCTTGGGAAAAAACCCTTAGAAAATTAAATGTTGGATTTTTTTAACTTTGACAATATGAGGTAACTGTCACACTCCAGCCGACTCTTAATGAACGTGACCACAGAGCATGTTATATTTTGTAAAGCTACAGCAACATATATGCAACCCAGAATTTTAAACATCTGGGTTTTCTAACAACGTGTAGTTTGTGTTTACTAATTAGGAGCTGAATATTACAATGTGACATTCATTTATTCGTGAACTTCCATCTCATTATACAGTTTTCAGAAAATTGTCTCAGCATCCAAAAGATACAAGATAGCACAACAGCCCCAACAGCAAGTGTGGTCCAAGGGTCAGCTCTGTACCTTCAGTGCCCAGCAGGCTCCACTCTGAAAAAAGTTTGCTAAACAGAGACTGAACTAATTCTGCAGATTCTGCCCTAAGCAGGATGGGAATACTTATTTGTGAGCTTTGCAAATAAGGATGCATTCAAACCAAGTTATGTGTTTTGCTTAAGATCCTGCTGAGATCTTAAGTGAGAATAGTCAACGCTCAGCGCCTGTCAGAAACAACTTCCTAGGGGCATTTCATATATAGTCAAAATGCTCTGAATTCCTCACTTACTAAATAAATGTTATATATTATCTACATATGTTTAATAATTACTGCTATTTATTGACCAGATAGGATGCAATGCCTACCATTTATTCCCATTTTAGCTGTGATAATGAATAATTTTAATATTTAAGTTTAATTAAGTGTGTAATATCCAACTCTTAAATTATTCAGTCTCTGCAGAATGTTTTTCATTAATACCACACATTCTATTAACATATTTATGAACACCTTTTATTAGTTAATGTGGCTTAATTCTATTAATAAAAACTAATTTTAAAGTCATTATCTTCCTTAATTATACAGTAACTTGCAATATAGATTTTCCAGTTCCAGCATGGCTCTGGAAGAGAACTGCTGAGGTTTCTGCAGCTTCTACTCTACCGCCTAACCACAAACAAAAAAAAAACCAACCCCTTTACTGAAGGGGTGAGGTCCTTTTGCCTGAGTAGTTCTGCTCTGGTAGATATCTGAGATACTCAGTACTTCAAAAAAGGTACCACACTGCCTGAAGGACATAGGGAATGACAATGCTTGGTTAGAGCAACATCACTCCAGACTAGCACTTAGGCTGTCCATAGACTTAACACTGACACAGCAGTGAGGGCCTTTCTGGGAAGGATAACAGCACCAGACAGGCTGCAACTTTTCATTGCAGCTGTTCACAGTACTAGTGAGTAATCCTGTAACATTTATGCAGATACATTAACTTGATTCAAGGAAAAAATCAAATTTACCAAGTTCCCTCAGATTAGTGATCATTAATTTAAATATTTAATGACTAGGACTGTTTACTAGATCCATATCTATTGAACAAGCTAAAATGGGTTTTGGAATGAGTGATAAACCATATACTCATAATCATCTGTCCTTAAGATTCACAGCCAGAAGATTATTAGAGAAAATTAGTAAACTGATTTCCTAAATTCATTTACCTGTTTCAGATCTGAAAATTGCCCTTCATTATCCTTGCTATTGTAAGGGCAGTGTCAAAATTATCCTGGTCTTGTTGTAAGGTGTGACTGATGTTGCTGGAGAGAGCCAAATGATGCAGAGCTTAAGCATTATTACAAAATCACAGTGAATTACTTATACATGATATTCACATGTAATGGGAGAACAGCAGGGTAACCAAGAGAGGGCTAAAGCAGCACCCCAAGATCTTCCAAGTCCTGGAGACAGTCCAGTCTACCTGCTCTTCAGGGCAGAAACTCTGAATGCTTCGGAATTCATTAGTTATTTCCTGTATTAGCCTGAATGGGCTCAGGCCACTCGCTTGCAGTGACCTGTGCTTGTTAAATAGGGTCTAATGTGGAACAATGGATATCGCTCTCTATGTCCATCCACTCAGCTTTGTTCCACAGCCTCCAAAAGGTCTTCCCAGAAAGAGCTCTTCACGTTAGTTGTGTACGTGTTCGGCAGAAGAGCGAACATCTATTTCCCACAGGTCTCCTGAGACATATCTCTCTCTGACTCTGTAAGGCAATTAAATTATTATAATATCAATTGATTAGGACAGTAAAATACTAGCGAAGCGGTGCAATAATTAAACAACTAACTCAGGGAAAGGGATTTCCTGAGAACGCACTGGGTATCGTGAAGTATCAGAAACAGTGCAGAATAAGAACAGGAACTCTCCACATCAGATCAATCACTTCCCATGTTTCTTGATCGACCATATTTAAAGAATGCATTACATAACAAATTGAAAAGTCCTTTCGTTCATAACACTTTCAACAGATTAAAGTCAACACAAATCAGTGTATGTGACCTTCTTATTTCAAGAAATCATTCAGCATTTTTCTGAAAGGTTTTTTAAATATTTTTTTCTTGCAGTATGCAGTTTTGTCCCTCTGCCTCAAGTTAAATTTTCGCTTTCTCTCTGCTCTCTAAGCAATAAAACCAAGCAGTATCATCTCCTGAGCTTCTGCAGATTTGGTCTTCCAAGCGTAACTAACAATCCTCTCTTTCTGAAGTGCATTTCAATAATTCTCAAATTTGATCTTGCTGAATATGAAAGCACTTTTTCTAACAAACTTGCATGCAGAGTACAGAAATGGTGATGAAAGTGCATTTTACCTGAGATGAGATCATTCAAAGTCTCATCAGACGGTCCTTGCAAAGACTCTATGGACGCCATCTCTGCTGTAAAAGTATTTGGGGCATCTTCCATTTAATATCAAGGTAAAGTGTACAGTGGAAGACGGATATAATGAACTCAAAAGAACTAAATTGTTGCTCCTCAGTAGTGACGAACAACATGAAAAGAAGAGGAGCATCAGAATATCAATGGCAATGTTCTTGTGGACATCTGCAGAAGTCATGTCACCATAGTAGTAGTGCCCCCTCTTACAGTTAGATCAATGAGAAAAATAAAAATGCACAATGACTTTAGTGACTGAGAGACTAGGCCTGACATTGTTTCATACTCCAAACACCAGTCTTTCTTAACAAATCATTCTACTTTTCTGAAAATGATGAGCACTAAATTCAGAAGTGAAAGCCGCAAGGACTCAGACGCATCTTTGTTTTCTTGTACTCTTTCATGACTTTGTTAACTCAGTCTTGATACCCTGACCAACTATCCTCAACATTTTCAAAAACAAATGTGCAAAGCCAGAAATCCAAATTACTAGAAAGTAGAAAATTTCCACTCTTAAGCAAAGTTATATTTACAAGTTACTATAAACATTCAGAGTCACCATGACATTACTGAGTACAAACAGGCAAGCAGTATAATTAATGTGGCTACATTAAGATGGTAAGAAATTAATATTAGGTTTTCATTACATCAGAAACAAGACTTCACAATACCAAACAGATATCTTAACTGCATGAGTAGAAAAGGAAAAGTAATTTACATGCCAAAATTATTGAGTTTATTGCCAAAATAACCTGGATTTGTTTTTGTCAATGTATGATATGTATGTCATTTCCTCACACAGAATCGACATTTTGCACCCACAGCACACNTAAAAAAAAAAAAAAAAAAAAAAAGCATAAGGGCAGTACTAATGATGAAAAGGCTGTCCCACCTGGATGTGCCCATGGTGACTGACCAAATGGCCCATATCACAGCAGAAGGGACCTAAATCCATTTCCAAAGCTATTGGTGTTGAGGGATCTGAATGTGGATAAATGCAGTGGAAGGGGAGCAAAGCAAAGTGTAATTTTAAGTCAAAGTGTAATTGGTAAGAAAACATTTACACAGCACTACTGAATAATTAACAAGTGCAATATTATAGCCAGAAGTACAGGCAGCCTGTAAGGTGGGGGCAGAGACCACGGCCACTGACTTTCTGGGAGTGGCTGGGGTAAGGAGTGGTGTATCGTGTCACGTTTGCGTGAGGGTGACAGCTGGATAGAAGGTACCAAGAGCTTTTCTAACCATCAAAACCTCACCAAATCATTTATTTCAGGAGACAAAGGGTGCTGTATGTCTGGATTGTGAAAGTTCCAGGATGAAAGATTAAAGATTCTTTAAATATTCTGAAATATCACTCCTTAGGGAGTGTTAAAGACAAGCTGCAGGAGACCAATGCAATCAGGAACATCACAGACATGTCAGGCTATAATGAGAGAGAGCCAAATGCATTCCTGGTATAATGCTGCCAATATTCGTGGCTACTCACCAGGGGACAATTTGTCCCATTTTCACTATTAGCAGCATCTGTAAGAACTGTTTGCCACCTTCTGGCAATACAGAATTTCAGAGGAAAAGTATGGGGGGAGAGTAAATAAAGCACCATATGTTTAATTTAATCAAAAACTCTTTGATTGCCTAGGAAAATAATTCTGGGAAGGTACGAAAACAGCAGCTTAGACATTTCAGAAAATGTTTCATTCAGACTACTGAAAGTATTTAAAGTTTTAAAATATTGTTCATTGCTCACATAACTTGGAACTTAAAAAGACATTGAGAATAAAATATGATGTACTTTTTACTCTTAACATTATTGTTACACATTAAATAAATTTGTATTAGTACTTTATAGTTAACTTTATCTGATGAAAACCCCCATATTCTTGATAAACTACCAAGCAATTATTTAAAATATTTTGATGCAAAAGGAGAATCTAGTCACAAAGCCAAAATCTAACCTCTCTAGACCCGAGATCTTGGCAGAGCAGAAAAGCACAGCAAAACGAAACTTGACAGAGTCTTAGAAGGGCAACAAGTAACAAAAACAAAGTGTTGCAGGCAAGTAAATAAGCTGAGTATTGAGCTTGATAGGCTGAGCTCTTTCCTGTGACTTATTACCCAGGCAATGCTCAGAAAGTAAGACAGGCAGGCCTCTCTTCCTCATTAGCAGTAAAGCCAGGTTCCTTTTGCTAGTGCTTTGGACATAAGCCACCAGCAAACACTGGATCCAGGTGGAAGACTAAGCTTTAGTTAAGAGAGAAGCAAGTAGACACATGAGAGTAGTACCCTCATTTCCACTCCACTGAACATGCGTAAGCTGACATAGCAAAGCAAACCACTCATGTATATGGCAGTTCTACTTCAAACAGAAAAAGCATTTAGACAGAAAACTTCTGCTCCTGATGTTTTCTCCTTGGCACTCCTCTTCCAAAATCGTTGTGTTCATCTCCTACTCATCCTCCCACACACTCAAGATCTTGTGTCTGTGGTGTCTCTTACTCAGTTAGCAGTTTACTCCTTGCCTGGGAGTTATGAGAAACAGGTCGTAGGTGAGTCATCCTTACACATCCCATGGAGAAGTGCCGCCAACCTGTGTGACAGTAGCTTGTGGAAACTAAAAGCCACCCAGAAAACACCTACTAAATTATACCAAATCAAATGCCATCACAGTGACAGATTATAGGGCTGCCCCAGCTCTTGTCTTGTCTAAATTAGCAGGTTAAGGGAGATTTTTCTCCCTTCATAGAAGAGAGGAAGGCATCTATTAGCCTTCAGTGAGATGTAAACCTTCGAAAAACAGTTTCTGCCACAGTAAGGATGATATACATAGTGACAAAGTCTGAAACAAGTTTAAAACTATATCATCCCTAAATCTTTCCAGAAGCTTAAACCAAATGTGATATCCTTCATTTCTGCTTGTAAGCTGTTTGGGCATTAGTAGTTCATGGTCTATTAAGCAAATACTGTCTTCAGTTCCTCACAGAGGTGAACAGAGAAAAAACTAAAATCATTGCCCTGTCTCTAGTTTAGTATGTTTGCAAAATGTTTTGAGAGACTTTGGAACAACAGACAGTAAAAGTAGGTTATGTTCACAATTAACAGATAGGTTTTATAAAAAGCTAAAAAAAATACATAAAAAATATTTATTCAGAAATAGTAATAACTCTTTCCAAAATTCAGCTAAAATCTCAGAATAAGCGTAAAAAGGAATCATTAGTTTAGTTCCTCTACAGAATAGGACTTTGCATTTTTCTCCTGTTTATATTTGTTATGGAAAAGCAATCATTTTTGTGCTATTTGAACAAGTGCAAATGAACCTTTATGGCTTGAACACAGCTCTTTCTTTAAAAGGTTTTTCTTTTGAGAAACAAATTACTTAAATTACTGCACTTTGCTCTACTCAAGTAATTTTGATATTTTCCCATAATCTTCAAACATTAGGGGAAAGTCAGTTACAATACCCTCACATCAGTATTCTCCTCACTAGCCAGTGACATATTGCAACAATTTCTTGTTGACATTAACGTCTACCAAGGCTGAGGATGACTTTCTACATAATTTCATTTCATTTGAAAGAAAAAGCAGGTTGAGTTTAGACTGTCTCATATTGATGGTACTTAAACGTTATAGAAAGTCATTTTGTCTTGCAAGTACTATATTGCCAAAGAATATGAGTGATAGTTTTATTTCATGGCAGCTTTTTTTCTCAGCCACTGGAAATATGGCCTGTATAGGGGCCTCCACAGCAAGAAGGTCAGGCACAGTCCTTTAGATAAACTGCAGCCTGTGGCTCAACTGAGCCACTGAGGTTCTCCCCCAGACAAAGTTATGCTGTGGCTACAAGTCGTCTTGCGTAGTTGACCAAGTTGCCTTTTTCTTGGGGTTTTCTGAGGGAGAAGCAGAAATCCAGTGATGCATATAATATTGCATCTGCTATAGATACCTATATTTATATATCATTACATGTAACAAATACATTGATTCACTTTTCTTGAAGTAGGTTCTAACCTGCTATGATTTCTCACTGCAACATTTGGTGGGTTTCTCTCCCTTCCAAAAAAAGAAAATAGAAAAAAAAAATTGTCTAGGGGAATACTCCACTGATAAATCAGTTCTTTCAGCTCTAGGGAATAAAACTGCAGGCCATTCACCCCCAGATCTCCTCTCCCAACTGTCCCACAAACGAGTGGTGCATTATTGTCCTTCATGTCTCAGAGGAGCTATGAGAGGTGTTTGCCACCCTGCTTTTGAGCCGTGACCACCTGGCTTGTCCTCCAGGGTGAGAAACATCCGATTTGAGCATAGTGGCACAATGTGGAACAAGGCAATCTTGTTACCTGAAAGCATCTTGCTGCTCTGGGCCATTTGATGCTTTTACTGGTGCGCAGCTGATACTTCCCAGCGTAACAAGCTATTACAAGATCTGTTAATGGCCCACTGCTCATCACTGCCGCTCACTGAAAAATATCTTCTCATGAACAACTGGGAAAGAAGATTGTAGTTAAATCAAATACAGTGGTCAGGCCAATGCTCAGCACCACTATACCCTGGGGAGGTGTGACAATGCCATAAAAACCACGAGATTTTCTAAGGCCCAAGGTGACTTGTTAGTGCTAGCTCAGGCACTGCACAGGTCCTGACAGACAGCTTCATGCTGCTTGGCAGAGTCTCGGGTTCGTTTTAGAGAACAAAGCAAAGTGAGTTGGACCCCATATGTGATCCCTGATTCAAAAATTAACCTCAGTTAAATCCTCTGGATTTCAGATCTAAAAAGAGTCGGGGTAGGGTCTGCACCTCCCCCATCAGACACGACCTGTGGTCATCTACTAGGAGGAGTAGTGCTGAAGAGCAGAAGTAACGAACAAGCCCACTGCAGTAGATGCTTTTTGTAGGCAAGCTCCCAAGAGCTGATCACTCTACATGCATGAGCCTTCCTTTTATTTTTTCTTGCTCAAGTGCCAAGCAGGGAGCAGATGGTACATTACTCAGCCTTAACTGGAGGGTAAGAAAGTGTGATTTTAAAAAAATAAAATCAGTTGAGACCTTCAGCCCATTTAGATTCCCAGCTCAAAGTTTATTTGTCTTACACAGAACTTGTACTTTCTACCCCTCTTAAATGCTAATCCTCTCCACACATATGCTCATTATGCAAAAGCATATGACAAACACCATCTGGGAAAATAAATAGCTCCTCAGCTAACTGCACTGCTCCCTCCCTTTACATCACCCACCTCACTATTGTCTCTCCTATTTTTATCTGCAAGACAGCAATCACTCAATCGAGCTATTAACTTGAAAGTGCCTTCTCAGTCAAGCAAGCTGCAGATCCCAGGCTGGGCAGTAAAACCCATTCTATTTTTCAAGATGATGTGCATCTTCATGATAATTTGATAGCAGACGTAGCACTGAGAAAAATAAATGTTATCTTTTAAAGGACAGTTGATATCACTGAGGGATTCTACTCCTGACCCACAGAAGTCCATGCTTCTTTTTCAGTTAGAAGGTTACATTTTCTCTCGCATGAAGTATGCAGCTCTTGCTATGAGTTCCACCTCGTTTCCATGGATTCCCGAGATAGTCCTTCATCTCTGACAGATTATTCCTCATACCATTCAGAGCCAGGCAACGGTGCTAAATAGGGAATGACATTAGCCAAGTTCAGTGATTTCTCTAACCTCTATGTAGATGGATAAGAATAGAAGTCGTGCTGTCATTAGTCATGATGAATTCGTTGTCTGCCAGAATGTTAATCAAAAGAAATGAGGATCGTGTGCACCAGAGAAAGGCATCTTAGAATATTCTGTTTTGTACCAATGGATTAGGAAAATCATCATGATTCAGCAAAGGAGATGTCTATTTAGCTAAATTAAACAGCATCTGCACAATCTAAGCATATTGTGTTGAGGCTAAGTAACCAGGAGAAATTCAAAATACACAGCCAAGATACTCAGCGGCTGACACTGTGATATAAAGGCAGTGCTTTGTAAGTACCCTATAAGAATTGTGAGGCCATAAACACTGCAATATATATCTGTTTAGAAAAAATACGAGACAGAATTCAATGATGACCTTATCTGAGCTACAAATTCTTGTCAATTATTATATGCTTGTAGGGACATGTTTAATAGATGGCAGAAAGTCCTTCTCATTTGTCCTCTGAGACAGCACTGATATTGCCCAGCTAAGAAATCCATTATACAGCTCCAAAACAGGCAATTTGATTTCATGAGCACATGCCTTTATTATTTTAAGAATAATTTAATGTAAGCAGAGGAAGGCAGAATCTGTATGAAAAAAACCCAAACCTGAGGTTTCCAAAATTTATAGTTACCAGTCGTGGGGGAGTTTGGTTTTGGTTTGTTTTTTGAAACAGGGGAGCAGAGGACATTATTTTTCCTTTTCTCTCCATTGACTCCCCTGGGGATTTCGCCTCATCTAAGATGGAGGAGTTTAAGTCTTGTTAAAAGAGAAGAGTTTTAGTCTGGTATGTGGTTTGGGTGTTGATGTTGCTCCAAATGCATGTGCCTATGCAATACATTCTCTGTGCTGCTGAGTACGTCCTTAACTCCCTTCTCTTTGTTGTTAAAACAGACGAACCAAACTCCTGGAGTGCTCCCTCTGCCACCTCCCCAGGTCTGCCGGAAGTAGCTCTTTCTCTTGACGACATAATCTCACCATTATCTTCATCACACATAGCCCCACCCTCTGACCCTTCTCACCAGATAAGCCCAGAGCCAACATGGGATATCAAGAGGGAACATGATGTAAGGAAACCAAAGGAGCTTTCGGTGAACGGTCACAAAAAGAAAAGGTTAGGAGAACAAAGAGAAAGGTCAGCAAGTCCTAAAAAGCTAGACAGGTCAAAGCATGAAGAGGCTTCTTGGAAAGGATATTCAGAAGGCAAAAATAAGACCACTGATGGTGGCAGGCCCGCCTCAGAAAGTAAAGTGGTGGGACACAGCATTATGATCGAGGCTGGCACGAGAGAGCACGTGTGTGCTGGAACCAGTGATGAACAGTTTGGGAGGTTGAGGAAACCAGAAAGCAAGAGAGGAGGATCTCTTAGCAAAAAAGAAGATCACAAATCCACAAATACCAGTGAGAAATCAGCTGCAGCATCCGACCATGGCAAGCTTGATACAGGTGCTACCAAGACGTACAGTAGCAACCGCTGCAGCTCGCCTGGAGTTGATGTGGACCACAGCCAGAGGGACCTCGATGGGAAACCCAGCGAGTTCCCCAGGAAGGGACATCTCCACGCCATTAGCACTCGCAGCACCACCACAGTTCGAAAGGCAACGGTCTCCCCAGGGCCATGGAAAATCCCTGGCTCAGATAAGCTACCTAGCGTCCTGAAGTCTGGTACTTCTGCCATGAGCAGATAAGCAAGGGACTGTTGCCCTCTAACTGTCTCAAACCGACGCAGAACATTCTTCTTAGTTTTTGTCTCACATTGGTTTGTTTTAATTTATTTTAACTATCACACATATACACAAAGCATTGAGGAATGAAAACATCAGTGTGTAATTCCATGACAATGTGCACAGTATCTAATAAGTTCAAAAAGCATATAGTCAACCCAGAGATTTAAAATCGACCCTAAAGTCCCAGTTCCATTTTAGGGACTTTGGCAGCTATGGAAGAAACCAAAACTATATGAAGGACAGTACATCAGAGAAGGATAGTGCAGTGTAGCTTTAGCATTTTCTTTCCCACTGCATGAAGGACTTGGATTTCATTCAAACTTTGTATCAAGAAACTGGAACAAGTTAGAGCAATCACAAACTGGAACATCGCCTTAAATATAACTGCACGGAGCAAGCTGAAAACGAGAGAGGATCTTTTCATGGAGCTAAAATGTTGTAAATAAATTGTTCTCGACATATCTAGACAGGGGTTAAAGGGTTTCTTTGAAGCGTCATTTGGAACTGTACACCCATGACACGTCTCCACTGTTAACACTTTGGAATAGTCCACGTGATACCCTGTAGCATAGTTCACTGGGCGCTACGGGGGGAGTGGGGAATCCAGTGGATTAGTTTCTGTGATACCATTTCTACTGCCATTCTTGTGAACAAACCACATTTCTGTACATTGGAAAGGAGTTAGGGTGGAGTTGTATTTGCAAATTATTCTCAAAAGCAATTTATGACAGGTTCCCCAAACCCTGCAAGGTAGCACACCTACCAATTGGTCAGGCTCAAAAGCCAGACGTCTGCAAGGCCCTTGCAAAGAAAGGAAGAGTGCTATAGAGAAAAAGCTGCAGTTTCCTTAAAGAACGGCCTTTCCCTCCTGCAGAAAACGAGAGCTTCACTTAGCAACAGTGCTATGTTTCGTACCCATCTACATTTAGTTAGGACACTCTCACCTTCCATCCCCTCAGTTTGGCAGAGCAGGTGCCTCTAAGGCACATGTTAACAAAAATTAGATTGGTTTCTGAAATACGGTTGTCGGTGTCCTCATTCAGTAAATTTGATATATTTCCATTTTTAAAATGGTTTCCATTTTATCATTTCTTCCCTACCTCCATTTTTTTTTTCTTTCTTTTTTGTTTTTATCTTTCTTGCTTGTCTGTTTTGAATTTCAAGCCTTAAGTGCCAGGTAAACATTCCAGTCTGCCTTCACAGGAAATAACTCCGAGTTCAGTCAGTCATTACCATGTTTTAAAAAGATGCGTGTGTGTCTGTGTAAGTGTGCATATGCTTATTTGTTTGTCAAAATTAAAACAAAATCCTGGGCAATAATACATTGGTAATTAAAACAAAAATAAATCATAAAGCTAAGTAATGTCAAAAATTCTTATTTAAAAACTAATGTTGTCTAGCAATCTTAGTTCCTCACATGCTCTGCTGAAAAATTAGATTGAGATTGGCTTTGTTCCAAGAAATTAGCACATTACTGTATGTCTCCAACATTGCACTGGACTGAGAAATTTATAGGCATGTTTCTTCCTGTCTAATTATTTGAAAAGCCTCAAGTCAAGGATTTTGCAGCTTTCAAACAGTTTATTTTTTTTTTAGAAAGAAAAATCCATTTATAGTTTCTAAAAAAGCACAAGCCCATGTAGCTGTTTATAAAACTCTTATTTAAAGAAAAAATAAAATCTTTATCCCCTGAACTAGAAACCAATATAATTTGTCATTAATTTATTGAATCTGATTTTGGACAATGCTTCTGTAGTGTAGATGCACGTCCCAGTATCTTATTTTTATGTATAAAGAAAGCAAACAATGAAATCTGAAAACAGTTGAGATTATGCTTGCATAAACTCTAATTTGCACAGTTCACAGCTACTCCTTGTGCAGTAATTGCTTTATGCGGCTGTAATCGATAACCTGTGAAGACAGCACATCATCTAAACCCCATTCCAAATAATATTTCTGTGTAGTGTTAGCTGTGAATTTACCCTGTACAGCTCTATCTCTATAAATATAATTCCATGTATTAATAGTCACAGAAAGGCTGTAAGTGAGCAACTATTTTTATGAAACGCACCACTATGGATAAATTAACTTTTACAGAAATCTTGTTTACTGTATGATATTCTAAACCACTGTCAAATAAAATATATATCCAAAAATCTATTTTTTTTTTTCAATTGTACATAGTCTGTGGTAATTTTGAGTGACAGGCTTCCGTGTTACACCAAGAAACAATCCTTTACACGCATATGAGTAGAATTAGTTAACTACTACATTATAAAAATGGGAATGCTCCATTTTGACTTCTCACTTCAAAGAGGGCTACAATTTATGACTATCCATGTAGGTGACCAAACAAATTCCGTATAGGGAGGTTAAGATATATGAGGCTACACAGATGCAGAGAAATCTCTCCCTTAGTGGAGAAGCCTGAACTCTTACTCTCCTTCCAGTCCCAGGAGACACAGGACTGGGGTAGCAAGACTCTCAGCACTGAGAGAGAACTTATGAGCATACACCATATGTACAAAAGGCATCTGGTAGCTCTAACTAGCCCTAGTAAGATGTGTTTACAAGCTGAGTGAAAGGGACATAATTTGATTTCCAGTTTACTTTACAGAACCAATGTCTCAGAAAACATCATAGGGGTGTAAGAATAAAGGCAACCAGACAGCTTCTTCTGGGACCTAATCCATCCCCCGTCAAACAGAACAGAAAAATGCTCCGGTACTTTCAGTTAGGGAAAATAAATCACCAGTTTTCACACTGTAGGCACTGTAAGATACGCTGGCTGGAAAACTACTGGCATTTTTCACACAATTATGACATTTTTTAAAGTAAGTATTTCCTTTTTCCTTAAAATATCATTTTCTTCAAAAAATAATAATTTGCCTTCATACACTTTGAGTCAGTTTCTGCAAGCCTCATTTTTCGGAAGATTAATGTTCCACATAGAATATTTCCACCAGCTTAACTAATATCATAATTTATCATTGCAATAAATACACAAAAAATTTGAAGCATCTTTAATACTCAAAAAAATATTTTCTGGGATTTAAACAGGAACCATTGCCACGGTTGGAAATGTGAGTGTGGGCTTGATTCAGACCCAGAGGTGTCACAGGGAAGTGCACTAAAGCTGTATAGCCTGAGCCAGTCTAACTTTTTCTGTTAACACGTGTTCTTTCTCGTATAAGCATAGCAGTACAGCGTTTACATTGCATTGTCATTCTTATGACCCTTTTTTATCTACTCGTTCATACCTATGCAATAACACCAGGAACTGGATGTTTATTTTGACGCAGATTTTCTGCTCCAGACTCCCAAGCATTGGTGTGAGTAAGCTCGCCTGCATGGGATGGGCAGCTCATAGGCAGACATCGGTGCAGCTCTTTTCTTAATGGCAAATGTTGTCTCTGGGGCTTTATCTTTCTCTCTCTCCAGATATTTCACTACTCAGTAGCTCTGGGAGGTCCACACAAACTGCAGAGCCTGCAAGAGCAGATCTTCAAACAAGTTTAATAAAAAAGCCAGGAAATTTAACAGTTTCCACAAGGCCTCACCAAAGATGCCATCTTTTCTTACAGAAAGCTATTGCACTGACAGTGCTCTTCACTTACTTAGGTACAACAGAGTACAGGCTGCGCTGGGTTCACTATGCTACCCTTCCCTAAAAAGATGGGATATATCTACCTACTCCATGGCCTCAGTGGTAAGGCTGCCAACAATTTGGCACCGGTATGGATAGCTGTCTGCTAGGAATTGGCGCAGAAGTTCAAGCATGGCCCCATTTCTTCCCTGATATTTTTCATCTCCAGCCTGAAAGTGCAGCCAATGACCATTGCCAAGAATTTCTCATCTCAATCAAAGATCAACTGCAGTCGGATTTGCGTCATCTCTGCCGAATATGAACATCTCATGCTTAGCCTCCTCTACATCCCAGGTGACTGCAGCAACACCGGATCTATCCTGAATCTCTTCTTTTCCTTCACATTCCCCACTCCCTCTTGTTCTTAATCCTGCCTCTGAGATAAATGCTGCTGTCTTTCAGTGCATTGAAACTTCCACTCTCCATTTTCCCTTTCTCTCCCTCAGAACTTTATCTTTTTCCCTCTTTCCTTCTGGCCCTCTGTCACCAGCAGACACCATTTATCACTCTCAACATCTAGCTTACGTGTCTCAGCATCTCCACATTAGACACCTCTGTTGAGAGGTATCATGACCAGTTACTCGCACTGGACAAGTCATTAACAAGGTCTGTGTGCCATATAAACATAGAGACATATCCAGCATTTTGTATTGAAACTCAATCCAAATTATCTGCCTTAATCTCCAGAAACCAGCAGCAGTTACTGACATAGTAGACATACTAAATTTACATGCAACCCATAAGTCCCTTTTCAAGTACAAATGTTTTTTTCTTTAGTGCTATTATAGCTAAATGTCTGGACTGATAAGGATCCAAACATTCAGGCCAGGTTCTGTGGCTGCAACATGCTATGACATCTAGTGGACATCTCCCAATTAATTTCACAAAGGCAAGGACAGGCAAAGTCGCAGGCATATTTCTGTCTTAATCGCTGCACTTTTTATAATCCACTGCTGCAACAGAAACCTGGGGCCAGAACTCCAGAGGTGAAAGTAGAAGGGTACACCTCATCTAATGAGGATGTTGCCCTCCACACTTCTCCTTGACTGAAGGGAAGCTTTGGTGTGCAGTGGAAAAATTTCTTGGTACACTGCCATAGAGCTCAAAGTTAGGGAAGGCTTTGGACTTTCCCAGGGACGACTGATCTCATTAGGGATTTACTTCACAGTTCACTTCTGTAAGTCCCCAAAAGACTCCTTTCTGTCTTTTGTCCCCTTGACGCCTAGGGTATTTTCTGGAATTGTTGCTAAAAAGACCACACAGACAAGGCAGGCTGCCTACTCTCATGACTAATAGGGGACTTGGAGAGAATTTCCATGGCTGTGTCATGCAGGGCTCCCACCCCCATGCCTATTAGACTCAAGGACTCCCAAGGCTGTTTCTCTCGCTATCACATCAGAGCTGACCTTCACCTTTACCTTCACAGCTGTTATCAAATCAGTAAGCCTTTTAATTAGCCACTACACCCAGTGCACTCTCTGGACAGAAACAATGGTGCTTTGAGAGGGGCCAGAACCTATGCCCCAAGTCCTTCACTGGAGCACTCCCTGCTTGATACCTGGGACTGGCCTCTCCCTTGTAGCAAAAGCCTCTCCCTACTGCCCAAATAAATACCCATAGACTTTGTGTAGACCATTACTCTCCTTCGGCCAGCACAGACATGCCCAGTCCAACCTTCAGGGTCCCAGAATATTTCTCTCAGTATTTCTAACAGCAATGACGTGATCACACATTCATCTCCATACCTGAGCTTATAGCAAGTTTTTTAAAATATGTTGTCAAGGCACAGTAACATAAACAATAACTCTGAATTATAGTCAACCTGAAAATGATGTTCTGTCCTTTCCGCCCTTTCGGGCCATGATGGCAGTAAGTCACTCTGCCACTTCCATTAACCAATAAGGAGAGATTTGCTTACAAGGTACAAATATATCTGTTTTAAACAGCTGGGGGAACACTCGTGCATAAATACCTGCTCCCACTCACACACGGGTCTGGAGCATCACCTTCCACTCCCACTCAGGAACTTCCCAAATATCTGTGTCTGAAATGGGTGGCTGTCCCTCTCAGAAGAAGAAAAAAAAACAAAATGGATAATGATCCTGATGCAGAAAGCTATGATTCTTCCACAGATGAACTGCTGTAACTGTCTTAAATGTAGAAAATTTTAAACTGAAAAACAAATAAGCAAGAAAGGGTGCAGGGAGAAAGAGGAGGAGTGACAAGGCTTTCTGTGATGTGGCCGCTTGCTGACCTGTTCCGTTTTCAACATCTTCAAGCTTAAAAATTAAAAAAGATGACCTATCAAACATGACAAATGCTGCAACAAAGCACTGCACGTTTTGGGGACAGCGAGAAAGGATACTTGGTAACTAAAACATGAAAGTCAAAGACAGAGCTATGGTGAGAGTCCCAGTGCAGCTGTAAATTGGAAGAAAGGTTCGGAGCAACCCCAGAGCCACAGCTACAGCAGAAGCCCCAGCAGGTGTAAGACCAGGGCACTGGTATCCTTCTGTCCCTCCTCTCCCAGTAAATTGGGGTCTTTGCCGTCAGTGAAGCAACCTGTATTTCCATACTGCTTTTCTAACACTCTACAGAAAGTTAGTTTTTGTTTCCCAGATTGTCCTTTGTTCAAAAGTAGGGAAAAAAAACAAGCAACCAAACCAGTTCAAAACACTCTCTCCTGCTGTCACCAGGCAGCAGAGCTGCCCGTGGCTCTGAAGTTTATATTCATACGTATGTATGAAATTAATGAAGTTTGGCGTTTGTACTTTCCTTAGGTGATTAAAATCTGTGCCAAGAGCTTTAACTAAAGCATTTAAAGAATTGTAGTTCATAAACCAGAAAACTGTTCACCCTGTCTCTAAACCAACAAGTACAAAGAGCAACATTTAGGTACCTCTTTAATTCGGGAAGAAAATCAGACCTTTCCCTGCATAGTCTACAAAGCTCACCATGTACAAAACACCTATTCCAATTAGCACTTCACTCGCTCCAGAAGTTTTTTAATAATAAGCCCAGCAGGCAAAACAGAACACTGTAATGTGTTAGTGCAGAATATTTCAGAGCGCCTCTCGAACCTCAAACATCACAAACAATACCAATTGATTACTCTTTCATATCACCCCAGGAAAGATGAATGCAAGCACGTCTCCTCCTGAATGACTCCTGTATCCTATAATGCTGCTACTGCACAGTTTTTCAAGGTGGCTCCTTACAGAAATATGCCCCGAGTGCCACCACGCCATGCAGCTACAAAACTTCTTGGAGGCACCTTCCCAGCTGACTCGCACACCAGCTCCACACATACCCCCTGCACACAGAGCACAGGGAGCTGTCCTGTGCAGCATCCAGCTGAGAGAGGGTCACAATCATGGGCCACGGGGCTGCATGAAGAGCTCTGCATCCCCAGTCACATGGCACTAAGTCCTACATTGTGATACCTCCCACCAGCTAGCACCCAGCAGCACAAGCCCCCAAATTAGCCTTGTGTCAAGGAACAAAATCCTTTCCTTAACAGCAACAGTTTATCCTAAGACCCTGCTTTGGGGCATACAGCCTCCTTAACCTGGCTGCTTACTCATTTACAATGCTGATTTACAGCAAGGCAGTCTTCCTGAGAGAGGTCAGCTTCAGCAACGCTTCTGCCCTGTCTTCACATCCCAACACAATACAGGCTTCACATCTAACAAAACTGAAAGAGCCTGGCCCCAGGCTCTGCTCATAAAGCATCTCCGGAGGATCGGCAGCCTCACTCCCTGTGGGAACGCTCCTCGAGCAGCCCCTGCCCAACTCCCTGCTCTTGTCTCTCATCCTGTTCTCTTTATATTTAACATTTTTCATACTGGCAAATGCAGTCTGAATCGATCCCCTTCATACCTTCAGTCCCCTGAGGTTAACAAGCAGGTCTCTACTTCACAGTTTTATAGGTCCATTATGTTATTTGATTAGCAGCTCCTTCCCAGACTAAATCGGTTTGAAATAAATTCAGAAGAAATTGATAGCTACTGTTTTCAAGACTGATTGTTAAAGTGTTTTCCAAATTACATAGAAATTATTCATATTACAAGCACTAGCATCTCTTGAGCTTCATTAGCTATGGCAAAATGCAAGCAAGCACCCAGCAGTGGGACTGGAGGTGACAAGACACCAAGTGCATTGGGCCTGGATGCCACTAGGGCTCCCTGTTCTTTGTCAGAACTTCCTACTTAGGTGTCCATGCTCTGCTCTGCAGGACCCATCAATCCATGTTGCTTATGTAGCTGCTGAAGTTCAATGGGACTAAATGATGGACCAACTTAGTGACAAATCCCACTCGATTTCCCCATTCATTTCAGGCATTTTCTTCACACTAGGAGGACATAGTAAATAACGTGCACAGCAGCATGCAGCTCTGCCACCATCAGCCTGAAAACAGATTTGCCTGGGGTAAACTACCCTGGAGAATCAGATGATGATTTTCATCATCCAGGTCTGGATTGCCTCCTGGTGACCCAGCCAACTTAGAAAAGTGGTTGGGGACGTCTGATCCAGGACTGGCCATGTAAACATTGCAGGCTCCGATGGAATAAATGAGCCCCGTGAGTCAAAGCAGGGTGGTATGAGCTGTCACTAAAGAGCAGTAGCAATTGTTCTTACATCAAGCTACCAAGCACAGCAACTAGCGTAGCCTGAGGAACAATAAGGAACTACTACATCTTTTTTATAAAAGATTGTATTGAAGTAATAGATAAAAAAACAAAAGGGTTGTTGCAGCATGTGAAATATGAATTATAAATTGACCCACCCATTTTACTGGCATCTCTTACTCCTTTTTCTTGCAGTTGGAAACAGCCTTTGCATGTTAAAAAGCCACCATGGCTGGCTTTTTTACGACACAGGAATGGTCAGAGCCACTCTGTGGGGAAGCAGGGAGAAAGTCAGATGAAGAGTGCTGCTGCTCTGTGCTCTCAAAGACAGAGCCTGCGTACACACGTACACACGTGCATCTGAAGCAGAGAGAAGCAGGCAGCTCTGCTGCTGGTGCTGACTCTTCCTCACAGCCTCACCGCTGGCAACAGACAGCTCAGATGTGATCTACATGGCCGCTCCAGACCACAGCAGGCTTGGTGCCGGGCTGCTTGGGACCATGCTGCTGGCACACAGGGTATACCAGCCAAGCTGCCACGGCCCTGCTAAAGCCCTTCTATTCTATATATAGGAGTATTTATAGGCAAGAGAAAATAGACTTTATATCGCAGTGTTGATCTTCTGAGTTTTGGCAGTATGCATTAGTAGAAAATGCAAACACCGTATTTTCTACTAAGGTCTTTCAGTAGAAAAGTGATTCACTAGCGTAATTAACATAATGCTTTAAGAGGAAACACTTTTGTCCTTTAAGTTATAAATAATATACGTAGTCATAGAATTCTTATAAATAACTAATATCGCACCATCCTAAAAAATATTGTAAATTACCTTGTAAGTATGTAACCTTAGGGAGCTACCAGATATTTTATGATGTCTAATGAAATCAGGGCAGGAAAACACAGAGTAAAACTGACACAGAAGAAACTACCAAGTCATAAGAACTCAAATCACAGCAACACAGTTGTGCAGACTGACCTACAGCCTAAATAATGCAACTGATACAATTGATAAACAGTAAAGAAAACTACAACTACATAAACTTATTAAAATAGTATGAGAAAAATCAAGTTATAAAAAAATGGTCAAATGCTGAGTCTTTGACAAAGAGGAAATCTTCTCCTCCAGGCTGGTATCCACTTGGTATCTGGTCAACCTAACACCAGCCAAGACCCATAATTTCTTCTCAGTGTGTTCTTTATGCAAAGACTTTTTAATTAGTTTTCCAGATTTTTTTTAGTTTTTCTATTTCTTTCAACAACTATTGGGTAGTGGGTCACTCTCAAGAACACAGAGGACACATAGCCTTGATGAATATTAGAAATCAGTAAACAATGGGTAAGTCTATGCTGTATAGCAAGGATCTCTGAAAGCATGAATATAGGATGGTAGCAGAGCAACTTCTCAAAGGTGCCTTGCGCAAACAGGATGACACTGGGGTCCCAAGGTTACAAACACAAAGCACAAATTACCAATTAGTGGGCCAAATAGGAATGTGACCTCAAAAGCTGGGAGGAACCCATTTTTAGGGCACTAACATTACATATTACATAACATGCAATGTCCTGCATAGCATTACAGCACAAACAAGGTAGCAAGGGGATACAAAAGACAGTCATGGATTCTACAAGTCCAAGATCAGAGGAAAAGAAGGGAAAGGAATTGCTCCAGCACCATCCCCCTTGGGTAAGGACTCTACAAAATATCAGCACTGCTGCGTATCTGCTGTAGTTCCCCCATCACCTCCAGCAGAGTAAGACCTCTGCCATTGGATTTCCCATTTGCCACATTCTGATGCTGCAGCTCAGCAGCCAGCTCTAGAAGGCTACCTTTTACTATGTCACTGGGTAAAGGAAATCAGGATTTTAAGAGCAATATGTGTGTGTGCACATGTACTTTCTGTCCTAGGTTTCCTCCATGACTCGGACATGCTGCAGTGCTCAGATGCACAACTAGTCATTACGGATTCAAGGCAAGTCCTCACTCCCTGTAAACATTTATACAATATAGAGCAAGGGAGACTGAGAATACACAGTAGCCCAGTGGTTAGGAAGATGAATGTTAGAGTCCCAGTTTCAGTCCGTGCTCCAGAGACCAGTGGGACACTGTCCTGGTTTGAGTTAGAACAGAACTAACTCTGGTGATTTTACTTTTTAGCTCAGTCCCTTCTAAGTGACTGCGCTGTCTGAAGGTAATGACAGATTTCTGCAGACAGTGCCTGCTTCTAGCAGTGGTAACGTTTGATATTTAGAGTTACTACCAAGGGTTGGTGTGCAGACCGAGATCACTGCTAGATCTTGTGCACCACGTTGAGGGTGCAGAAAGTAAAAGGCTGCACCTGCCTTCAACCCCAATTCATGTGTTCCTGAATCCAGCTCCAGAATCAAGCTTCTGAATCTGGTTCCCACCTGCTGCTGGGCCCGGTCTGGGTGTCATGGAGGCACCCACAAAACAAACAGCAGCCACTGTCTAAAATGGGAGGTTAGTACAACCAGGGTTGCCCAGCACTCCTTTTGACTAAATACAGGTTCCAATGTCTGTTGGAAGTTAACTACTACACAATGAAGTTCTAACTTTAAGGAAAGACAAACCAAAATGGACAAATCCTCAGTCATAAAGGTGAAACCTCCCACACCAGAGTGCCGGAGATATCACTCACCTAAAGGTGGAGGATGAAGCTCACTCAATACACGGAGACTCCCTCAATCTGTGCAAGTATTTTTGGATGGCACATCCAAGGGGAGGGTCAGACTGCCAGGGCTGCTGCTCTGCGAAGAACCAACTCCCCTGGCTCTCAGGCAGGGTCCCATTTATAGCCCAGTCGAGGGTGCGCTATGGTCATTCCCGCTGGCTGAGGGACAAACCCTGACAAATATGGGAGAGCCTGAATGGCCCCAGCCCCCAAGTCTGTCTACTGAGGGCTCCAGCCTCTGTGGTGCCAGTTAAACACCGCAAGGTGCAGCTGAACAGCCAAGGCCTCAGACTGCTCCAGCCTGAGGCGTCAAACTGCTCAGCACAGCTCGTGTGCTCAGTCTGCTTTGTCTGGAGGACAGGCTGCACTTGCCATGCTGGGACTTCCCCAGGGCCTGCTCCACGGCACCAGTGCTGTTGGTGGCGTAATTGCCATCAGGGGGTTGGATTTGATACTGGTTTTGTATATATTTGTATATATGCCATTTTGTTATTATTATTTTAATTAAAGCTGGTTTAGTTTTCTTTTCTAATCACTAAGTCTCTCTCCCTTATTCCCTTTCTCTTCCCCTTCACAAAGGGAGAAGGGTTAACAGTTAACAGGTCTAGCAGGCGGCCCTGACCCTAAACCTTGGTAGATATGAATGCAGAGAAGGTTTCATCTCATTCAAGTTTAGATATCTACATTACCATTATTAATTCTAAGCTTTTTGCAGAGGAGGCCAATAGACACCTCTAGAAAGAAATTTGTCTGACACCTTCAGGATGGAATTAATTGTCGTGGAGAAACGTCTAAATCTTTCCTTTAACTGGAAAGTTTATGCAGGGTTACTAGCTCTGAGTCATCTTTGATGTCTCAGTTTCTGAAGTCAGAATAGATAAATCCCTAAGATGTTCCCAGATGCCAATTTCAAACATGTCCTGAGCCTATCTAATGGAGCATGCTGCATGAAGCAACTAAGCAGGGAGTGCCCGAGCGTTCACCTGGAGCCGTTAGTTGCATTATCTGGGTGCAACACCTCCACTGAGGTGCCCAGAGTTGATGTAGGGACTCAGCCCCACAGGCAGTTAAGAGGTTCCTGAGCTGCAGCTCTGCCAATTCGGGGCAATCTAGAGAATTGTCACCGGCATTAACAAGGCAGGAAGGTGACCAGGCCCTCCTGAGAATCAGGACTTTCCTGTCCAGGGAGTCCTGCTGAAATCAAAGCTCCCAGCATCTGTTGTTGCCTCCCTGCACTGCCTGCATGGCTGTTGAACTCCAATCCAAATGAACTGATGTCTCAGACCTTGCGAGAGGAACACTCTGAGCTGAATGAGCTAAGAGGAGAAGCAGCCTTGAGGGTAGAACAGAGGACAAAATATGTCAGCTGAGGCAGGAGTGAGTGAAGTACATCAGAAGATAAGTGGCCTTGCCCCCTTGCCAGATTTTCATATGTGCTGCCTACCAGGCAAAGGATCATAAAATACAGGTGGAAAGGGTTAATGCCGCCCTTCCCACTCTCATGTGGGAGGAATGGTGGTTACTGCCTCTCTACACTTCCCATGCAAATTAAGGGGTGTATCAAGCAACACTCCTCTTAGCAGGGAATAAAGAAGAACTCAAGTGCACCAGCAGGTGAGCACCAGACCACCAAAGACCTCCAAGGAATAGACCAGGAAAGACGTTGCTGGAACCCTAGGTGGTGATCTGGAACTTTGCCTACTGCTTCGCTCTCTCTCCTCTTTCTCTCCTCTTTACCTTCTTTTTCCTTTCAGTACAACATACATAGTTTTAGTAGCTGTTATAGTTCAAGGGATTAAGAGTTATTATTTTTTTTATGTCATGGACCTGTGGTGTAAGTCTTCTTAACGCCAACGCAAGCAAATCACTGAACCTGTGTCACTCCTTTCTTTCCTCCCACCTTAATAGAGCAGGACATCACAGCAGCCACTGCCTATTGCTCCAGGACATCCATGGAATGCTCAGAAAGCAACACAAAAATGAATAATTGTGGATGTCACGCGTTTATAAGTACAAATATTTCACAATGCATCTAACTAGTAAGTATTTACTAATGTGTTTGTAAAGGTGTCATGTTGGTAACTTGAAGTCTTTCTGAAGCTCACATTTGCATGACAGACCCTATGTCCTCTTCCCAACGAGATGATGCTACTTTTCACCATACTCTCTTCTTCATCTGGGGACACAGGGCAGAAATTTTTTTCTACGTCATTGAATGTGTAGTATGATTGGTGAGGAACAGAAAATAAAGCAGAACTTTCTTGCTCAAACAGAGCACGGCAAAGAAGATCTGTATGTGCACGCACGCACACGTACATTCACAAAAACACATCCTGACAGTTGCACAAGCAGCTCTGCTCAGAGTTCTGCCAGTAAAATCTGCATAGGTATATTCAGGTCTGAAGCTCTCTCAGCCTGCAATCATTCTGGCTTTCTACCACGAAACCTGAACTTTGCATTGACATTATTTTTCTTCGATTAATCATTTACTTGTATTTATGTATCTCAAACAGTTATTCTATTCTCAAGGAAAGAAAAGGTGATCCATATGAAAATGTGAGAGTGCTTAGCAAGCACTGCCTGTACAGTGCCCAAATCTCAAGATACTCTTTAACTTCCTCAGTTTTCTGAAGGATGATTAGGGGATGGTTAACAAAGTAATTAAAACTGTTCTCCCTCCTGCACCATACAGTGACACTGGCAGAAGAGTAGGATATTACAGTCACGGCATGCTGAGCACCATAGCCTAACTGTGTTTGTCTATTCTAGAATTAACTCATCCAGGATTTTTCAAATCATAAGAAAAAGGAGATTGCAGCACTACCAAGCAGTGACTGGAGCTGCAATACATCATTCACAGCTCAGTTTGACGCTCCGTTGCTACTAAGTAGGTGACGTAAAGGTTACTGTAGGAGTTGGGACACAGTAGAGGTAATTTTTTCTCACCTAGGTGATATCTTAATCAGTTGTGTTTGTAGCCTAGGGATTTTGAGAATGGGAATTCAAAAGAACATTTTTTTTTCCTAATTTCTTTTACTAACTACAGAATTTTTATTTCCCTCTAATATTTCCTCCAAGGAAGCAAAAAACCCTTTGAATTAAACTAACATTAGTTGTCTGTTACTGGATAGCACAAAGAGAGACAGAAATTAAGGACTAACAATATTCTGAAACTAGCATGACCTTTAATAACGTCAAGTTAATAAATCACTTCAAATGTAAATCTCTGTCTTCTCTCACCTTGAGTTCTGAATACCTTTAATCAAGTAGTGTAATAGAAATTTTGATGATCAAAGGATGTAACTGCTGGCAGAGTGAGACTACAAGTTGGAGAGACAACTGGGACTTAAAATTTGGGCTGTTCAACAAAAAATGCTTTGGAAATCCAGTCTCTCAGGAACCTGTAAAACCTAACAAAGTGACGGAAAAGGTTTCAATATTTAACAAAGGGCAGTGTAAAGCTTGTAAAGCCCAGCGTGGGTGAAGCAGGTGGCAACTCAGAGACAACAGGAAGATAGGAAGGGAAGAAAGAGACTTCAAGGTGAGTCACAAGATCGACATTCACAAACACAGCTGTGTGGAACAAGTTCTGGTAGCCTGTGTCCCAGCAGGGATCTTCTGTGACACCATTCCGCTGGGAAAAGAAGAGTAGACACCGCTAGAATTCAGAGACCTGTGTCCTGCTCATATGGTGTATAGTAAAGCCAAACTCACAAACCCTAAAGAACCAAGGATAAATGTGGAGTTTCTGTCCTGCTGAGGAACCTGAGGGCAGCTGCAGTACCAGCATCCTAATGTCGCTGTTCTGCAGCAGATCTTTGTGAAAGCTGAGGCAAAGGTCCAATATCACTCATTCTGTTGTCTTCTTTACCGTGAACACAAAAATGACTTGTATGCATCTGATTTTTAGGGTTTTTTATTATCTATATGCCAAAAATCTACAAGTATAAACAGGCATTGTTTATAAGCCTTCTATCTGGAGGAGGAAGGTGTAAGGATCAACAAAGGAGAAAATTCAAAGCGGCATCAACCTGTTTCACACACCTCCCTCCCCACATAGAAGCTGTACTGAGACTGCTAAATTTGAGTTGTTCATGTTTTCTGAGTGAGTTCTAATTAATGCATTTGCTCTCTAGGCTCTTTCTGGTGGGGTGTAAGGCAGCATAAGGCCATCATGGTTTTCTCCTTGTTTATTGATATTATTCCAGGCACAAAACCACCCTCATCTTAGGGTATGTCTGTCCCTCCATACTTAGGAAGCTTCTCAAGAGGCCAAAAATGATATCCTTACAAGAATAATAAGTTTTATAAAGCTCTTAATCATATAAATCGGAGCAAGCTCCTATGAAATAAAAATGAAAGCTTGGCTCCACTGAAATCAAACATAAGCCTTTGATTTCAGGGTGGACAGAATTTCATAAAACACCTGGAAGAGAAATTGGGTGTTATGTCTGGTTAAATGCAGCACAGGGGGAAGCATCCACAGCAGAGTACTAGGTTATTTGAGCCTTTTATGAGGAACATAAAAGCCAGAGATCTGGTGCTGAGTCCACTGTTTAGACTCTCTCGAAAATGACAAGTAATTCTTACATATTGTGGAAGATTTCAGCGTGTTCTGGAATGCAAATATCTAGATTTCCTCTATCCAAAACAAAAACTTCACTGCAGGGCGCTGACTGCTGCAGTACTGCTCTGGCCTGCCACGGTGAAAACTGGACACCTCCAAGCAGAGTCACTGATGTGGCTTTGTCGTGCTTTGCCACATTACCTCCAAAGCTGAGATAGCCTGGGAATATGCACAACCACAGCCACACAGCACTATACCTCAGCTAAGAAGCGTGATGTACAGCGGCTGTTTCAGATTATCAATGTAATAAATGGAAGCTGCATCATCTGCAGTCCAAATAACCCATTTATAGAGAATCAAAAGCAGAATTACCAAGTTGCCTTTCCCTGCTGCTTCATGCTCTAGCACAGGCAATGTGAAAGACACTTTGGCCATGGCTCTGTTTAGCATTTTCTATGAGATATATAAACCAGAACATAATAAATGCATCTATGTGTGCGTATATTTATATGCAATTACACATATTTGAGTCAGTTTGTTGCAGCGGTCTGCATTGATCAATTATATCTATTGCTGGTCCTTCAGGTTGCCGTTTTTCAGCAGAGGACACAGGAGTTCAGCTCAGGGGATGGACTGCTGCTTTTAAACACTGCACACCCCTCTTCGAGAAACGCAGGTCTCAGGAGGAGGCAGAGCCAGGCTTGCAGGGGATGAATAATTGCCTTCTGGAAGCGAGCTGCAGCACTCAGTGTATCTGTGCCTTCAAAATGTAGTTTTCAGTCCCCATCTGCAGGCAGGATGGAGCAGAGCAGCTCAGCACCCCAGCTGGGCTGGGGGCACTGGGATGAGCTGGGCACAGGGCTGGGAGGCATTGGGCTGAGCTGGGGTAAAGTTGTGGCGCTGCAGCAGAGGATGAAGAAAAGTTCTGCCATGCAAATCATCACAGTGATCTGCACATAAAATCTTGTCTGCTATTCATTGCTTAATCACCCACCAGCTTTAAGAGTCTGGTCTCCTTATACCGCTGTAAATGGGCAGGTGTTCAGTTTTTCTGAAGTTCTGACAGAGAGTCAGAGTCGGGGATAAGCACAGGTCCGCAATACTCATACACACTTATTCTGGTAAAATGGTAGAAAGTAATAACTTTAAAATTAAGGAGGAAAAAGCTCTACACAGACACCTATCGCATTTGTGCCATGGGGCAGAGCAGAAGTGTGAGTGGCAGAGTGTAACACACGGGGGCAGCTCCAGGGATGCAGAGAAGAGCAAAGCAAAGCCCTGCAAAAACTGGAGGACTACAACAAGAGCTGAGGCTGGTGCCCTGTACCGGTGAGCCAAAGCACCCACCTTAAACCACAGTAGCTTCCCAAGTCTCATGCCAGACTGGAATTTCATGACAATTGAAAGAAGAAAGCAAACTACCTGCTCAGACAGCAACACGCATATCTTTCCAGCTCAAGGCAAGGGCTACACACAGGAAGAATGTGGGGCACTTGTGGTTGAGCTGCGAGCTCCACAGCACCCGAACAGTGGTTCACTGCTCCCTCAAACACGAATAATCACCAGGCTCCCGCCTATACCAAATATTTTGTGTGTTTGAGAAACTGGTGCCCAAACCCTAAGACAGTCCAATCTTAAAGGTAAATTTCCCTTGCTCCCTACTTTGGAAAGCAGAGGTTTTAGCTTCACAGAATCACACAGAATCACTAAATCGCTATGGCTGGAAAAGACCTTTAAGACCATCAAGTCCAACCATTATCTAACTGTCAGGGCCACTACTACACCATATCCTTGAGCACAATATCTAGACAGCTTTTAAATACATCCAGGGTGATTGAACCACTTCCCTGGGCAGCTTCTTCCAGTCTCTGATAACCCTTTTGGTATAGAAGCTTTCCCTAATGTCCAACCTAAACTCTCCTGGCATAACTTACTGCCGTTTCCTCTTGTCCTGTCAGTTGTGACTTGGGAGAAGAGACCAACACCCACCTCTCTACAACCTCCTTTCAGGGAACTGTAGACAGCAATAAGGTCTCCCTACAGCCTCCTTTTCTTCAGACTAAACAAACCCAGCTTCCTCAGCCACTCCTGGTAAGATTTATTCTCAAGACCCCTCACCACCTTCATTGCCCTTCTCTGGACCCGCTCCAGCACCTCGATGTCTTTGGTACACTGCAACACCCAAAACTGAGCACAGTACTCAAGCTGCAGTCTCACCAGTGCCAAGTACAGAGGGACAATCACTTTTCTGTCCTGCTGGCCACAGTATTCCTGATGTAGGCCAGGATGCTGTTTGCCTTCTTGGCCACCTGGGCACACTGCTGGCTGATGTTCAGCCAGCTGTCGATCAACATCCCCAGGTCCTTTTCTGTCTAACACTTTTCCAGACACTCAGCCCCAAGTCTATAGCATTGCCTGGGGTTGTTGTGGCACAAGTGAAGGACTTGGCAGTTGGCTTTGTCCAAGCTCATGTGATTGGCCTCAGCCCATTGATCCTGCCTGTCCAGGTCCCTCTGAAGAGTCTTCCTACCCGCAAGAAGCTCAACACTCCCACCTAAATTGGTGTCATCTGCAGACTTACTGAGGGTGCTCTCAATCTCCTCATCAAGGTCATTCATAAAGATACTAAACAGGAGTGGCCCCAGCACTGAGCCCTGGGGAACACCAGTTGTGACCAGGCACTAGCTGGATTTAACTCCATTCATCACCACTCTCTCAGCCCAGCCATCCAGCCAATGTTTGATGCAACAGAGTGTACATTGTCCAGGTCTAGGGCAGCCAGTGTTTTCACGAGAATGCTGTGAGGAACAGTATCAAAGGCTTTGCCAAAGTCCAGATAAACAACGTCCACACCCTTTCCCTCGTCCACCAAGCAGGTCACCTTGTCATAGAAGGAGATGAGGTTTGTTAAGTAGGACCTGCTCTACATGAGCCCATTTTGATTGGGCCTGATCACCTGGTTGTCCCGTAAATGGCACGTTATGACACTCGAGGTGATCTGTTCCATGACCTTTCTTGCACTGAGGTCAGACTGACAGGTCTCTAGCTCCCTAGACCCTCCTCTCAGCCCTTCTTGTAGATGAGCGTCGCATTTGCTCATCTCCAGTCCTTTGTTACCTTCCCAGTTAGCAAGGACTGCTGATATATTATGAAGAGTGGCTTGGTAAGCTCATCCACCAACTCCTTCATACTCTCAGTTGTAACCCATCTAGCCCCACAGACTTGTGTATGTCTAGATGGTGCAGCAGGTCACTCACCATTTCCTCTTGGATTATGGAGGCCTTCTTCTGTTACCCATCCCTGTCAAGGACCTGGCTACCCAGCAAACAACTAATCCTGCTGTTAAAGACCAAGACAAAGAAGGCATTAAGTACCTCTGCCTTTTCCTCATTCTTAGCCACTGTGTTTCCCCTGCAGCCTGTAAAGGATGAAGATTCTCCCAAGTTCTCCTTTTGTTGTTAATGTATTTATAGAAGTCTTTTACAGCCATAGCTAGATTGAGTTTGAGTTCGGCTTTGGCCCATCTAATTTTCTCCCTGCACAGCTTCACTGCATCTTTGTAGTCCTTCCGAGCCGCTGCCCCCTTTTCCAAAGGCCATAAACTCTCCTTCTGTTCCTGAGTTCCAGCCAAAGCTCTCCATTCAGCCAGCCCAACTTGTTGAGGCGGGAATAGACCTTCAAGATCATCAAATCCAGCCTATGACACAACACCACAACACCTAGCTAGATCATGTCACTAAGTACCACATCCAATCTTTCCTTAAACACCTCCAGGGATGGCGACTCCACCACCTCCCTGGGCAGTCCATTCCAGTGCCTAATGACCCTTTCCATGAGGAAGTGTTTCCTAATATTCAACCTAAACCTCCCCTGGCGCAGCTTCAGGACGTGCCCTCTTGTCCTGTCACTAGTTGCCTGGGAGAAGAGCCCAATCCCCACCTGACTACAGCTTCNCCCTGGGGCACACCACTGGTCACTGGACACCAGCTGGATGTCCTTTTCTGTTAACAAGCAACAGGTCCAGAAGGGCAGCTTCTCTAGTTGGCTCCTTCACCAGCTGTGTCAGCAAGTTCTCTTTCACACACTCCAAGAACCTCTAGGACTGCTCCATCTCTGCTGTATTATATTCCCAGCACACATCTGGGAAGTTGAAGTTTTCCACAAGAACAAGAGGTAGCAGTCATGAAACCTCCCCCAACTGCTTAGAGTATTTCATCAGTCTCATCATCCTAATTGGGTGGTCTGTAACAAACTTCCACCACGATATTTGCCTTGTTGGCTTTCCCTGTGAGTCTTACCCATAAACACTCAACCTTGTCATCTTCATCATTAAGTTGCAGACATTCATGTCCCTCCTTGACATAGAGGGCCACCCCACCGACTCACCTTCCTTGCTTATCCCTTCTGAAAAGTTAGTTGCCATCAACTGCAACACTCCAATCATGAGAGTCATCCCACCACATTTCTGTGATGGCATCTGTATCATAGTTTTCTCACTGCACAATGGCCTCTCTTCCTGCTTGTTGCCCATGATTCGTCAATCAAAGGCAAAAGGAAAGTATAACTCAGTCTTTACTTTCAAGTAAGAGAATATTCCCTTTAGCTGAGGAATCCGGAGGTCTTGGTTAAAGTCCACCTTCCAGCCCTTCCTCGTGTTAGAAGGTTTCACTGTTATCTAAGCACTCTCATTTGCCTGCCGACAGACATTATTGATACACGCAATATTACTCAAAGTTGTCAAAAGTCATTTAAAATCCCATCAAGATCAGCAAAGTGAATAAGGGGGCTATTAACCCCTAATTCTAGCTAGTCAAGAACTGTACTTTCACTAGTTTCTAATGAAAATTACTCTGTAATAAGTTTGTCTTCATTTTTTGTTGTGACACAGTCCTTTAATTAATGTATTTTCACAGCCAAAGTAATGAGTTTTCTCTATCGTATCTGTCTAATAATATATCTTCTAAGAAAAAAATGTGATTAATCATTCTTTAAAACATTGGCTTCATGACTTTTTTTCATTTCATTTACACTATCTGCATAGATAAATTTTAAAAAAAAGTTTCCATCACCCTCCCAGAATAGGATTAATTTACTATAACAAAAATGGATGGGAGCATCAGAAGTGCTCACTCCAAATATGCTCACAGTGACTAATACCATGAATATGAAAAGCTATCTTAACGGATTCTAAGTTGCAGATGGATCTTGGCAGAAAGGAAGCCAGAGGAAATGAATGTAATAGCTGCAAAACATGTAAAAAATGACAGAGGGGGGAAAGTCTAGACAATGTGACATGATTGCCATGTTCTCCAGCTTGGAATGCGAAGCTCGTCTTCTGATTGTTCTGAGGTTTGATCTGCCGTACACATATCTTTCTTCAAACCCATATGGGCAAGTAATTTGCCATATGTTTCAGTACATGGCACAAGTACCTGGAGATGTACTACTGCTAATGCTGTAAATAGAAAAAAAGAACCAAAAGAATGTCCCCGTGTCTCTCTGATACACTAATGAGAGGGTGGAGCATTCCAGGATTGTTTTTAAAACAAATACCAGCTCTCTTCATGGTATCTTCTCCCTCTCCATGCTCATAGTCATGTGAGATCTCCCTGACTCACAGAGCCATGGGACCACAAAAGAGATCTGGGGGTTTGGGTCGATGGCAAGTTGAATAAGAGTCAACAGTGTGTCCTGGCAGCAAAAAGAAGAGCCATGTTCTGGAGTGCCCCAAGCACAGCATATCCAGCCAGGCAAGGCAGGTGACTGTCCCACTCTACACTGCACTGGTGCAGCCCTGCCTCCAGTGCTATGTGCAGTTTTGGGAGCCTCAATATAAGAAGGACATCAAACTCTTAGAGTGTGTCCAGAGGAGGGTTGACCAAGATGCTGAAAGGCCCCAAGGACAAGACCTACGAGAAGCAACTGAGATCATTTGGATTGTTTTGTTCAGCTTGGAGAAGAGAAGGCTGAGGGGTGATCTCATTGCAGTCTACAACTTTCTCAAGGGGCCACAGTGGAGGGGAAGTGCTGATCTCCTCCCTGTGGTGACCAGCAATAGGACAGGAGGAAATGGAATAAAGCTGTGTCAAAGTTCAGATTGGACATTAGGAAAAGGTTCTTCACTGAGAGAGGCCACAGTAACAGGCCCCTTAGGGAACTGGTCACTGCACCAATCCTGTTGGAGTTCAAGTTGTGTCTGGATGATGCTCTTCATCCTATAGTTTAGTGTCAGGCAGTTCTGCAAGGAGCAAGGAATTGGATTTGACGATCCTTATGGGTCCTTCCTGACTTGAGATCTTCTAGGATTCCATGATTTTCCACAATCCGTGTCCAGGACCATGCTGCAGTCACTTCAACCTCGCATGGAGAAAAGACCCAGGATCTCCCTTTCCTTCCACTCCCTGTGAAACATAGGAAGAAATCCTGAGTACAAAGACTCGTGCTTGACGTTTTTCCTACGCCTCTGCCTCCCTCCACCATGCAGAAATTACATGCATTATGGGCAAAACTCTGCTTTTGTGCAACCTTACTCCCGGTTTTATCATTATGCTAAGTAACATAAACTTTCTATATACTCAGCCTTCAACAAATGAGGAAATGACATCTTTCTGTAGAGAAAATGTGTTCTTCTCAAGACCCTCACTGGTAATTCTTGGTCTTGTCCTAAGTCTTTCTCCTCCTCACATGTACCACGCTGCTCTCCTTTCCCATCTCATTGAACTGCTTGCCTTCTCCTCCCAATCATGCCACAATTCCTCTCAACCTGCTTCATTCACACATGAACAAGGCATCATTCCATCATAAACCAAACATCTCCCTGCAAATCTTAAAAGAAGCTGTCAGCTGGTGATAGCTAATTCAAAAGAGGGTATGGAATCTCAAAATTCTTAAACATACTGAAAAAAATCCTCATTTTATTGAGTAAAGCACCTAAATAACCTTTACGACCTCAGATAGTTATCAGTGTTATATTTGTCTGATACATCATTCACCCGAACAGTTGCCAAGCTTCAGGACATCCTGGTTTAAATCAGGCTATGGACACCCACACACAGGGTATCTCCGGCCTCTTGAGTCTGTTTATATTGATGCTGATTATAACTCTTTGCAAAGTGTTCCACAGCCACTGAAGTTTTGGAACACTAACTGCGGTTGTCTGTAGTCAAGCATTCAGTAGCTTTCTGCTGCTTACATCTAACTGATAACTGAAGCCAAAAAGGTGTGATTTCAATGGACATTCAAGTGAAAATTTTCTATAAACGCTCCAGCCTGATTGTAACTGTGAGATTTTTCCCTCTCTCGTGACAACAAAAAACAGTAGCATCACAGGCATGTTAACTAGGTAATACCAGCAGTAGGACTAAGCAAAGTGCGTTCCTCAAGAACAGGAAGAAATAATGCTTCCAGATGATACTTCCATAGAGTCTGCATAACTTCGGAATGTCTTGTGCACAGTCAGCAGTAGACCCAGTCAGAGGAGTGTGCCATCTGTGCTTACACTCGCAACTATATCCCAAAGTGTCTGTAAATGTTTTCTCAAATAACAATTGCATTTGATAAAGAGCATCACAGAGAATTAACAGTCCTGCAGTCTTGCTTGCTGATCTTTGTCGGTTTTTATCTCTTGGTTTACTTTGTATTCTGATACAATGAAAGTCTTTACATTTTTAAAACATAGATCTGTGTATACAAGAAAATCTTCTGTGGCTGAAATAGGCACCTATCGTTCCTTGTCTTCTCCATGTGGCTCCTTGCGAAGAGAGAGCCTCTACCCTCTTTGTAGTCACACTTTAAGTACTGGAATACTGTGATGAGGTCCCCTCTGAGCCTTCTCTTCTCCAGGGAGAAAGGACTAAACTCTTTCATTCTTCCCTCTTAGGACAGGGTCAGATAGAGCTTTGATCATCTTTGTGGCCCTCCTTTGGATCCTCTCCAGTCTGTTTGCACCTAAGGTGAGTGGAAATTTTGTAATGTTTTTAATGCACCATCACCACTATCCAAGCTATCTAATCTACGGGATTTTCTCGTTCTGCAATGACAGCTACCAGTTTTGCAGAGCTGGGCTGGTATCTTGATGAGCAGAAGTCACAGCTGTTGTTAGAAGGAGCTGGATCAAAAGATCAGATCTGGGAAAAAGCAAGTTGCAGTTCTCAATATATTCCCCAAATATGAGCTCCAAGTGTTAACTCTGCATTATCAGTAGTAAATTCAACAAGTCATCAACTTTATCTTCAGTGAAAGTAGATTTACTTACTCTTTTATTTACACTAAGATCTTGGGGTTCTTTCTATGTTAGTTTCAAGCATTAGTAATCTATTTTGCCTTTTATTTCAAGAAAGGTTACTGGCCCAGTTAAAAGAATTTGAAAGAAATTAAATATAAAGGTAGCGGCAAAACCTGCTATGCTGGTCCCAGTAGTGCATTCATCGGTTGTGCAATATTAGGCTAACACAAAGAACATTTTGAGAAATACCGTTATGCTGCTGCGTAGAGAAAAATGTTTCTGATTAGCATGTACTCAATATGCTTGGAAAATTAGTTCTCCTTCAGAGAGTTCCAGCAACAAGTGAAACATCTGTTGCTTCCTCCAAGTTACAATAATTATTTCACAATTATTCTTTTGAATTTCTAATTTTTTATTTTTATCTAGAAAGCTGGGATCTGTGGTGCAATTGAAATGCACAATGTGCCCATGCGCACGGGAAGGAAGAATGGGAAATAACGGCAGTCGCTAACTGAGGCGTTATGTCACCTCACGGCCAAAACTGTTGGCTGTCAACATTATTTGCATTCACTGTATTAATTCCACTCTATACACAATGGGAATTAATCCCATTTGAATAGTTTCAATGGCTCCTATTTATTCCAGGGTTGATGCCAGCGATCGCTGTTGTGCGTAGTTACACAATATGCTTTCTTCAGCCAAAAAGCCAGCTTCAAGTTTCTAGCCCCCTACCACAGTGCATTGCCTGTGCAGCTGTATCGGAACCAACGCTCATGCTATAAATACTCCTAAACTAAATCATGTTAAAAGAAAATCACAACTGGGCTGGAGTAGAAAACAGCATGGCAGCAAAACCATGCAGCTGCACTCAGGAGAGGAAGGAATTGCTTCAGCCAGCTTCATGAGCAGTGAAAACAACGCTGTAGCACAAACTAGCAAGAGCTGTGAACAGTCAGACCCCTTGACAGGACAAAAGTCAAAAGACCAGCCAGAGACCTTATCCCATGGTAACATTGACTAGGGATAGGTTCACCTCATTATATTCAGTTCTGGTTATCTGCAATCAAGAGCTATTACTTTAAAAGGTGATGAATAAAGGAGAGGTATGAAATGCAGGTTAAATATTGTGCTTTGTTCTTCCCACTGTGTTTGCCTGCACAGTAACAGCGCAAGTGCCAGAGGCCACTGCCTCTTATAGAAATAGGGCTCCAGCGTGAGCCTCTGGTTGTCATCAGAGTTGTTTTCACATTGGTCAGATGAATAAGTAACTTACTCAAAACACTTAGAAGCCATCTAACTTTGTAGAATGGGTTTATAAAAGACTGGAACCGGGATTCCTTTCTGGAGGACACAGGTGAAATGTCAGTGGTTCCCTCTCTGCTAGATTTTTTGGTACTATTTTTATCTGCCCTGCAAACATCATTTGGCCAGCCAGTGAAGGCCTGCAAGGAGTATCTTTGACACAGTTGCAAAACTACAGCCTGAAGATAATGTAGGAGACATATGGAAAGCCTTGTCTCTGTCACCTCCATTCCTTTTGAACACAGGGGACCCTTGATTGCTACTGCCAGGAGGATTCACATCAAAGTGGCTGCTCTGCACAGAGGATCCTGGCCAAGCAGGGAGGCCCTATGTTAGTGGATGGGTTTTAGAGCTCACCGACATCACATCTTTACATATGGCAGCAGCATTGTCAGATTTTCAACAAAACAAGTGAAGAATGAAAGCAGCGTTACCGCTACATCTCCCTGAAGAAACATGAGCATCACTTCTCCCAGGAGTAGGTCCAGTTTAGAGCCGATCTTTTCTGGCCGTCAAATTTTAATAGTAAAGAAACAGATCTCTACAGGTACTCCTGTGTGTTATTCTGGTGCTGGCTGTGACTATTTTCAGTGCTGTTGCTATTCCTGTGCTGTGCTGTCCCCAGGCTGCGGAGCCTCGAGCTGTACAGAGGTGGGCAGTTCACCAGCTGGAGTAACCACAGCTCAGGGGGAGACTCTCTGAGCACTGGTGCAAGCTTACGGAATCTGCATTTGGAATTTCTTCTTTTTTTTTTTTCAAAGAGCAAACCAATAAAAGAAAAAAAAGAAAAAAAAAAGAAAAAAATGCCTTCCTTTCCAGTGGCAGCTGACCCAATCACACAGCTGTGAACACTGAAGGCTTCACTGCAGAACTAAACAGCAAAGTAGCATTAATCTGTCCTCATTTAGGTACCTAAAAGTTTCACAGCTGATTCCAAACTATCCACACTACTTTTCTTCTACACTCAAGAGATAAATACCCCAGAGGACAACTAAAACGTGTCAAAGATCAACTGAATGAATCCCTAGTGACTGCAAAGGAAGGCCTGGAGCAATTCAGCATCTACCTTTTAGACATCTGTAGGTCAACTCAATGAACCCTATGCAAAGTGTATGACCACGGCCATAGGTATGGGGAGCAGGGCCTGCAGAGCTGTTGGGAGAGTGACCTTTCATCACAGTCAAGCCCTTATCCCTAGGCTGGTTTAGTTGTCTTTGATCCAAATCAGCACTACTGAAGAGACAATTTAATGAAATATTAGAGCGCTCCTTGCTATGCCAAAGTAAAACAACTATCTTCCCAAATCTCACTGGTTTAGTGCCATCTACAACTTAGGTTCCATTTGTTTAACTGCATTTTTTAGCCAGCCAAGTAATCCGCTTCCCATCCACTCACATGCATGGGATACAGCAAAAGTAAAAGATTCCATTTAATTTACAACCACGTGCCCAGAGACTCGGGCTTGGATCGTGATATCGTTAGGAGGCAGCTGCCTAATCCCTGACAAATTTCATTACTAGTAAGACCAAGGTCACGGAGTTTGTAAGGGCTAGAAGCAAAATGTCGGGTGGGTGGGTATTTAAGAATGTAAGTGTGCCTAAGCATGAAGTACTGGCAATTTTAAACATTAAGACTACAGTAATAAATGAATAAAAATGAAACAATTGTGGAAGTTTGACCATTAACTGAATGTGCTTTCTTTTGCTTGAATTTATTAATCAAACATAGGAAAAAAAAGAAAGTAAAAAGGATAAATCTTTCTGCAGCATGATCATATTTCATACTTCAGATAATAAACTTACACTGGAAAAATTGAATCTGACCAGCAATCAGTGCTGTTTATTTCATCACAGGTGCTTGTGTCCCTACCAAAGGTTGTAGCTTCATCTCTCAAGAGCCAGGAAGGAAAAGAAAATCTCTCTTGATTTCTCCAGAGAATCCCATTACTGATAGCAGGAGACATGGCATTGCATACAGCCCAGAGAACTGACTTTTTGTCATGAAATCCAATCGGCAGCAACTTCAGATTTCTGAAATTTTGTTTAAAGATGGCAAGTGTCAGCTCAAGTGTAAAATCACTAAAGAGTGGAAAAGAATGGGGAAGGAAAAGGTTAAAATTTTTTCTATTATTTCATAACAACACCCTGGAAAAGTTATTTTTAATATGTTGATATTAAATATTGACTCTCCAACATTTAATCTAACTATACAGAAATTTTACACTTGCATAATGAAGACGTGTACCAAAGCATGGAGTTCTCAAATGATGAGCTCACATTGGCAACTTGACAGTTATTGCAGCTAGCATCAACCAAATGATTTTCTTTGCCCTTTCCCATTTATTCCTATTGCCAAAATTTCTGCAAAATTCCTACTGTAAAATTTCCCTGGTGAAATCAAGCTGAGACTTAGATTCTGGCCTGAATTTTTACATTAATATATGATAATTAAAATCCATGGCCCTATATGCCTGCTTAGATAAAACTCCATTGCGTCTTTGATATGACAGCTCTAGAGCCAAGACCTTCTGACATCTTGTTGCCAGAAAGCACTATCAGGCTCTGATAGCGATACCAGATGAAACGCAGAACAGCTGCTGTGGTGGTGGCAGTGTGCTCCACCACAGGCCCCAAGTCAAGCTCTCTGCAAGGGGCTGATCTCTGCCTGGAGAAGCAGATCCAATTACTGATGCAGCCAAAAGATGGTTGACAAATTTTCTCTCACATAGAACATCCTCTATACCAAACATGCAAGGTTAAGCAATAGTCTACAGCATCCTCAAGACTACCGCAGTTGCCCATATCTATTAAAGTCCATGAAGTACAGCATTCATAAGGATCAAAATGACTGAACAAGACAAACACCCAGTGGCAGTAGCTGACCAGCTTTGACATTGGTTGCAGGCAATGGGGAGCTTCTACATTTAGAATCAATCTCTCCATGTGATTTAGTGTCCCCAAAACAAATTTAATAAGCCACAGTTATCTACAGCCACGGGTCAGCAAGAGTCTTCAGCTTGCAAGATGACCATCCTGCATTCACAGCAAGACCAAGTGACAAAGGATCAGACTCAGCACTGCAGCCTCCTTGGTGATTTCTGTAGTCTTTTGTTATTATCCCTAACTGTTCATTCACTGCAAGTACTGTCTCAGTCACAATCAAGGGAGCTAGAAGCACGCTACGGGGAAGATCTTGAAGTCCCTAATAGAGAAGGCTTCACAAGTAGGCCCTTCTCAAAGCTGCCTGTACATCTAGAGAACATGCACAAGTCTGACTGCTTGAGGCAATAAGGAGAAAGTCTCTGCCAAGCCACAGGCGATGCTGGGCTCACATTTTATGTTTAATAATGCAGATGTCCAACTCATGACAGTAGAATTGTCACCAGAAGTGGGTCAGGGTGCAGTAGGGCCAGGTATCAGAGGAATCACACTCCCTTCCTTTCCCAAGTTATCCTTATCACCAACTGCCCATGGCAGCCTTGGACATTTCCCCCTTCCCAGGGGAACTGTTTGGTTGCTGTCCCCAGTGGGGTCTGTCTGCTCTATCGGCAACGCCATAGGCAAAAGGAGCAGATAAAACGAGCAGAGCTGACACATGTTACCGCAAACACCTCTATTGCCCCAGTCATGAATACTGCCAGTACAGATCTTCCAGATGTTTTGAAGCATTCCTGTTGACTCCCAGGCCAGATGCTCCCCAAAGCCCAGCAGAATTGCCAAAATTAACCCCTGGGCGAACATACCTCATACAGAAACTTCAAAGGACATCTCCAGGCTCCATCCATCACAGATGACAAGATGATGATGATTTTCAGGAAAAAAGTCAGCAAAGCAGGATCCTGACAGCCCAGCAAGAACTGGTTAGTTTTCATAAGACTGACAGTGTAAAAAGGCAGCATTTGAGAGGAAAGCCGCAGTACCAGTGAAGATAGTTGTGATTTTGTTGGTTTTTTTTAAACAGAACAAACCAAACAACATGGGCACCTTCTTCAGATGACTTCTTCTGCTATCTTGCAAATAATGACACTGGAAGACTGCTTTCCCCATACAGTCTGTCAGTTGGTATTTGTGACTTAAAGGTTTGCTTCCCCATCTCCTGCACCCGTACAGCCACATTTCATTCAATCATATAATAAAACTGAGATTGCTCTATGGACTAAGAAACAAAGAATCATGCATTCCTTCTCTTTCAAAGTTCTCTCTTACACTGCAGCAAATACCAGCAGAATCAACAGCCTTTTTCCTCCAACAGACAAGTTGGATGACTTTGGGTTTGTAGTACCCTGTAAAGACAGCAGCAGTAGCCCACTACTACCATCTGTAAAAACCAGAGAAGTAAGTCTCTCTACTCTACACTAATGGATGTCAAAGATGGATCTTTGACACTTGAACCGGTAATATTCTTCAACATTACCTGCAATGAAATGTGCTCATTATCCAAAGAATCTTTAGGAAGCTACTAAATTTGATACCAAAGGGTTTTAAAGGTCCCATCCATAGAAGATAACCACAAAGCTCAAACTGTTAAAGTATCTTTCTGCATTTTGCCTGTATTTTAACTCATGCTGGGCTATTCGGGCATATATTAAACTGCAGAACATTATAACTTTTAAAGAAAAGGGTTGTGAAATTATTTTTATCTTTTTGCAGTACACGTAACGAATGACACACTGGATGGTTCACTGGAAAAATTAGGTTTACAAACGGGTTTACAATTGTATAGTAAGCAAGTAGCACAGAGAAAAGCTTTTCAAACTCACTCCTGTGGTTTCCTGTAAGGTCTTAGATCCCTTCAGATTACAAATGTGGCACTCAGAAGGCACTCAGCTCCGTGCTATGAGTTCTGTGGAACTCAAACGCTCTCATTAGGAGGTACCAGGATTTCCCAATCATAACAACTGGTGTAAGAGAGGACATATTCCGCGTATGCTCAATTTGTGGCTGAACAAACAGCTGCTTACAGGCCATGTAGGATTTTTTATTGGATTGGATGGCTTTAAGAAGGTCAGGATTGATAAAAATGGGACACAATCTGAAGCAAGGCAGAAAGCAACACTGCATTGGTTAGATCCATCGTCTTCAGCTCAAGAACTATTTTTGAAGGTACTTAGACATAGATGGGGGCTGGAATAAGGAACCATGTATAACATTTACTGGCAGTATCTGGGAATTCTGGCAAACTAAGGTGTCACCTAGAGATGAATGGCTCTCAGAAGATGTCAGTTTCTCATGACCATCAAAAGAAATTTTAAGTTGTAAACTGCCTACATTTGGAGTAAGTTTAGAAAGTGAGGAAATGAAGACAAGTGTGGAGTGTTACCTACTGCCAAGTAGGAATGGGCATACCACAAGCAGAATAAGTTTAAAGTCCAAAGATTAAGCTTGGGAAAAGCCAAAATCAAGCTAATAAAAATGGGTGTTTGAAAGCTGTTAATAGAAGAGTTTTCTGTTAGGAAGTATTTCACTAATCAGTAAACAAATAGATAAAATACATGTTACCGCACATTAATTCCATCCAAATATTCCATAACATGTTATTGAAACATTTGATTTCAATAAGGACTTTAGTTTGTATGCATTTTGATTTTTATATGGAAGTATATATAGCTTGTGACATAAAAAAACAGTCAAAATGGTGATTGAAATTAATCCCTTAAATCCCAGTGAAATAAGACTGAATTCCATTTTAATATTTTTCAAATAGAAACAGTTATTTGGAAGCTGCATGTCCAGTAGTCGTAATAAAATTAAACTACTTTGCATAACTAAAAGTATCTGAAACTTTGCGTCCTTGCAATGCAGCGCAATTTTGACAATAGTCACTTGCATTCCATGGGCAGAATTTCTCTCCTAAATATTCTTTCATTTAAAAAAGAATGTATGGATTTAAATCAAAACAGGCAGACTCAGAAACATGCTGGTTGTTACTAGAAGATACAGCTCACCGCATTGGTTTTCTTTCTTTTTTACCGTCAATCGTACAAAGTTTTATTCCAAGCCTGATCACGCTTTCAGTTACAAAACATATGGCAAAAAAAATAACAGATAACACAAAAATCTGCCATGTTTCTACTTGCCCCTATTCTCTTACTGGATTTTCCATCTTGAAGGATGGAGAATAAACCTTTCCCATTTTTAACATAATGAATATACCTAATGGTAGCAAATAAAAGTTTTTATTATTTTTAATTTCATTTCACAAATCTTTTACTCTCCCCAAGCCGCCATATGTTAGTGCAACAATCCAGCACAGTGCTAGTTGCTGAGGTATACATGGTTAAACTAATTTCACCTTCAACCGAAATCGCAATGTTTTCCTTCCCTCTGTTTTTTTTTTTTTCAAAGGTAACGAAAGCCCTATATTCATCATTTTACATTTCTAAAAATAACTCCATTCTCCAGTAAAGAATGGGTTTGTAACAGTGACAGGCTGTAAAAAGCAATAGCCTTTCTTTTTTGACTCATAGAACTCCTGCTGTACTTTTTTTTCTTAAAATATATTTTGTGCAAAATTAAGTTCTGTGTAGGTCTGTACCATAATTTGGAAAAAACTGTGTATAAAATGTACTTAATTTTTAAAAACAATCCCAACATCAAACAACAGAGAAAGAAGAAACAGATCGGATGCAGCCGAAGTTTTTACATGAGAAACTAAATATAGTATGTTCTTAAAGCTCCAGTCATACATTCTTTCAAAAACCAGAATGCACTTTGGTCATGTTTAAACATTAGTACAGAGGCAAATAAAATACAAAACGCTTGTTTGTGTTGCTTTATATATAAAAATATTTTTATACCACATAAGTTTAAGATATATTACTTCAAATCTTTCAAGATTCTGAAGATTAGCAAGCATAGTGCAATGTCCAGACTCTTGTCACCTAACTACTTGTCATTTTTCAACAGGAAGCCACTATTTTAGAAACATAAAATGTAAGAATATTTGTGTCTGGTGATCTTAATCCTCCCCAAAACAATTTGTAGATTGAAAATTTGCTCCAAGTAATCCAATTCTAATGGATGAACATTTAATTTTTGCCACACTGAGTCAAGACGACTGGTCCATGTGGGAGGCAGGGCAAGAAGACAGAGGGAGAGGCGGGAAACCCAAGGCTGGAAATCCCAGCTGGGAAAATGCTGGGGAATGACCCATGCTGGGGAGAAATGGGAGGAAAGGAGGTTATTTGAAGACAGAAATCTGCTGAATCCCAGGCTTCATGAGCTCTGCTGTTTGCCAGAGGAACTTGGTTTTGTTCTTTAACTGTTCTTAAACTTCAATGTGGTACGAATGGTATATACTATAGTGTACAAGAGGAGAGCATCTATCTATCTTATGCTCACTCATTCCTAGCATTCCTTTCACCAGTAAATCTTTTGCTTGTTTAAATACTCAACTTCAACATATAATATATACTGCTCCATAGTTCACCATAATATATTCCAATTAATATACATTTATATGTATATATATATAAAGTTTCTCATTAAAAGTAACAATTAAAAGTGCACATATTGAGCATGCACAGTCAGAGCTGAGCTGAACAGCCCAGTATTTCAAATAAATACAATATTTAATTTTATCAAAATATCATACAGCATGGTAACCATTTACAATTATTGCTCTAATAAAAGTGTTATCAAAGAGCACTTGTTGACTTGTTAGATACCTTATGAATATCCCAGGATATTTAAACTGCAGCCCGTATGAGTTTAGATCCTGAAATTACTCAAAATATTCAAAATTCCCACTTGCTTCTAATAGTAACATGAAATATTTCTGCTACCTGTCATATCGTATTGTCTGTACTTTATTTTTTGCGTATGTCTCACTCTTCTGTTGCAACCAAACATATACTATTGTTGTTTTATCCTCATAAATGATTGGTGCAACTGAAGCATTCTAAGCAATTTTACTACACTATCAAAAATCAAATGACTTTCATACAGACTTACTGTAACTAAAACTGTTCAGCAATGGCTTCAGCTTTAACAACAGATACAGTAATTTAGTGTCATCCATTTCCAGGATTTCAAGTTCTCAGACACAGAGTTTTTGACCTTTCCCAGATATGACCCTTTCCAAAACTAAACAACTAAGTTCGCAAATAAAATATAAATGTCAACTAAAATGAACATACGACAGTGAGAAGATGAAATAAATACAAAGATTGCACAAGACAGTCAGATGTAAACACTTCAATTTTCCAAACAACATCCTTGAAGAGGTTGTAGCATCTGAAATACAGATTCAGTGGCTGCTTTGAGGCAGTTTTGTCATCAATGAGCTTTTCTGTAACACTGTGTTATCTCATCTTCTTTATATATTGTCAAGATTTGATCTTCCAGAGCTGAAAAAGTTAGATCAGTAAATCAACATAATTTCTCATCTCAATTTTCTGTTTACCAGAACTGCAATATCACTTTTTTTTTTCTTTCGCTGCATATTCTGTGATACATAACTTTCACACTCATTTATTTCTAATAGGAAAAAAATGAGTAGCTGTCAGCAAACTCAATGACTGATTAAGGGCTTTGAGCTACAAGTTTGTGGAAACTAACGTGCCTCATAACCTGAACCTAGAAATAGTTTCCCGAGTTTGTCATTCAGAGGGTGCCAGAGAGCAGAACCTAACAAGATAGTCCCTCAGCCATGATGAAATGACACTGTATAAGATTGGTCACAACCATACTGTATCTATCGTAATACTTCACTGCAATGCAAGACAATAATCACTTGCATCCCTTAAAGAGCTACAAAGTCAACAGTGAGAAATCCAAGAGAGAAATCAGATCTTGGATATATGAAGAAAAGTTAAATAAAGTCTTATGCTTATGGCTATAAATGTCTCTGCATTTATATCTAAGAATTCTTGGCAATTATGTGTCCTAAATGAAGTTACAAAGCCATGAAAAAGAAGGCTACTTTGACAAATATATCACTATTCTTCTGATAAGTAGCTTAAATTTCATAACCATTTTCAAAAAACAAATCTTCTAGTTAATGCAGTTAAGAATTCATTAGGCTACAATGTGTTATAACATTCTGAATGTCATGGTGGAAAAAAAAAAAGCATATTTATCAAGTAGTTACCTTTAGATTAAATCCAAGCAAGTCACTGATGACACCAGAAACAGCTGACAGGATGACTACTTGGGTGATATTATAAAGCAGCGGATTCATGGTAAGCCCATATAATCTAAAGGGACTGTCCAGTTCCTAGCAACGCAAAACGATGACATAGTTAAAAGCAAAAATTACACAAATGGGTTTTTGTTCATATATGTATGCTGAGCAATATTACATAGTTCAGGAAGTCTTCAAGTCACAGTGGAGTAAAATATTCTCCTGTTCTTCTGTATATAAAGAACTATGTGTAAGAAAATACCCACCATTGACATTGACTGTCGATTGATGGTGTTTAAATCACCCTTCAAAAAACTGGAGGCTACCCATCTAGAGCATCTAAAAATTCACTCGTGGAGCCAGGAAAACAGAGCACTAGTCTTCCTGGCACTAAGGTGCCACTATTTTAGAATTCCTTACGATTTGCCAGAATTCACTTTCAGTGTTAAGAGTTAACAGACAGAGGAACCACAAAAAAAACAAACAAAAAAACCACAAACAAACAAAAACCAAATCAAAATGAAGAAAAGAAAGATTTTCCACAGTGACCAGTTACCTCACTACTATGAAAAATCACCAAAACTGTTTTTCCTAATCCAATTCTCCTCCCTTTCTGCTAATTTTGATGAACATAGCCATAACAGGAAGATAAAGGAAAAAAAATACTAATAACCATTTAACTGCCAATATTTTACTTTTTTTTTTTTTATTGGAAGGATCAAAAATTAGCTAAAGTTAATCTGCAACAAAACTTGAACAAAGAGCCTATTTTACCAATCTTCAATTACTGGTGTGTGAATAAAGTCATTCAAACTTTTCTGGGCTAGAAGCATATCAAATAAAGGAAGAAAAAAAGAGTTTTAACATGTAAGAGTAGGCTATATCGAGTGTAACAACTATAACTGCTTTGGTCATTTGTATTTTCCAGTTTTAAATTCTTCTTTCATCCCTCTCCTGTGTTATACCCCGGGCCTTCAATAAGAACTTATAAACCCTTTTTTAAATAAAGAAGAATTTCAAAGCTCCGACTTCTTTCAAAAGAGGTGAAATAAGAATCAACAACCTTTGCACTTGTATGGAATGTGGTATAAAACTCTGCTGCAAATACAAAAGATAAAACACATGATTCTGACAAGAATAGCAGAGAAATTCTTAAAGAAAAAAGTTTTTAGATTTTGAATTCATCTTACCAATTTTGGGAGTAAGAGATTAGTAAGATTATTCAACATAATATAGTCTTCAGCAAAAGCTTAAGGATCAAAAACATCCAAACCCAAATTAAAAAAAACTAACAAAAAACCAAACAACTTCATTTAGCTAATAGGTATGAAATATATAATTGTGTTGATCATTAACTACCAAGAATTAATTTAAAGCTCATACTAGGTGGCTTGGAAATCCCATCTCACTTTTGGGCATGTTCTCGCAGTAAGCAAGTGATGGTCTGGGTCTGAGACTTGTGCCACAAAAGCAGAGTCCCCTGTTGGAAAGGCCCTGTCAGTTGATACATTTATGGAAAGAGCAAAATATGAACTTTTTTAAAAAAAAACAAAAAAACAAAACACTGAGAAAAGAATTATAAAGACTGAAGTGAATCAGATCAAGGGTTAGATCAACATCCTGTCACCTACAGCAGCTACTTCTCACCCTACCTACCTTCTCAGAGCACACAAACATTTCATCACATGAGATACCCTGAATCTGTTGCACTTTGTCTAGCCTACTTGTCCAGTCTCTCCTTGAATCCAGACAACCTTTCTGCATCCTAAGTCATTTTACTAACAGTTGCACAAGTCTGCTACCTGATGCACAGAGAATGCTTCCTTTTGTTTGTTCCGAAACCTAAAAGCTTTGCAGTCCCTTATTCATATTCCAAAAGATACAGTCAACAACTGACTTAGCCAGGCTCTCCACATCGCTGCACTATAACTCTAAATTTATTTTGCTGCCTTCTCAGCTTTGAGTCCTTCCTGACTATGCTGATTCTCTCATGGAAAGTGTTGCATACTTTTTTTTGAGCTTAGGGAATCATACACACTGTTAAAGGTGCTGGTGGGGAGAACCACTCAGTTGACTAGAAGAAATACGCTACTATCTACTACTAGCTGTCTAGATCAAACAGAGTTTAAGCTTCATTTTAAGAACTGCTCCTTGGCACACAGGGATCAGTGGGGTAAGTGACCAGAATTCAGTGTGTGAATAAAACAGGAAGGTCTTAAAGCACCACTATATGCAAAACCCACCAACTGTTTCTCTTAATAGGCTTGAACTTTCCTGACTGCAGAGTGAGGGTGTAGAGGCAACGAAAGATATAGTTTAGGTTTACGGTATGATAATCTAGCCAGTCACTGATGGGGATCCCTGCACGTGGCACCAGTATCAGTTGTGCTATACTCAATCATGGTGGTAGGGCAAGCGTGGATTGAAGAATGTTTATCTGAGGGGGGAGGAAAATACTGTTACGTTTGCCAGTCATTCCTGGGCAACTTTCTACATGACCATTCTATCTTTGACTGAATGAAGAAGTTGATTCCCCAAAGGAGAAATCAAACTCTGCCATTACCATACTTCTGAACCAAAGAGTAACAAATCGGCAGTATTTCTTAAGAACTTTACCATAACAGCAGAATTTATAATAAGATCCAAATATTGAAAACAGAAGCTAAACAAATTTAATTCAAACACAGTTTACACAACCACAAAAGCACGGAAAGTCCTCACCAAGAGAGGCTGGGAGGCAAGTCATGAATTTGTTTTCTGCAGTGTCAGGACTGGCTTCCTCTTTGAAAGCTCACTTTAGTCAATTGTAAGTTATATACTGTTAATTTCAGTGTAAAATCACATAAGGAATACTAGATCTAATTGATGTTATTTGTTAATAAAAATTAAAAAAAAGTTTTCCAAGTGTTAATATTTATCATTCTTATTTGCCATTCAGGTAGCCTTTCAGTACGTTTTGGATTAGGGAAATGCTTAGTCTGAAGGAAAAGGAGATATTTCTGGAGCAAGAATTTAGCTCCTGGACAACTGAAAGGACAACATGGCTTGTTTCCCAAATTATGACAGATCTGCTATTTTGAAATAACAGAAGAACTCAGAGGCAATTTCAAATCAAATGTGTCTTCCTAAGAACCTCAAGCACTGTTTTGTTAACAATAATAAAAACAAGTTTAAAAAAGCCATAAGACATGTCCATGTCTAGCTCCTGATGGGTGAAAGTAAGATGATTTTTCTTCTGCAGAATTCTAGAAATGGGAAGTCATAAATGTTCTTTTACTGTGAAGACGTATCTTCTACCCACCAAATACAGTCAGCTTGCAAACACAACAATTTTGCATAAGCAAAAAAACGTTTCTACTAATCAGCAAAATTCCATGTAAAAAAAAATTGTCAAATAGTTCAAAATAGTTCAAGGGCACAGCTCACTTAAATATCTGAACGACATTAAATGAAATCCATATTTTAATTCATTTATAAATGGAATTATGTAACAATTTCTCTCTGTCTTCCAAAATGATTCTTCTATGACAGTAAGTAAAGAAGAAATCAAGTATCATCTAGTTTTAATTTGAAAAAAGGGAATTATTGTTGTAGAAGAATACAAATACTCCAGCAGCTTATTACTAGAAACAGGTATTGACACTCAAAACAGACAACAAAATTACATCATTTCCCAAGCATTCATCATCCTTCCATTCTGAAGTACCTTCTCTCAAGCTTCTCATATACTATTAAAAGATAGAACTCATTGTATATAATAATAATTTGTAATCCATTATAGCAATGTAACAGACTGTAGTGTATGAGTAAGTAGCACCGCTGTGCAAGAGTTACAAAGCAAATTTCAAGCAAAGTACACTGTACTGCCTGCAGAAGCAACACAACTGACACATTAAGCAATCCATTCTGCTTCTTAGTTATGTATGATATGGTAATACTATTTTAATTCTTACCTTCAACAACTTAGTAGCAAGTTTTAAAACATTGTTCACTAGTGTCAGCTCCTCCTTCTTATTAGGCTTCTTCTCCATTTTCAAGTACAAATTTATCTGATTTAAAAAAAATACGAATAGCACCATTTATTCAGAATTTAAAGGAATTCATCTGGAAATATTAAATAACAAAATGAAGTGATTACTTAGCAGCCATATGATAGAAGAGCAATGACATTTCTGGAAGCAAGCAAATTTTTTGCTTCCTCTTTAATATTTAAGAACAAATACTGGCTCAGTACCATAGGAAAATGTAAAATTCTATGCTATAACAAAATATATTAGACTCTATAATAGCAACAACTTTAAAGTTTAGTGTAATCTACAAATGAGGCAAGAAATACCACCATATATATAAGGTTTGCATAATTTCTTTTTCCTCCGTCAGTAATTGCCCGAGGTTGGTCAATTCATTCCCAGAAGATTTTAATACTGGTATGCAGACCTTACAAGGCTTAGCATCCCCAAAAGTTATTGAATAGACTGAAATGCTAAAGCATAATTCTGTTAAAGTGCAATTTCTTTTAAAAGATTTTAGTATAATTGAGCACCATGAGTGCAGAAAATCTATCTTTCCAGTGCCTTGAAACATTGGAAAATTTAACAACTCTTCATTGCTATGAAAGAATAGTATATTGATCATTTCAACACTTCTGCAGTCCAGACTTTTTAGGTCATTGTTTCTGAGAAAGTTTAGTTAAGAACACAAATTAGCTCTCTTTTGGTCTTCTAGCAATTTTGAAACATCAGCTCTCATTCTCAAATGACCCATCTTTGATACCCTAGATCAGGTAGAGGTTAGTTTTCATTTTTAATTGCATAACAAAAGCAAATCAAAAGAAAAATATCTTGAAAAGCCATTAACTTTTTATTTTAACATGATCATCTTCAACAAAATGTTAACTTGTTCATTTTTTAATATGCTGAAGTAGTCCATCACATGACAAAGGCTCTTACCAAGCTACAGAAGTGAACCTGCATAAAGCAAGTGATGCTATATGATGCTGTAATACATTTAACCACATTGTTGTAAGGTGGTTGTTAAAACAAGGTCCACAGACATTTAAATAAAGTAACTGAATATTATCAGATCTCCCTAAAAAAGTCACTCCAAGTTTCTTATATAAGTTATAAATCAAAATCTATGCCTAATATATTCCAAAGCATATAAATTTCATTTTAAATAAATCATTCTTTTAGAGGCAGAGATTTTAGTCTTTAAATATAAAATTACTGATTTCAACAATTCAGGTTTTTACAAACAGGAATTAACTAAGAATAAAAGCCCTATTTAGCAACTTTGAGAAAAAAAAGTAAGTAATAAACCCCAGGAAGGTTCAAATATCTTTTAATAATTACTATGATTTCATTAAATTATGGGAAAAAAAAACCTACATCAATTCAATAATGAACTTTGAATCATGAAGGGAGCTTGAATGTGTATATGCACAGCTATCTACCATGTTGATGCTGAGACTTAAAACTCACAAGACAACTTTGATCAGACCATATATTCTTTTTTACTCAACAAGGAACCACGGAGACACTTAATTTACAAGACCAATTACAAACACTTTCAGAAGGACTTGAAGAACTACAGGCAAACAGCATGCAGTCAAAAAATCCCTTGATGGAAAATGATTGATCTTTTAGTTTCCCATCATGACTCCTAATCATGAAATTCACAGGTTGAATATAAAGCACACAGAAGTGGCTGGAATGCTGCTGAGAAAGTAGAACTTGCAATGTCATATTATCCATGAAGCATTTAAATGGAATCTGGGGATAGAGGCTTGTTTATCCTTTGGGGTTTTTTTGTTTTACTTTCTGCTTGGTTTAAATCTCCATTCTCTTCTTAGGAAGCCTAATAATACTGGATATTTNGATGCTGTTGGCCTTCTTGGGCACACTGCTGGCTGATGTTCAGCCAGCTGTCGATCAACATCCCCAGGTCCCTTTCTGTCGAGCAGCTTTCCAGACACTCGGCCCCAAGCCTGTAGCGTTGCCTGGGGTTGTTGTGGCACAAGTGAAGGACTCTTGGCCTTGTCGAAGCCCATAAGATTAGCCTCAGCCCATTGGTCCAGTCTGTCCAGGTCCCTCTGAAGAGCCTTCCTACCCAAGCAGATCAACACTCCCACCTAACTTGGTGTCATCTGCAGACTTACTGAGGGTGCTCTCAATCTCCTCATCAAGGTCATTCATAAAGATATTAAACAGGAGTGGCCCCAGCACTGAGCCCTGAGGAACACCGCTTGTGACTGAACTGTGTGCGATCTTCAAGGACACCAGGTTCAGATGTGCTTTTCTAGATCAAGTGAGTGTCAAGTCAATTGTTTGAGCTTAACTTCTCATGAAAGGCTAAAATGTCAGATGCAGTAGTCTGTCTCAAGAACACTGTAAACATGCTGTGGTATCTAGCTAGTACGTGAAATGAATCCGAAATGAGTTCTACCCAGGGTGACGTGCAACCTTTTTGTTTGCCGAGAAACAATTGTGAATTATATTTTGGTTTTCATTTCATAAACCTCTTGGGTGTTTTTGAGGGGAAATGACTTATAACAGGATATGCTGGATTCAATACAGAGCTAAGTGTCTGATGACATAGCACTTTCTGATTTTTTGATTTTTTTTTTAAAGTTCTGGGGCATAGAGAGAATGGTTCTTTCAATGTCCATATTGGCTTAAAATGTTCAAACGCTGACTCTCATCAGTAGCATAGCATAGAAACCTATAAAATCAAAACAAAGGCTTGACATTCTCTGTCTCCATCTCTCTCTCACCTTGCTCTCTTCATATTTTTTCCAATCTTTATATTAAACATTTCCCCATTTTCATTCTAGAAACAGAGGATATAAAATTCACTGGGACACTAGGCTAACTGTACTCTGAGGGTCAACAGAACAATGCAAAACTCTTTGGGCTCAGGAGCTCTGAGAATTTTCACGCTGGCACAAAACACAGCATTCAGGATAAGGTAAACAGACACTGTCTCCTCAGTGTCTGGCCTCATCATCTTTAGTAATGAATGAATTCTGATTGAGCCAAATATGTAAGCAGTCTTTCTTATCTTCAGTCATAAGCTTCATGTCCTGACTTTGGGAGACTCAGTTTGGAAGATTTTATTCTTCAACGTGAACACATTTCCTGTAGGAAACCTGTGGAGAGTTCTTGAATTGCCTATTTAGCTTGTCCTGAATGCTGTGGGTTTTATCAATGTGAAACCTCTTTGAGCAGAAAGAGGTTACTTCTCACCCAACACTACCTGAACATGCTTAGCTTGGAAAGCTATCAGCAGTGGCAGGCAGAGCAGAGAGGGAAATTTGCAGTAGAAGCACCAACTAGGACATTCCTGACAAAGAAAGTACATAGACCCAAAGCCAAGCTTAAGAGATGACTGAAAGAAAAAGTTTCCAAGGAGTCTAGAGGAGACTACATGTAATCCATACAACCTAGCAGTCAAAATTATTGGTCTGGAAACAGTGACCTACTTTGTAGAGGGTTTAATTTTCAAATCTCTTACTCTCCCATCCAATGCTTTGATAGGTCAGGTTTATTTTTCCTGTTTAAAACCTACTTTTTATGTTTGTGTTCTGTTAGATCTTTAATTACATCAAATAATACAGAACGATATCTCTAAGCTTGCTTACTTAAAGGGAAATTGGGATATGGCCATCTCGATGTTCCACGGAACTTTTAAACAAAGTCGCACACTTCTCACAGAAACTGAACTGGTCGTAAAGTGGTGTAAACTGGTTGTAAAGTGTTGTTATACTATACCATAATTAATTTCCTAATTTTTGATATTCTAATACATCTAAAATACATGTCTGAGACTTACCAGATGAATGACTTGCTTGAATATAAAAATATAGGTCTGTACAAATTCTCACCTGCTCAGTAAGTAATATTGAGGTATTGCTGTATTTTTTACTGGTTTCAGATCCAAGAGTAACAAATCTTAAGAGAAAAAGAGTTAGTGAAATGCACCAAATTACGAGTTCCCAATTGTAGTGACAATCAAGGAAGATCTCGTGCATGTGAAGCAGCTGAAAACAAAACAGAGAAAAAACCTCAAAATTTAATTCAAAGTAATAGTTACATTATAACATAAGAAATTATTACATATCTTCCCAACTCCAAGAAAAAAATCCCAGCAGTAAGCATATGTATTGTTTTTAGGTATAAAAGATTTCTGAATCATAATTTAAAATCAACATTGTGTCAAAGATATGAGGTTTGAGAAAAGATACGCTCAATCAGAATTTAGACACATATTTTTTCCACATCCCTAAAGCAACAGAAAAATGACGCTCTAAGACAATTTTAAAATCATGTTCAAACTTGTAAAGATGCTATTTGGGATAAAAAAAACCAACAAAATATACCCTGAAATGTACTGAATTACATAGAAAATGGAATCCAAGCAGTGTAACTGCTACATTATATTATTAAAATATTTACAGATAGCTACCAGGAAAACATTAGCATTAACTAGGTAAGAAAGTGGAAAAAAGGTACAACCAGAAGCCATTCAGAAGCTTTCCTGTATTCTTGAAACAAAAGCTCAAGGAAAAATCTTAAGCAGTAAAAACAGTCTAAAAATATATTCGCTTACTAAAAGATATTCCACTAGAGGGCAGGCTAATATTGCCAACGACCTTGCCTCTCGCAAAAATCAGCAACCAAGGTCAATCTCAGCTGTGTTTGCAAAACTGTGCTTTGACGTAGAATATTAGAAAAAAACTCCATGTTCCAAAATAATGAAAATGAAAGACGATCCAGATTTAAAAAAATAATAATTTTATCATGTTAGGCATTATGCTATCAGTAAATTTCTTTAGGTCCTACAGAATAATATTCTAAGGTAGATAAAATGAACAATATAAAAGGGAGCTTAATCTTCTGAAAAGCTGAAACTGCCGTTACTGATTTTTCACTGTGGTCTTTTAACAGGAATTGCCATGCAAAAGGCCCTCAGAGTTATTTAAAACTATTTAAGTCATGGCTATTTCTATAAAAGTAGTATTTCCTCACCTGTGCACAACAGATAAACACAACTGAGATAGTCAGTAGAAAGGCAGATGAAACTATTACGTCGACTGAGCGCTGAGGACCTCGACGCTGAAAGTAAAGGATATGCATAGAGATGAGTGAAAACCTATCCCATCAGCGCCGACATTTATCATATCCAGTTAGATTCACATCTTGAACCTACGATTCACCGTGCCTTGCAATTTGGCAACCTGAGTTCCAAACGCCATCATAGATCCTAATGATATCCCTACATTTGAATACCCTTAAAGGCATGTGAGATTAATTCAGATGCAAACATTTAACTACGAGAGCAGAAAACATTCATCACTTGTTTAGTCAGCTCCTTCATGATGTGAAATAACTTTCATTTAGGCAGCATTCCCTGTCATAAACTCCATATGGCATTAGGCTTTACCCCAAGTGTCAGATCAATGCTAACAAAAGATTTCTGGGCACCAGGTTGCAACAGGATATCAAGATATGATTTCACATCACTGAGATTTTTCAATACTTGCCTCTTTTTGGCACAGAAAAATTGTATCTATAAATCACCATCCTGTTGTGGTAGGTGCAATAAAATAATTCTCTCCCCCAGAATAAGAAGGAAAACTGGGGAACAAACATGCTTGTCTGCAAAGGTGGAACCTCAGAGTTTTTAACCATTTCACTGTACCACTAAGTAACAAAAAAAAAAAATGTTTCCACCTACTGAGCTTTTTCTTTTTATTTTCTTTTTTTTATTAAAGAATTAAACATCCTGTGCTGCTAATAGACATTAATTTCTGAACTTTGTTCTCCAGCCATGCTACTATTTGTATAAACGTGAGAAGAATGGGAGTTGTATATATGTGAGACATAACCTTGGAACTTGGTGAAAGAGATAGGAAGCTTAACTACTGGAAAAAAAAAGTGTCAGCACTGCAGGTATCCATGCACTGCTTTTATACTGAGCCAAAGTGTTTTGTCTATATAAGACTTGAGATGTGTATATTCCTCAGCTCACATCTTCACAGGTGGACACACATACAGACAGGTAATATGCAAGTGTGTTTTGGACAAATGCTATGCTAGTATATGCCAGCAGCACCACTGCAACGGGGCTCAGCCCTGCTCCTTAGCTGCTTGTCTCCATTCCTTGCATTGTTCTAGCACAGGCATTACAGAGCTGCCCGGCGAACCAAGCAAAGCAACAGATGGAGGTGAAAATTCCTGTTCTTGAGGGGCTATTTTTCAGTTGGGTCAGTTCCCTACATACATGCCTCTGATCACCGTCTGACTGCTTTTTTCCTAGTTACCTAATCATACAAATGTTTCTGGTGGCATTAGAAAAGGTGGAATATACAGATGTGGTTGTGAGGAAAGAACGCAAGATACCATCTCCGCAAGTATGGTACCACATGCAGTCTTTAAAAATCAAAATTATATTCTATTGTCCAAGTGTGATGTTATCTTCCCTTTCCTCCTACCAAGCAACACATTGGAGACTACAAGGGAAAAGACACAAGTCGCTCAAATGTAAAGTTTAAAGGGTACCTCTTTTTTACAGCCTTCCCGAGACACACTTCCGTAACACAAGGTGTTGTAAATCTATCACATCAACTCCTCTCAAAAAGAGGCATCTTTTAAGATTGTGCTTCACATTAAAAAATTCCTGTTTTCCACATTGCCCAGTCTCCACATAATAACTTTTCTATGTCTTCACAATCCTTTATCTACTTCCAAAAAGTACTGATAGCAGATTCATCTAACCTTCCTTTGTTAATTGCTGTTGCAAAGAAGCATATATGTAAATAAAGGGATTATCACCACTAACGAGAGAATGTCAGGTACTCTTCACCAAAATACTAAATAGGGAAAAACCTAGCCTCATCTCAGTTGAATTACCTAACGCAGAAAGAAAAAAATGGAAAATAAACTTGGGGGGGAAACACAAAACCAAAAAAACAACTCTGAGTCAGATAATACGGATCCTTTCACACAGAACCATCAAAACGCTCTGACTTGAAAAGAACATTAGAGAGATATAAGGAGATTACTCAAATATGAGCTGAATATACAATAGAGGGATCAGAATGTCTTATACATAATACTCAGGCACAATTGCCAGGTTCACCTGGCACGTATACACTCACAGCACAAATCTGCACAGAAATTGTCTTGCTTCATAAATTCCTTCTGTGTTAATGGCACTAACCGGTGGGGCTCTTGCAATAAGGTATTGTCTGTATTATAGTACAAGTGGTCATTTTTACCAAACATCCGCCTGAGAAACTCTTCTGCTAGCGTGAGTAAGAAGACTCCAACTCCGAACATGCTCATACTTTCTTTACTCCAAGGCAAAATCTACATGTTTACTTTCTCACAACCTGGCTGCCTGCAGACACTGCTGGCCCAGTCACTAAATGAAGTGTGTAAGTGCACAGGAGGAAAAAAAAATCAGACTAGAATACTAATCTTCCACCAATAGCATGTGAGATATTTTATATTAAAGTTGTAGCAAAAATATATGTTATTCTACCTTTAGATAGGACCTGAGAGAAAGCCACATTTTTATATTCTGTACTTTCTTCAAGCGGAAGTGAGGAACCTCGGATTTTCTTGCTCTTCTGGCAGATGTTAGATGACCAAAAAGTTTGGCAAAAAGTAGCCTCTGCAGAGAAGAAAAATGAAATTAATTTAACTGATTTTCAAGAACATTAAAAAGAAAAGGCTTCACTTAATATGTCAAAGTAATGTACAATGTATCAGTGTAAATTAAAATATGCTAATATAGTGCAAAAATAACAGTAGCATGTTACTAAAAAGAAGAGATACTATAAAATGATTTAAAAGTCTTCATATTCTAATCATAAACAAAATTTAGTTACACCTTCAGTTCCTTTCTTCAAATTTCAGATAACGGATTTGCTATGTACTTAAAACTTGTGGGAAAATCAAACCTGCCAATCATTTGCATTAGAGAATGCCTGTATCACCAAAGTTCTTTCCAACAGACATGATTATTAGAAGCAGGTTAATTCTATTTTACTGTATTAAACAACATATTTTGGCTATAATTTGAGAAAAGAAAGAAAATTTTTCTTTTGCAGATCAGCACGTATCTATACTCTGCAGCTCACTGATACTCTCTTAAAAGTTTAAATTGCAATAACAAGCAATAAATTAATAGGTGTATTATTTCAGATAGCACCTCTCACGGTCTCCAGCTGCAGGACTGATCTATCAGCAAAACAGGCAGGGCACTTGGCCACAGTCTGGACTGAACTGTTTTGAATTAATGAATGAATGAAACACACTGGTAGAACAAACTGGAATTTATAAAGTTCTTTTATTGAAACTTCTTCTCCTTAGGGAAAACTGAGACAAACTGGGATGTGACTAAGAGTTAGGGCAATGCACTGAGCCAGAAATCTAAAATGAAAGATTAAAAAGTTTTCCTTCAGAAATACTCTCCAGGAAAACAGGTTTAGCAATAGAGACTTCAGCCCATTGCAACCGAGTCATCTCCTAACTGCAAGCCCATCGAAGTGCTTGTCATCGCTGACCTATGACTCACAGTCTGCTGAAGAAAACAAGTTTAAAACATCCATAAAGTCGAACAAATGCAAATATAAAACCTTGGCTTGCTTTGGATGAAGTCTCCTGGTTTGCCGTTCATACCTGTTTGTATGTCCTCTCTGCTACACACAGCAGAAAGAAGAAAATCCACACTAGAGATACACGGACCACAAAACTTATAATAACCATTGAGAGAACCAGAACGTCTCCATTAGATCCAAATGCAGTCATAAAAAGTTCAGTGGCAGAATGTGTAGCTAGTTGTTCCAAATCTTTAGCTTGGGAAAGTCGAAACACAAATGGCATTAAACCCAAGATTAAAGATATGACATTTCCAAAAATCTGATAACCGATTCCTGGTATATAGCTGTTCACCTAAAACCAAAAGAAAACAAGGTCTATTTTTAATTCTGGAATTAATTTGGAATTAAGTCAATAAATAAATTATTGAAGTTATTGTTTTACTATCGCAAAGAGCACTTTACAAGCCGATAAGTTATACAAAATCTTCAGACAATCACAATTTACTATTAAGAATAGAGAAGTCCTCCAAGAGCATTTAATGCACAGGAATCAAATCTGACAAATGATTTAGAAGTCCAACGACATAACATTGCAGTTAAAAGGCTCTGGTGCATATTCTTGTATTAAAAATTCATTTGATGCTGAATTAGCAAAGTGCGCCAACCAGAATGTGTTGCTTACACCCTGTACACTGCTCCTACCTGTGTTTTGCTTTTAGGTTGTATGTTTTTGAAGGAATGTTAAGAGTTCTATTATGCTGGCTGTGGCTTTAAGTTTACTTGTACTTTGGACTGCACCCAAAACTGTGTCGTCTCCAAGTCGGGTACAGAGATCTGAGCTCAGTTTGTGAATACGTTGCTTCTTAACAAGTTGGAGACGGTAAATACCAATTTGTCAGAATTAGTGAGAGCTTTCTGAAGCTATGCTAGGATTTTATGTTCAACTCTACAAAATGCCTACATTGTATATATTGAAAAAGAGGACAAGAGCACTTAAATGCTTTTCCAACTGTTTCCTGACGAGGAGTGCTAGGAAAAAGAAGGGCAGACCAGTGAGACATCTCATTCATCCTCCTAGATGTTTGTTGCCTAAAAAGCAGAACTTTGTTTTCCAATCTGAACTTTACCATCCAAATATTCAGATCTATATTCCTAATTCAACATATTAGTCATTTATCAGAATCAAGGACATAAATAACTATATAGACAGCATATATCACTTTGCAACAATAAACCAGAGGTTGGCTACGTTAGTAATTGCCTAAAAATGCAAATACAATTTTTTGTCCCAAGATCTGGTAGCTCTTTTATATGTTAAAACAAGTAAATCTGGATGAGGTAAGCCTTGGAACAAGCAATAACACAAACTTTAAAAAACAACAACAACAAAATAAAACCAAACAAATAAAAACCCCAACATAAACCAAGCTTATTTTTGGTAGTGCTTAGACTCCTGAATACAGTATTTGTATAAAGCAGAAAGAATACTCACTCTGTTCATTATCATACCACTGATTTCAAGCACAGACATATCTGCTTTCTTGCAATCATTACCCTCCCATACAATTGCACTTATTTTTTCTAGTCCTGGATTCAAACTGTGGATCCAAGGCAAATGACTCTGGGGAAGACAAGGAATATAATACATCAGAGGCAAAAATCTATTCTTGTGTCATTGTGCCTTTTTCAGCAATATGCTGACAAAAAAAAAAAAAAGCTTTAGGCCAACACAGATACTGTTATATAGCGTTTACTGGCACTATGTTACCATGTATTAATCACATTCCTCAGAATCACCCATTTTTTTCCAAGAATTAGCTACTAAAATACTTCATTTAGTATTGTCTTGAGTTACTGTGGTTGACGATTAATTGGCTGCTTTTTTGCTCAGACATGTCAGAGGAGAGAGAAGTATGAAAACGAAGGTCTAGTTATAAACCATGTTTACTTTTGCCTCATGTTTAATGGAACATTTTATTTTTCTGATTATTATTTTTTCCCCTAACATTCTGAGAACTACACTGCTCAGGTTAAGTCTAAGGCCAACAATTTTTTTATTATTATTTTTTTGTTATGATATTTGTTTAATTCTTAATACTTGATATGGATTAAAGCCCCCCTATGGTAACTGCATCTGAAAAACTCGGAGAGAGTAGTAGAAATCTAATCAATACATGTGCTCCATGAGCCAAGTAATCCCAGCCTAATTTACTGAATGCTCTTATGTCTCAGGCATCTTTATTCTCAACAGAGAATCAAGTGATAACTGAAGGATGGAGCAAAATGTTGAGGCAGCAAGTTCCGCTGTGGCCACTTCTTGACTTCCCTCAGCCCTATCTCACTCCTCTCCTATTCATGTGATTAAAATTGTTCCCAACTCTGCCTGGTCACCTGGCACCACATGCATCAAACTACTGGAAGTGGTGGTGCTCAGAGGTGGGCAGGATTAAATTTTTCAAATTTAATTTATCATTACTTAGAAGTAAAGCTTTTATTTTATTACTTCCTGTATCAGTATTTATCTGAAAACTTTATATTCTGCTAAGCACTCAGTTATCTCCGTTTTTTTTATTGGATAAAAAAAGAAAATATATTTATATTATTAAAACAAGGCAAATAGTTGCAGAATTTTCTTTATCACGTATTTCCAAGGTCTCCCTCTAGAGGGAGTATCAACACCAGGAGCTGAAACTTAAAAATCCACAATTTACAATCAAACAGAAAAAACATTGAACTGCAGAAAACCAAAGTCACTGCATATATTGCAATTCAACTCTCCATTGTAAGGTTTCCATTTTAGTGTTTGTGTGGAATGTAAGCAAGAAGAACAGAAAATAAATCAAAGAAGCAAAGACAGAATGAAATCCAAATTGTGATCTCTTCTGGGTTCTTGGGGATGTTCTGTTTTGGGGTTTTTTTTTGCGGAAGGAGGAGGTGGAGAATGGGTTTAAAAATCAACAAATACGTATTTTTCAATTCTGGTTATGAGTGAAAAGCCTGCCTCACGAAATTCTTTTCCTTAGCAAGCATTAACACCATCTCTTGCACAGTATTTCTTAGTACTGGTGATGCACTACAAACACACAGGACACATTCACCCAGAATGTTTCACATTCTCCCCATCCCTTTACTTAAATGGCTCAAATTAGCAATGCGATTTACATGCAATTTATAGATAAGACTTGCGCTACAAATAAAACTGGCACTGTGACATCTGGGTAGATTTTATCAAAAGAGGACTAATGCTTGATTTTTAATGACCAAGTATTAAGAGTGGATTCTGTCCAACATTAATCCAAGACAAGCTGCAACCAAAGTGCTGGCCAAACACGCACTAGAATTTTCACACTAGAATTTTCAGAAATGCTGTGTTGCTACAGAGTACCATGAAAGAAGGGAAATAAAATTATTACCTTTAAGGGAAAAATAAAAGGATTATATCTAAATAGAATTTAAACATATATGTGTAACATTATATAGATACATCATATATACATAACATTAGATATTATGTACATTATCCTTCTGTTTGCTTGCTTATATATATTTTTATATAAGCAAACAGAAAGATGTCTAGAATGTGATCAAAAAATGTAATTCCACTAAAAAAAAAAACCTAACCTCACACACACAAAAAGCCCCCCGAAAAACACAATAACATCTACCACAGAGGAAACGTAAATAAATCAGTACTTGTCCTGAACTAAACTAAGATTCAAATACTCAAAGATTCTGTAAGCTACTTCAATATATTGTCATATCCTATTCATTTGACAAATTAATAATTGAGTAGCAGACATAACATTTTCCTTGTTTTAATTCTGTCAAATCGCTTTGGCTTTGTTACATTAATTTAACACAGAGTTCCTTCTCCCAGGCCTCCTGATATATTATAAAGCCGATAATGCTGAACTTCTGCGTACTGAACAAAAAATCAAAATGGGTGGATACCAACCTGATGAAATGGGTCATCTCTGTATTCCTTCTTCACACATGGATTCACTTGAGGGCTTTCCACATCTGTCTCACTGCTACAGGAGGAGTGGCACTCTGCACAGTGTAAGAGGTCCTCCCACAGCACATCTTCAGTTTCCGATTCCGGCCTCGCACTCTCAGAATCTTGTCTGGAGCTTGAACACCGAGAACTGCAGCTAGTACCTGATTTAGGCATGTCCTGAAATTAAAATATGCATTGGAATTAATGCAGGTGTTTTGGTTTACATTTTTTTTCCTGACATAAAGTTCAAACTAGTGAATCCATGTTCATCTGGTTTTTATGTTCCAATTTATTAACCTTCTCACCAGAAGGAACTACATGTTTATTGGAGGAGTATCTAAGAGGCTGCACATTTTTAGATAAAGAAGTAACAGTTCATGGTCCCTGTTTTGTTGGGGAAAGGGGGTCACATAATGAAGAATCAAATCACATTAACTATTAAAAGGAAATAACTATTTTACAGATTTTTAAAACTCGTCAAATTAGATTTTAACAGCAATTATCACAGAATCACAGTCTCCAAATATGTTTCAAACTTCTGATTTTATAAGCTATAAATTAAGTTTCTTTTAAAACACTTTACAGCTTCATTATTTTAGTGAAAAAGTGCAAGACACAAGCGAGGCTCAAAACCATATACACCAGACTGAAACTGTAGTACAGAAACGTGACTGAAAACGAGAAAAGCATCAGCCACAAAGTGTTTTAAATTAATTTGACGTTCAGATTTTCTTCCTTCAGTTGTTTGAGCTGAAGTACTTTAGCTACTTATTAACTTCTCCATGCACTAAGGAATTCTTTCTCGAGAAAGGGCAAGGCCCTGACGGAAGAAGGGACAGATATTTCTAGTTATCCAAGAGCTGAGGCATTCAAATTGCCTTTCAAGTGAGCAGCACGAACACAATGTAATTAGTTTTAAAAGAAAGCTTGATATATTCCAGAAGTACATTTCTAAATGTAAGAGCCTGTAATAAAAGAAGAACTGACTCTCAGAGTCCCCCCTAAATCACACTCCCCCATTGTTAGTACTAACACACCTTCTCAAAGGCAGAGTGAGCTTGATGGAAGACTGTTATGCATCAGGTGTAGAGAGGAAAAATAAGCAAGAGTACGAATAGCTAATGCTAGGTATGTGTGTCATCTACATAGTCATACAAAAAAAATTATTTTAAACAAATTGTACTTAAGAAACAAGCATGTTTTACTATATTCAAATTTTACCTATATCTAAGATCAAGAAGAATATTGAGCTTGGGACATTGAAAACTCCCCATGCATCTAATATTGTCCTCAGAACAAGAAGGCAGAGGTCTAAACTACTTTCTATAGTAAGTAGAATCCATTTCTGGCAAGACAGGTAGGTAGTCTTAAAAACGGTACCATCCTAATGATAACAACCTCTGGCAATTCCCATTCCCTCTTAACACAAAATTTATTTATTTGTACTGGTTTCTCTCAAGATCATATACAATTTTTTACACTGAAAAAATATTAATTACACAGTGTTTCAGCAGACCTACTAATTATTTGTAATACATTACTATCTGAAGAAATGTTCTTTGTTCTTCCTAAAAATCAAGCTTAGTGTATTTTAAGTAAGCAATTTTGTAAAGAACTATTTAGAAAAAAATTTGGTCTGAACTCTTCCTTCCATTTACAAAGTGAAGGATAACATCAAGGCAGAAAGAGTCTGAACTATTTTTTTCTCTTAAAATCCCTATTATTTATAGAAGGCAGTCACTACTGGGTACCATTGAATCTTGAAGTTAATAAAGTAAGAACATTAAAAAAAGCTTGCTCAAACAACAATTAAGTTGATAAATAAACACAAAGATAAAGGAAAACGTACAACACAAGCTGAGAGTACATCCACTGACTTCACTAATTTATTTATTTATTTTTAAATACAAAGAAAGCTTTCACAGATTTGAAAACCATTGTTTCATTTCCTTTGTAATTGTGTGTGGGAGGTGAGTTGGTAACAACAAAGAAAGGCTTCCGCTTTCATGGCACCAGTCAGATAAGTAAATGGGGAACAAGTGTAAAATATTTCTGCCAAAACTACACACAGAGCAAATTTAGTCTCTTCAGTTTCTGAAGATATCTACAGTCTTCCCTAGCTCTGCAGCCCTCTATGCAAGAGAAAATGTATTTATGCTAAACAAAAATTGACTGTAATCATGTCTTTCTGGTTCCTCTTGTCAAGCACTACCAGCTGCACAAGTGTGCAGGCAAGGGACATCTTCTGTATTATCAAACAGTTCCAAGTATCAACCTGTTCAGTTATCCTAAACTAAACCCACAGAAGGCATTAAACACTGAAATCAATTAGCCTGCTGGATCTTTTTCACTACAGTCTGTGAAAAATAAATGAAAAAATAGAAGAGAAGATTATCTAATAACATTTCTATGCAAAGCATCAAGTTCAGGGCTTTGCAACTATGATCAGGAAAGCAGTATCTGAGCCCTTCTAAGGAGATTCTTCTTGTATCAAGCAGAAAGCTTACTCGTGAGGCTCTGCCTATTAAACCCATCTGCAACTGGACTTTTGTCAGAGCTGAAATTACTCTACACTTTTCTCAAAGTCCTAGGGAAAAAATGGCAATACAGTCTTGAAAACAACAAGCTCCATATATCTGTTAAGTTGTACACCACTAGCAAAAAAAAA
>VWZK01019795.1:0-35473 GCA_013396935.1 Baryphthengus martii | reverse complement strand
AAAAAAAAAAGGGGGGACTAAGTGCTTTAAAGCTTTCCGGACACACAAGGAATTGTTACAGGGCTTGAGCTCTTCAGCTAGGAAGTGAATTTTGTGCTCATAAGCACAAAAAAGGTGTTAGTGCACTGTATGACACAAGTCATGAAGTGTCCACCACAAACCTCATGTACAGCACTTCTTTGCAGACCCACTGCCAAGGGTTAGGACAGGCCCAGGCACTAGACAAATGACACAGGCTCTCTGTTAACCCCTCTCCCTTCCCAAAGAGAAGAGAAAGGGAATAAGGGAGAGAGATTTATGGGTTACAAAACTGAAACAGCTTTCATGAAACTAATAACAGTAAAATGGATTATATATAAATATACACAAAACTAGGATCGAACTCAACCCCCTGATGACAATTCCGTCACCGTCACCACTGATGCTGCGGAGCAGACACTGGGCAAGTCCCAGACTTGACTCAGCACCGGATGGGAACTGGATTCAGGAGATGAATTTTAGAGTTAGATTCAGGAACACATGGATCGGGATCAAAGGTAGAACAGAGTACTCCTTGGATGCCGGCCATTGATGAAGAGCTTGACCCTGGTGACCCTTCAGCTTTACACTGAACAGGGCGCACATGGGATGGATCCCTCGCTGGTCAGTTTGGGGTGCCCTGTCCTGGTCGCTTCTCCCCACAGGTGCCACCTCTGACTCTCTGCACCCCAAGGTGGGGCACAAGATGGAGCAATGACCTTAATCTTCCCAGGAGAAAGGACAAGACAGAGCCTTTATGCACCCCCCAGCCTTTGGCAGTGACTCCGAATATGGGGTGTTGTCGCTGCTGGAAGCAGAGACTGTTTGCAAAAATCCTGTTGTGAACTTCAAAAAGTGCCATCCCTGAGCTGAGAAGAGAAATCACTGAACAGAATTAGTTCTGTACTAACTCAAACCAGGACACCCACAAAGCACCTCAGTTAGCCCAACCCCTGTGCGTCTACCAAGTGCAGTTGGACAGAGAGCTGCATCGGGCTGCGTGGTGGCTTTCATTTTGTGGACAAATGGGGCAAGAAAGAGAGCAAAATTATTTCTATTTGACACCTGTTTGTGAAATCAAGTCTTGGAGGTGAAAGGCTACTGCAGTAGTGCTCTGCTGCAGTCCAGCTCCAGGTACAGTTATTTCTGGACCTAGATGGGTAATGATAGCACTATGGGAAGGAAAAAGCATCAAGGTTTTACTACAGACATGAGAAAATAATCATCTTCAAACTAATGGGGAAGTGCAAGAAGAAAAACAAGGACAAGAGAAAAATAGTTATTTTGCCCAAGTAGTTATGTGACAGCACGCGCCATTCCAGGCCCAAACTACTTCATCAGATTACAACTATACACTGAAAAAAAAACCCCAACAAACCCTGTCAGAATCAGAAGGACAAAAAAAAGCAAAAATAACACCTGTCCTGCTATGCTAAAAGGTAAAAAGACTTCCTTGAAAGAGACATTATAAAAATAAAAAGGACTCTGTTATGTGAGGAAACAAAACCTAAACTGAGTTGAAACTGACCCTGCCAGTTGTGGTGGTTATTGCTTCTACATCAGGTGTTTCTTGACTAGAGAAGCTGTTCTGAGGATGGATTCAGTTAGATTGACAAGGGGCATTCCTCACAATATTATTATATAGTGTATAGAAAATAAAGGTGGAGGGCAAGAGCATCTAAAAAAAAAAAAAAAAATGTCTCAAAAAGCAAGAGCTATCCTGCAACAGAAAATAATTTTTGCTGCTCAGAGTAAGTATTCTGGAAAGAGAGAGTGCAAACAGGGAGAGGGATAAAGAAATTAAATGCGTTTCCAAAAAATGAAAGTTCAGAATTTTCTTTACTACCCTCACAACAGTGTTATTTGGTATATTAGCATAGGAGCCATCTACATTAGGTGTTCTTATGCAAAACATTGTGCACGGTTTTTGCTCAGTTTGTTATCCGTGACCAGGAAACATTTTGTCAAAGCACGGCATGCACTCTAGTAGCAGAGAGCCAACAAATTTTCAGGAAAAGAGGAATCACTAGGATTTGGAAGGAAATCCTTGAGCTGGCAAAGAGTCTGTTGTACTTTGTTCCCTCTTTGGAGAAATGCTGTTGTCAGGTGTTAGAACAAAAACAGGTCCAAGCTTTGCCACCACGGGGCCTGAAAAATTTCTAAAGGTAAAGTGTACATAGATCCAACCACCGGCAACCAGTAGCTATCAGCAGGGGTCAAATTATGATCCCTTCTGAAAGATAGCAGTGAGAGGTGACTTCTACAAGGAACTTCAGATCAGAAATGGAGGAACATAGTTGGACCAGGAGGCAGTGTCATCCCACAGCTGCTGTTCCACACCTGGCTTGCAGCAGCACGTCCTGCCCAACGTGCCATCTATCACAGAGCAGCTGAGCCATAGATCAATTTTGCACAACATAGTTGAGCACAAAAATTGTCAATAGCGGGTCCATTCCACCCAGGATCTTGTCTTTTATGGTGACCAGATGCTTTCAGAAAGGGAATGAAGAATCAGGGTGGTAACGAATTACTTGCTACTGCCAGAGAGCCTTCCAGCTGCTGGTACCTGGATGCTGCCCCATGTCCTCAGGTGACTTTTATATCCACATCTTCAGGTGGATACAGCCAGGGATGTATCTAACATGTTTTAGAAGCCATTTATAACTTTATTCTTCATTGTACGATAAAATCAGCTCTACAGATTAATCATGTTACTGTGAGGGTGGTGAGACACTGGCACGGGTTGCCCAGAAAAGCTATGGAGCCTCATCCCTGAAAGGTTTAAGACCAGGTTGGATGAGGCTCTGAGCAACTTGGTCTAGTGAGAGGTGCTCCTGCCAATGGCGGGGGGGGGGGTGGAACGAGATGATTCTTAAGATACTTTCTAACTCAAGCCATTCTATGATTCTATGTGAGAAAATAATCCTTTTTTTTTTTTTTTTTCCTATGTTCTTCACCCTGGTTTTACACTGGCTTCATCAACAGGAAAATGCTATGTGCATGCACTAGCACAGGGCTTTATCGTACATCCCGAGGGTTTTTTTGGTGGGTTTCTTTTTGTGTGTGTTCTGGGTTTTTTTAATTTTCTTGAGCAATATCAGAAAATTTTCTCCCTGGCATAGATGGAAAGCTGAGTTTTCACTCCAGATGTACAGTATGCATGGCTGTAAACATCTCTTGGTGGAGTTACAGTGCGATCTAGAGTTGTTATAATTTCATGCACACCTCTTTTGTCTGTCAGATCAGGTGAGAAGTGGAGATTAACATCAAATTGTGCCCACCCATTCCTGCCCAGAAGAGGAATATTGGGGTCAAGAGAGTCTTGGATCCTCTAAAATCTCTTTCCAACTCTCTCTTGACAATGGCCTGTCATATTATGTTCTAGTCTTAGTATTCAGAATGCATGTATAAATACTTAATAAAAAGTTCTAAATCAAGTGTTTATAAACCAGTTATAGAAATGCTTTGCAGCACGGAAATTTTACAGTGATACTTGACCTGATAGACTTAATACTACCTAAATATTAATAACATATTAACTAAACACTAAAATACATTTTAAATTTCTAAATTTCTGTGAGTTATTTCTGGCTGTTCTCTCAAGCATGGCCCAGTTCACACTCATTCCTAGGTGGTCCTGTTTGCATATACCCTTTCTAAGGAAGGGTTAATTACTGCTCATTACATTAAACAGAATGGACTATCCGTGTTGTTATCTTGAATATCAAAAGTAATTTAGGAGGGCATATTGGGAAAAAGAATGTGCATTCTGGAATCAAATATGTGTTTATTGATAAGCCAAAACGTGAAAAATATGAGGCAAATTGTAACAAGATATTCCTACCAGCCAGCCTCCTTCACATTTTAACTAGTCCAAAGAAATCCTAGAAAAATCTGTATTCATATGCAATATTTAAAAGATGTTGACATGTTTATTGACTAAGAAAGTCATATAGGTCTACATAGCACAAGACTGTATTTCTAAACCAGTTCACTTGGTTTCTGCATTAAAAACTAGCATGTTTGTTTACAGAAATTAGACTTGCACATGGAGTAATCAGACACTTAGCTGGTCCTATGCATGTTGGCATTCATTTATTTAAATACATGCATTTACTTATTTGGTGCATATAAATGTACATGATCCACGACTTCAGTGATACTGAAAAGCAGTACTATTAACTCCCTGTAAGAAACGGTGAAAACAGTCATCTGCTTTACCTCATTATTTCACAGATTGTCTTTCCCCACTAATGTAAAAGACTTCTTTCACAAATAATAACTAATGAATTATTAAGGAGCTATATGAATGTCTCTATTTTTAAATACTTCAGCTGCACGATTAAGAATCCAGATTCCACAATCCTTTCCAGATTATTAGGAGTTCTTTCCTAATGCCTTTATAAAATGTTTTCTGTGTCTTGTATCACCCTTTCTGAAAACACTGAGACATCAAATCTCTCCAGCAAAGCTTCTGACAGACCAGCTTTAGCCCAAATCTACAGAAACTGAAGATAATGTAAAGAAAATGGAACAAAATAATCAACAGAGATAAAGCATTTGGTCGTGTGAGGAGACCGAGACAATAAATAGACATTCATTACACTATGCTATCAATAAACATGCAGGCAGTTATTTTTGCTGCACAAATGCTAAGTACACAAGCTTCAGAATATTGGTTTAAAAAATTAAATTATTTTGAAACCGACTTTGTGGACAATAAACAGGAAGAAGGGGAAAATAGTCTCATTCATGCCACATATCAGTGATCAAAATCTAACTAGAAGCGTGACAGATTAATCTCACAGAGAATGGTCACACATTATCTAGAGCACTTTGAACTTGGCTTATCTGTATCTGAGGCAGCGAATTTCTCCAGAGGAACTATCTTTTACCAGCACTCCAGATTCAACAAATACATGTTGCGATGCGAAGCTGGGAAGTTGGCTCTCAAGCTACTGGAAGCGTGGCTGTTTTCCATCTGAAAGGGGAGGTGGAGGCCAGGAGAGCCCTGCAGAGGAGAGGTGATGGAGGTCATAACTACTCCAGAGGTTGTGGCACCTCTGGAGTTGACACAGGAGGAGACAAGTGTTGTCATCAGGCTGTTTGGTAGATAGGTTGCCAGAGGCCATTTGAGCCACATTTTCCTTTCTACCTGCTTGCTTGTTTCTATGCACAGACCAGATACATCAAAAAGAGTCATAAAGTGCACGTATTTTTAGGCACGTACCTGGGGGTGCAAAGGAGAGCTGAGGGAATAGCAATAACAGTAAAACCTGCAGCAACAAGTATGTGTTAGTCTGACATTAATGGGTACAGTATGGATTTTGTGTCATTTTGCCAGAATGGAGCAGGAGTGTCAACGCAAATTCAATTTGCCACAATACTCTTGCAAGAATATCTGCATAACAAAAAGGTCAAGTGGTCCAAAAGAATCTCTTTTAATGTATTAGAGCTGAATAGCTGCGTGCGGTCTACCTGGGAAAACAGACTATTTCCTACATGGCTTACCCTTGCATTAAGTAAGATGGACTATATTCTACTGCTCTGATCTTTTAAGTTACTCTTTTTTTTTCTTTTTTTTTTTTTTTTCTATTAGGAAATTAGAAGTGAAAATGGGTCTAGAAGAGATGATTTGTGACAGCCATGGCAGATTGTGCATCTGACAAGTATAAGCTCTAAGAATAAAAGAGCTTTTGATAATTTTATTCCAAGTGACATTCGATGGGATTTAGGCTTCTACATTGCTCAGACACTTTTGAAATTTTTCCCCATAAAAGGAAAAAAAAAAAAATGAATCCATTCATCAGATGAGAAAATTACAATCTTAGCTCCAAGCTGCAAGAGTCGTCTCAGAAAGACAGCTTCAAGATGTAAAGGAGGTTTATACCAGAAATGACACAGCAAAAAAGCCTGGCAGGTCGAGGCAACACCTTCCCTACTTCTGCCACTCGGATAAAGACTCTCCTCCAGACTGTGAGAAGTTTGGGGACTCCACTTTTGATGGCTGGTGGTCTTTCTGCCTCCCATTGAATGTTGAAGGGATGTGGATCAGAACCATACTGTTTTCTTTTTAGACTTGAAGGTGAGGATTAAGAAAAACCAAACCACAGGTGAGGAAAGAAGAAAGAAAAAAAAAAAGCACAATATCTATAAAAGTAACCAAGGAAAATTTACTAAATGCGAGCAGGTCTGACCTTCCTCCCAATGTTAAAGATAAGTCAAAAAAACCCAAGATGTTTATTTCCAGCCAGTAACTTCCAGAAGTGCTGTAAAGAAAAGTCAAGCAATGCAATCACATGTAGGTAAGACACATAAACTGCAAAAACATCTACTCTACCCATAAAAATCTTAATCTCCTCAGGTCCCTTTGAGTCTCTTTTTTTGTTGTTCTTTGCCTTATGGAGTTATTTGCACAAGTACAGAGTACGTGTAAGGTTAGGGCAAAGACAAATGAAGCCTCTTTAACTATAGAGGAAAGCCTGTGCAGGTGGAAAACTGGTTGATATTTTCAAACCAAAGGATTTAGCCACACAGTTCCCATTGAAATTAATTAGAAGTGAGCAGATTATTCTCTCAGCTTGCCTTAAGAAGCCTCAAGCACAGAGCATAAATGAGGAAAGGGATGGGAGGAGGGGAAGAAAGTGAAAGCCCCGTAAACCTTTTAAACAAAAATAGTCTAAGCAGAAAGTATGTTTCAGTTATAGCAGTCAAAAGATTTGGACGCTTTGTATGATTCAATGCATATCAATACACAAAGCTTATTAAGAGTACTCGAGCCTCTTGGGTTACTTTATAAGTATGAATTACTTCATAAATGTATCCTTTAGAATATGGGTGTACGCAAGCACACAGGATAGAAAGAAAAAAAAAGAAGGGGAAAAAAAAAAAAAACCTGGAAAAAATTGTCAATTAGAATTTAAGGCTGTAATCTCCCCTAATTTTTGTCTGAAAAGTTGGAATGAAGCCAAATATTACATATCAGCTTTACTACTTAAGTATAAGTTAACTGTAGTGATACGATGGAACTGCGTATACACATAAAATGCCTTTCCTTGAAAATTTGGTATTGGTGCCTATATTTGCAGTGGAAAGCTAAAAAGAAGAGGTTCTCATACAATATCAAAATCTTTACCATTCCAGCTGGCCAACCAAAACGCTGCCTTTTGGTATTTTTCCGTTTCCATTTGGAGATACTCGAATGTCTTTATACTTAATAGATTATAAATCAAAGCAGATTAAATCATAACTCTTCATTTTAATAATACTGTAGTTCCTAAAACAAGTATCGTTGTCACTGAACTGATCACCCTTAGAAGCATCAGAGACCTTTCAACAGAAAGATGTTGCTTTCTGTTGAAAAGGATGACCCCTTGGGCAAGCAGCAAACTCAGTTTTACAGGGCACTCAGTGAAATGCTGTCATGGATGTTGCAAAAATTTCTGCTGATAATTTGAAATATGTTCCTTTCATGTCCCGAGCCTTTCAATTACCGTAGTTTGCTTTGAAACACGTAATTTTAAATGGTCAGTCAGAAGTTGGGTAAAACTTTTATTTGAGTTTTGTGGACCAAAAAAAGCAACAACTTGTGGTTATAGAATATTTTTTTACTAAACGTATCTTTTTCAACCAGTTCACAGCAGTGAAAAATTAAGCCTTTATTCCTCTCTAGATGATTAAATGTACCTAACTAAAACAGGAGAAACCTTATCAAGCAATACAGACTGTGTAAAAAAAACCAGGAATTGCTATGAAGGAAGGATATAACAGAGCATTCGTTTAAGATAGTAAAAAGTAATAATTTTTTCCTGTTAAAAAAAGAATAACATGGATGGTGGTCACAAATGTCCTTCTTCCTCTCTTCTCTCCCTTCTTTTCTCTACCGTAGGTGGCATTTTCTGAAGCCCAGTGATCAAAAAACACGTATTGAAATGCTCTTTTTGGTTTTCCACATGGGTTTCTATGATGAAGTCAAGAGTTGGAAAGGACCTCTGGAGACCATGTTTTGCTTTTGTTGTTAGAAGCGGGAGGAACTTCAGTGACGTCTTCAGAACCACGGCATTATCTCTGTCTTTAGTAGAGCCCATGGTATTCTTTTTATTCACCTTTCACCTCTCACTGAGACATTATCTCTATTAGATAATAACAACAGCACTGAGTATGACCATCTGTCCAAAAGATAAGGAAATTTACGTTAGAGAAGCCAGACATTCACTCTACCATTCGCTCTCCCATCCATTTCTTCTTCTAGGCCTCAAGTTAGCATAACGCTCCTTATCACCAACAGTCCGTGGGTCCACACTGTTGCAGATCACACTTATGCTCTTGGCCGCTTTTTGTGCATCACCATAGCTGCTCATGCTAATGAATTCCAAAATAATGTACAAGAAAAATGAGCAGAGATGTATTACGACAAGGAGGTGGTGCCTTCCAGCTTGTTGTCCCTGTGCTCATGGTAACAGCCATTCTGAGAATAAATGGCACAGATCAACTGGTGAAAAGCAATTTTCACTTAATAGCATCTCAGTGGCCTTATTTCTAACATCAAAATTTGTTAGGTGTGTTCTATATTGTGACAAAATTCTATTAAGATTGATCTATTGAAAAAAGTACTTCTGAAAAGTCTAAAACCAGTGACAATTGTTGCAACACAAAGACACTTACAAGTAACTTTAAAGGTAAAGGAAGCAGACTTGAACAAGTGAGATTTTACAGCTACTTCAAAATTAGGAGCTGAAATAAAATTTTACATATTTGGTCATTCTTTCAGAAGTTTGTTTGAAAACAAACTAGCAAAAGAAAAGAAAAGAAAAAAAAAAGCAACAAAAAACCCAAAAGAAGTCTGTACATGTTTTACAGTGTGGTTATTTATATGCTGTGCTAGGTGCAGGAAGAATTTATGATGAAGTTTTATATGTTCTCCAGATGCCAATATTGGTGTAGAACAGGGCAAGAAGAGAAGATCTTTCAATAGCAGACTTACTCTGTTGGAATAGTTCGTGCTTCCTCACGAACATGAGGAAAACATGGTAGCTCAGCAACCATGTTATTTGATTTTCTTGCCTGGATCCTTTGCTCACTTCCTGTTTTATGATATCGTGGGGCAAAGAAAACTTTAGACTGATAATAATTGAATGGGAAGGGATGTGTGTTTTCCAAAGAAATGAGGAGAAAGGAGGTTTTGGCTTACAGAACTAGGGAATACGCTGTGGGCAACCCTGAAGAATCCTCAAAGGACCCAAAGAAGATCTGGAAAAAATTAAGGGAACCCAGAAATAAAGGCTAAGCAATGAGATTTGGGAAGCTGGTATATATATATATATATACACAATTGTATAGAGACTTAAAAAAAAAATAAAAAAAATACAATGCATAACCAGAAAAACAACTGGAAGGTGCCATGATATAGGAAGGTCAGTAAAAGGATAGACTTTTGATGAAGCGGAAGAAAACAGCATCAACAGCAGAGGTGTGGGGGATGGAATACCCTGCGGAGAAAACGACTGAACCCAAATAAGGTTTTGATCACAAGGGTAGTGGTAGGTAGATTTACAAATGGACTCACCAAGGAAAAATCAGAAAAAACTTCAACTCCTCCAAGACTGCAAAAACAACCATAGCAAATTGATGCCGTCTTCAGGAATAAAAAGATCTTGGTAATTTTATCTATGCAGATATTCTGTTTTAACTCATTGAATTTGATCTTGAGTCTGTTTGTGAAGATACAAAAAAAAAAAAAAAAAAAAAAAAAAAAAAAAAAAAAGAAAAAAGAAATAAAAAGAAAAGATGAGAGAGAACCAGATAAATAGGATTGGGCAGATGGAAACATGTCTGAGGAACAGAAGCAGTTTTGCAAATCCTAGACAATAGCCTCATCCAGAAAAGCTGACACCATTGTGCAGAGATGCAGTGTGGAAGAAGAATGAAAACAAGAAATAGCAGGACTCTCTGAGTAGCTGTCACACACAGAGGTTGTATGAATTTGTACCTTTCTGGAATGCTTAAATATCCTGAACATGCAGAGCAGGCTGCTCCAGTTTCCACACTTAATGAGCTTGCTTTTCGACCTCTGCGTGACCCTGTTTAAGTACTTTTTTTCTTAAAACAGAAGTCAGGATGCTTATCTCTAATAAGTTGAGCAGAAAAGAATCATATCATTTCTTGGCTCAGAAGAATTCAGAGCTATAGGATATTTTCAATTCTTTGTCATAGAACTAATGTTTTAATTTCGGGAGACATACAGTTTCCCTTTGCCTCTCATACCCTGTTTTTAAAAATGAATATTTCTTCCTCTGTTAAGATTGTTGGTGAAACTAAAATCACTTGATTGTCGAATACCTTGAAATACTGGCATCTCAAATACCTCAAAAGTGCTTTATTTTGGTACAAGGATAAACATTTATTTGAAGGATAAGAGCGAATTTGGGGAGGAAAGCAGAGATGAAAATAACTTGGTCATTAAAAAAAAAAAAAAGTCCAGATTTTTGTATATATTTTGCAATTTGCATGGGCATATGTATTTTCTCAGCATCCCATATACTGAAATCTCTTGTTTGTCCTATGATAAAACCATTCCTCTGTTTCCATATAGGTTTTCTTGGTCTGTCTTCTGCCTCCCACCTGCACATCAGTTGCTAGTGACCACATCACAGACTCTAGAAGACTTCTAGACTCTTCTCCAATCCCATTTACAGCATGGTTTGCTGAGAAGAAACAGAAAATAGTTTGAAGACAGCACAAAGAATGAAAATATAAAAGGCGGACAGTGTAAGTAGCCACACAGAGGAACTGGGACAGAAATGCTGGATCTGGACCCAATCCTGGGTCGCAAATATGAGAGACATGAACAGACTGGACAAAGTCCAAGAAACGGCCACCAAGATGAGTAAGGAACTGGAGCATTTCTCTTACGAGGAAAGGCTGAGAGAAGTGGGACTGTTCAGCAGCATTTTATCCATGTGTACAAATACCTAAGGGAAGGTGGAAAGAAGACAGAGCCAGGCTCTGTCCAGTGCTGCCCAAGGGCAGGACCAGAGGCAACAAGCACACACAGAAACACAGAAGATGCCATCTGAAGGGTGACTGAGCACTGGCACAGGTTGCCCAGAGAGGCCGTGGAGTCTTCCTCCTCAGAGATATTCCAAAGCCACTTGGACATGGTACTGGGCAATGAGCTCTGGGTGACCTTGCCTGAGCAGATGATTGGGCCAGATGACCTGCAGAGGTCCCTTTCAACCTCAACCCCTCTACAATTCTGTGACTGAGCCTGGGAGTGTGAAGATGAAGAGGAAACTTGGATGTCAAGAAAATTAAAAAGGACCAGCAGAGCTCCTGCTGAGGTGTACGGTTGTGTGAAATGCACAGCATTTGCATACAGAGACAAAGCAGATGTTTGGGCTAAGATTAGGAGGTCTCAAAAGGGTCAGATATTAAAATCTTCTGTGCTTCCATCAGTACTTGTAACAAAAAGGAATTCAATTAAAAGAAACACAGAGGAGATATAAGATTTCGCTGCCAGACTAGCAAATAGTCTCATGCAGTTAAAATTAGTGGGATACCAAATGAAGTGGAAAATGACTGTAGCTAAGTGATATTACTGCTCATAGCAAACAAGATTTTAAATTAATAAACACGAATATATTACTTCGCTGTACGTTGTGCAATAATGAGGGATGCTGATGTTACACATGCATCAAATGTCAGACCTCGATGTGACAGAGCAATTCATAGCAACTCAGAGGAATGAGCAGAAGCCTGGGAGAAGACCTTCGCTGAAGAAGTCGCCCAATGTGAAATCACCCTAACGATCTCATCAAAACTCTTCATTCTAAACAGCCTTGTAAAACCCTGAGTTACCAAAAGAAGAAAAGCATCAAAAGAGTCCATCCACGATAGATATTATTCTTCCTAATCTCTGCTTCTTAGAAAGAGTGAGGCAGGGAGGCCTCCTGACTCTCAGAGAACTGCTTCCCAATGTTTCCATTAGTGAAAAGGCCAAATCCTGTCCACTTGCTGCCATCCCAGAGCCATAAGAGAGCTTCCTAGCACGAGGCACACCAACTGTCCCAGGAAGAGGAAGAAATGCTGCTTTCAAGCAGCGAAGAAATCCCTTTGGTATCACTTAACACGCAAATTCTTCATCCGTTTTCCTTCTCTGCTGCCACCCTTTGGCCCCAATCCTACGTGCAGCAGGAAGCTCATCGTTCTTAATGAAGCCTTAGCACAATATCAGCCTCCATTTTTGTGGATCTAAACCCAGGACTGGCACCCACTTTTGTCCTTTGAACTGGTTCGTATAATCTAATCCCTTCCAAAATTTCATTTTCAAAAACTGCCAAGAGTTAAGGCTTAAAATGAGGGATGCTTTAGTTCTTATTTAGTCTGAAACAAGCCAGCCTAATAACCAAGGTCACCAGTCTTGAGCTTCTATGATGTGGCATGTGGTATAACTAAATATATGTACTTATTTGCATCAATTTTCGTTGCCAGCCAATTGAATTTGCAAATCATTTCCATCTGCATCCTTACATAATTTGACAACTTTGCCCATCCCCAACTAACTTATTTTTAACTTTCTACAGCAGCTCAGAAATGGTAAATAATTATGACCTACGCTACCTTAGCTTGCAGGGGTTGCTGCGATCAACTTTGCAATTGAGACTGGGCTACCCTTGGAGATTCCCCATTGTGTCTTTGCCCAAAAAGTGTTTAAACAGGAAAGGATGAACCGAAATGAAACAGCAGAAGCTGTTTCATTTGCCTGATGTCATTCATCAGATTTGTGTCCTCTCTGCTAGGTTCACGACGCCTCTCAAAGCAGTGAACATTTTTCCCCTTAACTTTTGCATTAAACTTCCCTCGGTTCATTTTGTGCAATTTCTTTTTAACTTTTCAAAATATCATTTGACAAATTCTGAGGATCCAAACGTTTTTCCACAGACACGTTTGTTAAATTAATTTCTAATTCAAAATGTCATGCTTTTGCACTTCATGCATTCAAAATGTCATATACAAGTGCCATGGCAGCAGACTATGGAAATCTTGGCTTGTGGAGGGAAGACGGGAAGGAATACAGTAACAGATGCTCACACATATTTATAGACTATTGTACATAGAGACAGACACACAGCAGGTAAGGCTAGGACAGAAAGGGATGCAGTTCTTCTCTGGAGCCCCTGTGTCCTCATTTAAAACCGCTTAAATATTCCTGGTTAGAATATGGCATGAAGCTCAATTGCTGGTATGGGTGGAAATTTCCAGTCGGACAGTTGGTCTTTCCAGAACTTTCCTGAAAACAGATCTGTTGTCTCCTAATGGCACAGCTGCCCCTAGTCCAAAGTGCAGCCTGCTTCTTTTAGTTGTTATCACCAGTTTTGATGATCCACAGCACTTTGTGAAGAGGAGGATGAAGAAACACAGCACAGTTTTGCCATTTACTTCTAATGGAGCTCAAGTCTCTTTCTTTGGTATCTTCCAGCTTCCCTGCGTAGCTCCATGGTCCAAAGCAACCATAAAAATGATATAATACCTGGGCACTTTGGAATCCTTGTAGGGTCAATATTCCTTCTCCACTCCCATGTTCCTCCACACCTCTCCAGGCTGGAGACAGTCAAATCTGTCAATGACTACGGGAGTAGCCTTTGGAAGATGAGAGCAGGTGAGAAAGACCTTACAGAAATCCTAAGACTCATGTGCACTCTGCCACTCTTTACCTGAAGTTCCAGCTTCTTCAGGTACACCTTTAGAGGGTTCAAAGGGTCTTTAAGCACTTTCTTAATACTGCTTTCTAGTTTAAACAGTCAAGGGGAAAACCACATTAAGTCTCCATCCAAGCAATAATCTATGATGTGCAGTACGAAAAATGCCTAGGAAAATATTGTCTAAGTGGTTTCAGTAACCAACATTAAGTTATTTATTTTTAAATATTCTCAGTCTGAAAGAAAAGCTTTTACTACCCTTAATGCAGCTGAGAATTTCAGAATTATTCTGGAGCCCGAAGTATCTGTAAACATTTAATTTTGTAAGCTGGCAGAACACTGTTAAATATCTCCTCTTTCTTCTTTTAACCAGCAACAAGAAAGTCAACAATCCAGAAACTGAGGTGGCTTCTCAGTCTGTTTCATCACAGGCTAGAGTGAAAATAGGATTTAGCACCCTTCCCCTTAAATGCAACTTCATGGTGGTAGAGAACAATAATGCACACAGACAAAAAGTGACAACCTTCCTCACCTTGGGGCACTGCAAAACCGTATTTCACAAGATACAGAAAGAGGAGAGAAAAGGTCACTTTTTGCTTTTTATTTCTACTCTTGAAATTCATCTGCAAAGCAAGAGCGTCTCACAAAAGAAAAAGAGGTCACACACAAGGAGGAGAAAAGGATAACATCCTTCTTTTACATGCTACTCCAATTATTTTCATTATATTAGAGTTTAGACACTAACAAAACCAATACTTTGCAAAACAGATGGATACTAAGGTTACAGCAGCTCCTAGTAAATAATAGAGCCATAGCAACTGTGTTTTCTCTGAGACTACTTATGGCAGCTCACGGTATAGCTGGTGATAAGAGTTTATAGAACAAACCCAGCACCAACAGTGAGCAGAAAAATCATGTCACCATGATCATATTTCTTCCTGAAATCTTTGAGATGGGTGTCTAGTATCTACGGGACTTTTTCTATCTTACACGTATGCATTATAATTCCAGATTCCTGTACGATCACAAGTGAAAGCTGAACTATGACAGGGACAAAAAAGTAAATAGGCATAACTTTCCTGGACTCCTGACCTTTTCCAGCTCTCACGTGCTTCCCTCTATAAGTGGTATGTCACATCATGTCCCAGCCACAAACGAAAAGGTACCAGACTAAATTAAAACCAACTGAGGAATCATATTGAAGAAAAAACTCGAGAATGGTTTCTAACAACAAATGACTATTTAAGTCCATCTGTTATTAGGATGGTATATTGTATATATATTGATGTTATACTATGCAGATGTAAACTAAAAGGAAGGAAGAAATTTTTACACTGAGGGTGATGAGACCCTGGTCCAGGTCGCCCAGAGAGGTGGTCAATGCCCTGTCCCTGGAAACCTTCCAGTTCAGGTTGGGTGGAGGTCTCAGTAACCTGCTCTAGTTGCAGATGTCCCTGTTCACTGCAGGGGGTTTGGAGCAGATGACCTTTAAAGGTCTCTTCCGACTCAAACCATTCTGATTCTACGATATATACATTACCTGCATACATATGCATATACCTACCTACATGCACACAAACCCCTGCACATCTGTACACAGGCACTTTGTGCTCGCTCACACTTGCATGCATTTAGCTGAAAATCTCACTGTCCAACAGAAGATAAAGAATAATTTAAACTGAAAATCAAGAGGAAGAACTGGATCCCTTGGAGGACCGAAGTGTTCAGGCTGAAGGCACAAACTCATATCCTATCTGTACTCTTGTGAGGACTTTCTTTGGCTTGTCAGTTCATGAGGAGTATCAGTCTGCAAATCTTTAAGATACTAAAAAGCTTCTCAAAGTCTTGGCCTGGACCATCACATTTTGGGAGTGACTACTGAGTACAGAAGTCAAGGAGGGATGTAAGATGCTAGCCCCAATACAGAATTCAAACCACCGCTTCCATCATGGAAATAGAAACAAAAGGACTCCTTTGGGGTTTGAACGTGGCCCAATCAGTAACACAAAGGAACTGATTGCTCTCTGAGTTATTGTCTGGTTTTACTATCAGATTTTCTCCCATTCCTCTACATTACATCAGGAGTCTTCGAAGGTTTTGACCTAAATAGGTATTGATATCTGAGAAGGAAAATAGAGGATGGGAGAACGATCTGCTTGTTCACACCAAATGCTGCAAGAGCAAAGGTATAGGAAGAAATGATCAAGAAAGAAAGGGGAGGGGGAGCACGTACAAAATGAAAACATGAAGCATACCTTTGCAGTGAGATGTTTCTGAAGCTTACAGCAAAATCTGCTCCTTGTGGTTTACTGAACTCTGATCATTTTTCTTGAAGGATTAGTAGCAATTATCATTAAGGTTCAAGCTTTTAACTGTGACTGCTGCAATAAATCTTATTAAAATAACTGAAACATACTTTTTTTGCATGTGGCAACCTGTCTCTGAATCACAACCATCTGTACATAGTTATTGCCTGGTGCACACAGATGGCAGTGAAACAACTATAAAGCTATACCATTCTTTAATCATAACTTCTAACACAACTAAACAAAGTGAAATTTGAATCAGACCATTAGCATTTGAAAGACTATATGATCACTGTAATTAACAAATACGCTTTAGAATCCCGTTATAAAATGTTTTATTGGTTTCTGATTGAAAAAATAATAACAACACTTGCACTGGGCAACAGCTTGTTTTAATCTTTGACAGCTCATTTAAAGAAATCATATGTTAACAATAGAATCGCAGTCTTAAAGTTTTTATACTGCACAGTTCCTTTACAGATTTAAAATGACAGTGAAAGGTAGTAGAATAATTTATTCCTTCTTGCTTAAGGCACAGAATCATGAATGCTTCAGGTCAGTAACTGCAGGGCTACACTAAACCCCTGTCACTCCAAATCAGTTACAAAGTGAGCATCTGTACTCTGCTTAGCCTTCGAGCGAAAAAAAAAAATAAAAAAAAATCCGCATGACTCTCAAATGCTAGGCTCTAAATGGAGCCAACAGGCAGCTTTCTTAATGTCTTTCTTCTGCATAATACCAGATATTGACCTGCATATTTCTACTTCAGATGCCTGATCTTGCACTGTGATTTTGGGTTGGAGACGGAGTGGGAATTTATATTAATGGTTGTCCACCAATTCAAGATCTTAAAAGTGCACTCGCTGGACAGGTTTCGAGACCTGTAAGACTACTACCAAAAAAGCTCTCCCACAGAGACATATTAATATTTCCACCAGAACATATCTCTACTTTATCTAATAAAGCTCTCTTTGTAAAATACTATTCATGCTTCACCTCCCACTCTCTTCCAAAGGAGCTATGGGCACATCTTTCAAGTTTATCACCTCACCTGAAGCAGCACAGAGAAGAACATGGAATCACAAACAACAGGCTTATCAGAGCTTAAAAATTTGCCACTTACCATCTAACCTGCACTGACTAATGACTTGGGTGCTTCTACCTCGTTACAAAAGCAGTAGCAAAGGCAAAGCTGTTTTGGTTTGAAACGAGCTAGGAGCCTAAACATGGCCAGTTGTGTGGTTCGTTTCAGGAGAAACAACTTATTAAGCCATGGTGGCTTGCTCCAAATCCAATAATGTTTCAGAAAGCATTTTACAGCGTTGTCAGGTTGGTTCCATTGTTGTGAAGCCAGCTCTCAGAGAAATCAGAAAGGAACTGAAGAAGGCAGTAGGTCCCCAGATTAAGGCTGCTTGTACTATGTTGTGAGACTGTCAAAGCACCAGATGAAAATGAAGAAATTTAGATTTAAAGCACTTGGATAGGCTGTCTTGGTATTTAAAAGGATGGTTTTGGTCTTTTATAGTTAAAGTATAGATCAGCTACAGAAACATTTCACAGAATACACAAAATAAGTTTCGTTATGAAATTATTCACCGAGGTGTCTATGACATTCTTCTTTTGCAGGCGCCTTGTTCTTGCACAGTATTAAAAAGACCCATGTTCATCTCAGCCTTTTGTCAGTTCCAAGTACAAATAACAGGGAGACAGATGTGGTGAATGTATATGTATCTTGTGAAGCATAATAGCAATTCCTGGATGGGCTTAGGGTAAAGCAATTGCCCTCCCTGGGGCATTTTTGAACCGTTTGAGATTCTTTGCTGCCAGCTACACAGCTTGCTACCTGTCAGGAACTGGAATTGGCAGAAAACAGCTGGTAGAAATCAATAAATGTGCCAGTTCTGGTTCATCCAGCAGAGATACCGTGGAACCGTGCCGTAGCTCTGATAGGAATTAGGCAGCGCGAACACGTTTTATTTGCACGTAGCTTCAGTGCCTTCTCAGCCAGGGAATATTAAGGTTCCAGTGATGTTAAATGATTAGTACATTTTAAAGCTTGACATTCACATAACAAGCAATACAAGAAATCAGTTGTAAGCAATGAAAAAGTAAGTTGCTCAATAAAGCATGACACAAATCCCGTTGCAGGTCTGCAACAAGAAATGCCAGAGGTGCTATTGGATGTGTCGGTCCTGGGAACATGAAAGAAGAGCTCAGGAAAGCTGCAGGTCTTTAAGGACTGCAGTCTTCATGTGCAAGAACAGCTGAACCCTTTACCATGAAAAAGATGTAGACAAATAAGGCAAAAAAGATGTAGACAAATAAGGCAAAAAAGAAGAGCTTCTGCTTTACATCAGCAGTAAAAAAACAAACAAGGAAAATGTGGGGACACTGCTGAAGGAGGTGAGTGATTTCCAAGAGCAGACACAGATGAGGATAAGGTACTCAATGCCTTCTTTGCCTCAGTTATCACCATCAAGGTCTACTAGACCTTCACGTTTAGAAGCAGAGTTCAAGGAGCAGAACTAAGAGCAGTGGATGAGGGTTGAGACAGGGATTACTGAAGAGAACTTGATCCATACCAATCCACAGCTCTAGGCTGGAGGCATCCAAGAGAAAGTGGAGAGAACTGGCTGATGTCCTTGCAAGGCCACTCTATCAGCTTTGATAGGTGAGGGCGATCCCTCACAACTGGGCATGAGCAAACATCACAGCCACCTTCAAAAAAGATCAAGAAAGGGGAACTTCAGGGTCAGCCAGCCTCAATCTGCCAAGAAAATCACCGAACAAATTTTTTTGAAATACATTTTTGGTCTTGCTACAGAGGATAAGGTGACTGGGAGAAGCCAGCATGGATTTATCAAAGATAAATCATGCCAGAACAATCTGATTGCCTTCTGCTGCAAAGAGACTGGATCCATAAATGATGGAAGAACAGTAGTTGTCATTGACCTCAGCTTTCAAAGGCTTCCGACTCTGTCCTCTGCTGTATTCTTGCATTCCACGTTAGGATGTTACGGTCTGGGTTGATGGAAAAGTAGAAGGTTGCATGGTTGGGTCAGTGCTCATTAATGGGTTATGGTCTAGCTGGATGTTAATGAGAAAAGGAGCACCACAGTGGTATCTTCTCAGACCTGTCCTGTTCAAGACCTTTATCAATGACCTGGAGGAGACAGTGGACTGCACACTTTCCAAGGCTGCAGATGATAACACCAAATTGATGGGACCAGATGATAAGCATGAGCAAAGGGCCAACGTATAGAGACACTTGAGTAATCTTGATTAAAGTGGAAGGGATTTGGTACAGGGTCACCAAGATAAGGCTTGATGGTAGCCTCCCACTGAGACAAATGTGCTTGTTCGGCCTGGAGATGAGTGTGGTCTTAGAGGGCCCTGAAAGCAGCCCTCCAGTAACTCTACAGAACTTATCAGAGGAATCATGGAAATTATCATCATATGGTGCTTGGCAGGAGGATGAGAGGTAATGGGTATAGTTTAAAGCAAGACAGGTTCCTACTGGGTATAAGGGAATATTTTTCACAACAAGGGCAGTCAGGCATTGTAACAGATGTCCCAGGGAGCTCGTGTGGTTTCCATTCTTGGAATTTTTCAAGTCATGGCTGGATGAAGTCCCCCGAAATTTTGACCCTACGTTAGATGACTTCGTAAGATCCCTTCCAACCTGCATTATCCCATGAACCTGTAAGAATATTACCATCTCAGAGTTACAAAAGTCAAAAAGTACTAAAACACTTTCACAACATATCTAGATAGATTAGATAGACACCTAATCTATATGTCTATTTAGATACAAAGTACATGTACATATTACTGTATTAAAGCCTTGTGCTGTCAGATTTTGTGCCTACAAATTGATTTAACATCGCAGAGTAAGCTATCTTTAAAAAGAGAAGGAAGAATACCTGGAGACAGAGGGGAAATCAATTTTACAATACTTCTGTTCCACAGAATTCTCTTCCCTATCAAATGTAAACACACAGCATAAGCCCCCCACTTGTGTACTCTAGAGTTGAAAATGCCTTTATCACACATGATCTGATAAGAAAAACAACATCTGCACATTGAAGGAGGAAAAAAAATAAAAGTATATTTAGAAGAAAAGGAAAAAAAAAGAGGAAAAAAAAAAAAAAAGAAAGCATTTCATCAGAGATTTGGAGGTCTTGTTTTGTTGGATTTTTTTTGAGGATACATCACAATGGAGAGTATTTGAAAAGTTAAATGTACTTTAATAGTTATATTACAGAAGTTACAGGTTTGACCACACTCATCCAGGAAGGGCAAAATCTAGAAAGGAGAAACACAGGGCTGCTGCACTGTGGGTCCCTCTCCAGGGTCACCAAGTCCTGCCAGCAGACCAACTCCAGCATGGGCTTCTCTCTCCGTGGGTCCACCGGTCATGTCAGGAGCCTTCTCCAGCATGGGTTTCCCATGAGGTCACAGCCTCCTTCACCAATCCACCTGTTTCCTCTTGGGGTCCTTCATAAGCTGCAGGTAGATATCTGCTTCGCTGTGGTCTTCCATGGGCTGCAGATGGACAAACGGCCTCATCATGGCCTTCACCACAGGCTGTAGGGGCATCTCTGCTCCAGCACCTGAAGCACCTCCTCCCTCTGTTTCTTCACTGCCCTTGGTGTTGTTTTTTTTCACATAGTCTCATGTCTCTCTTCCAGCTGCAAATACATAGGACTTTTTTCCCCCTTCTTCAATCTGTTACCCCAGAGGCACTACCACCATCTGATAAGCTGACCTTCGGCCAGTGGTGGGTCCAACTTGGAACCATCTGGTATTAGCTCTGTCAGACATGGGGGAACCTTCTGGCAACTTCTAACAGAAGCCACCCTTGCAGCCTCCTACTCTACCAAAACCTTGGCATACAAACCCAATACAGGTAGTTACACCATCTCTGCCACAGCTTGAATATCAGTTCAAATTCTCAAGAAACAGGCCTGATAAGAGAACGCTACTGTGAAAAAGGCACTGAAGAGTTTTTTGGGAAGATTTTTCCTGGGTGCACATACACAGAAAACACATACATAAGGGAAATAAATAAAATTGTGAAGGATATAAGCTTTTGTAAATGGAACATAGAAGTGTTTCTGTCTGTCCAGATGGAAAATGAAAAATGGCAGCAGCAGTGTACACTGAAACACCTTCAGAGATAAAAGTTCTGAGATTCCATCAAATCACTATGGTTCTAAGGAGTCAACTGAGATGGGATCCTCTGGGTGAACATGTAACGCACTACTAAACCTACAGAGCCTATCTATTTTGTCTCCTCGAAGAAAAATGCAGGTCAGCTGCAGCCTAACTCACCAACATACAAATACAGATGGAGCACAGATAACACAGAGAAAGATTTCAAAGTCTTCCTAGATAAGACTGAACTTTACTGTAATGACAGTCAGTAGACACTTGGGATAAAAGCATTCACTCACTAAAGATGGAGTCCTGGTTTGACATAACATAATGTGGTGCAGAGAGCACACTACAAGCTTTGTCTCCCAACCAAATTTTCAGTAAATTTGTAAAGATCATGGAAAATTGTAAGGGTGAATTCAGAAGAGTGTGGGCAGCAGGTTGAGGGAGGTTCTCCTCCTCCTTTTTTCAGCCCAGCACTGGACACAATGGTCCAGATGTGGTCTCCCCAGTTCAAGAGAGAGAAGGAACTACTGGAGAGAGTCCAATTGAAGCTACGAAGCTGCTGAGGGGCCTGGAGCATCTGTGTGCCCAGGAAAGACTGAGAGCACTGGGGCTGTTCAGCTGCAGAAGAGCAGCCCCAGAGGGGAGCTGAGCAAGGATGAGCAAGAGCTCAAGGGCCCCTGGGGGGCAATAGGCTGGGGCCAGACTTTGCTCGGTGATGCCCACCAGGACAAGGGGCACCAGGCACCAACTGGAACCCAGGAGGTTCCGTGGGAGCAGGAGGAGCAACTTCTTTGATGGGAGGGGGTTGGAGCCTGGCCCAGGCTGCCCAGAGAGCTTGTGGAGTCTCCTTGTCTGGAGAGATTCCAAAGGCGGCTGGACACTGCGCTGCTGGGCCCCCTGCTCTGGGTGACCCTGCTGGAGCAGGCAGATTGAACCAAATGATCTCCAGAGGTTTCTTCCAACCCCTACCATGCTGGGATCCTGTGACATCAGGTAAAAAAGAGGTTTGGTCGCTTTGCCAATTTTCATTTTTATGGTTCACAGATGTATGAACAAGTCTCTATTTTATCATGTGAGTCCTTTAAGAAAACTAATCTTTCAAAATCACCAGAGCTATAAAAAACTTTTTTCAAAATATGGTTCAGAAACAATGGAAAACATGGTAGAAACCATGTGTAAGTAGAAGCAGGTTTTTTTACATAACTGCACCCTAGTCTTCACAGAGAGGTCACTGAAATACCACCCAAATTGGAGGACGGAGCACAGCATTGTCTAATGAGGCACAATAACATAACAATAACAATCAGAAAACTATGAAGGTTTAAAAGAATACAGGAACCTACTGTCTAAAAGACTATATGTGAAACCAGTAATCAACGAAAAGCAATGAATGTGAAAAGCAAGCCGAAAAACAATGTCTTGTAACATGCAGGAGGTAACAGTAGACGCTACAAGCCTCAAAATTCCTAAAATTATTAAAAATTGTATCAAGGTGAAAACAAAATTTTGATTTAGTGCTGCAGAAGATCAAGGTTTTCATTTACGTTTGGATGAGAGGAATCACTGAAAATCGAGCACTATTTGCGATCAGTCTTCTATTCCATGTTTTCATCTGAAATGTACTATATTTAATACTAAAGTGCCTCCCAGTCACCATGCCAACGCTTCTCTGCTTTTGCATCCTTTGATACCTGTTATTCTATCATGACCTCCGCAGTCAATCCGGCTTAATTATGCTTCTGTCCTTCCATGCCTTCTTTCATAAAGATCCTTATCTCCTTCTGATACGACGCATCACACCTTTTTCCCTTCCTCCATTAGCAAAACTTTTGTCTGCAAATCATAGCTCCAATTAAAGTGAAGAGCTTATGCTGCTCAAAAAAAAATGATTTTGCAGATGTGTCCGATGATAGCTCCTAAGGTAACCGTGCAAACTTACAGGCTTCTCCTTCATCCCCTCATCAGCACATTACCTTCCATTTATACTTTCTTCCAGTGTTGTAGAATTGATGTGCAACAAACACGGTTTCTATTTGTTTCATGGACTATCAGTTGTGTCATCTGAAATCATGTGAAATCAACAGATTTATTGTAGTCGATGATCTGGGCCTAAAAGATATCTCTGCTCTTTTCAGACCAACATGGAAGTATGACAAATCTAACCATGTGCTCCAGTATTTACTTCTCCTAGTGAGAAGAGGAACATCTTTGCAGAGCCCGTAGCTTATGAGGTGGGGAAGAGGACATTCATTCACTGAAGAACTGGAAAGAAAAATGCACACTAGCACCCTTGCATTTTACCAGTTCTGGAATGAATCAATGTCAAGAACTAGAAGACAAAGCTCAGTAAACCAAAGTTAGTAGCCTCTGTTTGAAAAGAAAAAAAAAAAAAAAAATCATGTGAGGGTCTTTAGCTTCCAGAAAACATCCCTTGACTGGTTTATATATGGAGATTATGTTCGTCATTGTCTAATAAATCTAACCACTATAGGCTTGGTTTGCAGAAAAAGGCTTTCCTTTCTATTAGCTCATGAAATCAGCAATGTGTGTCTGCGAAGTGAACTGCTAAGGAAGCCATCTGTGAACTCTCTGCTAATAAATATATAATATAAGCTTTTCAGGAACATTCTTATCGTGGAAACAGAAGGCAGATTCCTTCCATTTTTGAGTTTTATGCTTTTCTGCAGAATTCTTTCTAACATTAAAAAGAATTTCATATATTTTGTCCAATGCTGAATTATCATAATTCAGACCTCCCAGGAATCACGTCACCTGTTCTCTGAAAGAACTCAGCCTCTCTCTGTAAGGAATCTTTTGAGTATCCCCTATCCAGTTTAGGTGTTTGTCAAAATAATTTGAATGATGGGAACTTAGACTTTCCCCTCCCTCTTCTACATCTCTTCTTACTCCTACTCCTATTAGATCTGACCCTTTCTAGGGTGGCATAGAGAGCAAATCAAAGTCCTGTAGCCTTTGGATCACGAGTGATGTCTCGGCACTGAAGATATTCGCTTTTACTATTGCCGTCAGAACAACGATCATTGTTAAAATAGCAGCTCTAATACCCCTTATTGAACATACCTTGGTACTCACTTGATGGGCATTTAGTGTCTCCAATACCAGTTTAGTGTGTCCAACACCAAATGAACAGCTACTTTGCTGTTTTCTGACAAAAAGAAATATTTTTTTTTTAATAGTTACTGAACACTAGCAGGGACAACACACAGAAACTGTTCCAGTTTACATGCCCTGGTCACTCCAAGTATGGCCAGCCAGTCTTCAGACACAAAACTCCTTCACCAGGAGTACAAACTAACTTCAAATAGCTTCAGTAAAATCTCTTCTACGTGGTGATGTCTTCGAAGAGAGCAAAACAGAACCGTTATTTTCAGAAAGAGGAAAATAAATTTGAGGTGGCCATCCCGCTATATTTTTTTAACTCCTAATCCCTCTAAGGTGTAAAGTATAAGCAGAAGAGGGTAGAGAAACTCAGGAGGGGTTCTTTCAAACATCTACCCATTCCTGGTTTTATTTCCTTTGTATTGAAGTTCCGTATTAGATTCCAAGAGCACGTGTTTTGGGTAGCCACTCCACCACAAAGCACACACCTCCACGGCTCACCATGCATCACATGTTCAAATCCTTTAATCTAAACCATGCAGAATATACCCTATTTAAACTCTGAAATGATCAACTCCCTCTGTACTGCCTATATAAATTATGAAAATCTCAAGGAGCAGTAGATGAACCTCTTCTTCCCCTTTTCCATCAACACCCTCACGCCCCTTGTGAGAGGGGTAAATGGGTTTAACAAAATTTTGAAGCAGTCAGGACTTGAAAATTTTTATTTAAATGCTCTGGAGCATAACAGAAAGGTAGATGAAGGACTAACTGGGTTTCTAAGTGAGAAGCAGACTACAGCTTCCAGCTTTCAGGACTCTTTGGGCAGATGCTCAGCTCAAAGGCAGCCAGCTCTGAAGTCACTCTCCAGGCAGCCTGGATACCCTCGGAAGGCTGCGCTTCCCATGCTGTCAGTGGACTGGGAACAGCTGCTCCAGTTCCCGGTCAGAAAGTCACCTCCTCTGCGGGAATGGAAGAAGAATTTATATATCTGGATAACAGACACTTTCTCCTTCAAACCTTCTCCTAGTCACCAGCTGTAATTTCCCTTGTAGCTCTAAATAGCTTTAGCAGATATCACAGAGCAAATGTGCTCCAGCAGAACTACCCAACAGGTTTCTGTAGCTCAAGGGAGTTGAAAGGGAGCTGAGGTTTCTGTGGATCCCGATTCACGGATGTCAGCAGTGCTATCAAAGCAGCCTACGCGCAGGCCTTTGAGGTGCCGAAGGAAACTCCTCACTATTTCCCCAGGAAGCACAAGGGAATGCATGCGTGCTCTTCCAGAAATCAATTCCCGAGCTGTAAATTGCATTTTTTCTTGTTTTACCTTATTCTACTTGAATAGCCAGCCCATAGGTATGATGAGGCAACATTAGTGCAAGCTCTCTTTGCTGCAGAGACACCTAAAACTAACCAACGAGGCTTCTCTGAAAAAGGCAACACGATTTTTTTTTTAATTTGTTTGCCTTATTTATTTATTTATTTATTTATTTATTTATTTATTTATTTGCTGCAAAATAACCTGGTATATTTTCAAGTGCGGTGACAGAAAACAAGTTACAGTATTCCATCTCCAGAATCATTCTAACATCTCTCTTAAGTAGAAAGTGATGTGCAAATGCAGGCAAAGCTCCTTTGGCTTTTGATAACGAGCCGATTTCTCCCTCGGTTCTCTGGGTAATTGTTACTAATTTAATTGTGAAAATATAAAAGGGTGGTACAAATAACTATTTTGACACAATTGAAGGGAGTAGGGGGATGGATATATCCCTCCCTTCCTTCATTTTCCACTGTAATATTTTTGTTATCTCTATCCCACTTTTTCTCCTCAAATTATTTTCTATTCTTGTTCTTCGATGAGTTTAAATAAGGCTGATTGTTTACTGTAATTAAAAGAAAATAAAACTTTTAATCACAACTTTTTCCAGTTCTTTAAAATTTCTACGCTAGTTTGATTCAAAACTTCTTGAACCATATTCTACGAAAAAAAAGCAAAGTCATAACAAGCAAAATTACTGCAGATTTCTATTGAGTTACATATCTTTAGAACACAAAAAAACCCCAAACCAACCACCCCAAATAAGATCATTTGGATCATTTCGTAATCCTTAGTCAGTAGAGATTATTACTTGCCAAACCAGGGTAATCAAGCTAAACTATTGCCAATTAGATGCTCCATCAATAAAGTTAATTTTATATAGCATGTGTGGTATATAATAAATAGCAAATAATTTTGGACATGTTCAAGTAGTGCTATGAAACAGGGACAGTATTAGAATCTATATAGATAATACATTTTTCTTCAGAGGAAAACCAAAGGTCTGATTTTCTGTTAAGCTCTTCTCTGGAGCTTATCTATATTACAACTTTTTTTAATGAAAATAATCTAGAATCATTAATTTCACCCCAAAAACCGTGGATGTTGGAGAGCAGAAGTAAATTTTCATTTTATTCACAGATATCTAGTCCCTCTCAGGTGGAGCTTAGCTGTTGTATAATAGTCTAAATCAGGTACATTGGAAACAGTCTCAGGGACTATCAAAGGGTCGGATCAGGACCAGCATTTATTTCCTTACATTTCACCTTCAGTCATGGGCTAAAATTTAACTTTGTTCTTGGAAATGTTAGGCACATTTCTGTGATAGGAAAAAAAAAAAAAATGGATCAAGCATCCTGGAGATCAAGCATACTCTATATCCACAGTTGCTTTCCTGGCAGGAAGGAGAGGTAGGAACATAACATAAAAAATATGGGCATAAAATTCCCTGAGACCACTGCTGAGGGCAGGACAGAGATATTCTGCTAGTCTTCTGCACTGCNTGCCTCACAAAAGATGCCACGAGAGACCAAAAAAAAAAAAAAAAAAAAAAAAAAAAAAAATGGCAGGAAAAAGCTACCAAGGGAAAGGCAAAAACCCTCTGCCTCATGTCAGAACTCAATCCTACCAGTGTCCCAGAATGGGTGTAAGACCTGGCAACTCCCACGTTGCCTCCGATGAGATGCTCCATGTGTAGGTCCACCAAAAATAGATCGTGTTTGCAGTTCTTGTGCCCTTGGAACTTCTATTTTGCAGTTTCCAGGACTTTAAATGAAAGTGGAGCCGGCTGGAAGATTCAATGCTCAGCAACCTGAATGGGAAATGGTTTAGCTGCTCTAACCAAGGAAAGATTTCTCCTGTCACAGGGTGGGGCTAGATTTTCATTGACATCTCTGTCTCCCATTCTTATTATTCACTGTAGTTTGCGTAAAATTATTCTATTGTGTCAGAAGATCATGTTCCTACCCAGATGGCTGTACCGAAACAGACTGCACACTTTCAAGAAAACAGATGATAAGAAAGGCTCTTAAACCTCTGGAATTATCCCAAATACGTTGTATGCCACAACCGGGGGGGAAAAAAAAACAAACAAAAAAAAAAAAAAAGGTGGAATTCGAGGGTAAGGAAAGCTCAAGAGAAATTAGTTCAGCCACAGAATGACTGAGCCAACATAAAATCACTCTAAATTTCAAAAGAAACAAAAATCGTGAAGCCCGTACTTCCCTATTGATCTTAAAAACGCACTATCATGTTCCATAACATTTAACTTGATCAGGAAACAAGAAAGAATAAGGATCTTTAGCTGTTTTACTAGATTGTTTACTCACAGATAGCAAAGCACTTGACTAACATAAGCAAGTAGGGTTTTCTTCCTGATTGTCTAAAATACTAACTTATCCAAAGATTTGGTGAGAACACGTTGGTTGTTGCTCAGTCCCAATAAAAGTCAGAAGAATCTGCCTGGCGTCCCGCCAGCCTGTCCATCTGGCCTCGTGGCAACCCATCAGGCAGGCTGCTGCAGACACCACGTGTCCAAGCTTTTTGCCCCTCAGCACCCCAGGAGCATCTCGCTACACAGGACCTCCCAAATCCTTGGGTTTCTGCCGGAGAGGCGATTGGAGATGACCCAAGAAGCCTCAGAAATGCTCTCAGTATTTCACAATGAAATGTCACTCTGACCTTCTCTAAGGAAAATGTCAGAATTTTCATTACATGGAAAATTTCAAAATGTCATTTTTGTTGCAGTTCTGAACGGTACTATTTTTAATTTCCAGAGGATAGGAATTCCAGTGTCTGTTCAGCGCTAGTCAGTACACATTCTCCTTTCTAGAGAAATCTCCGCTCGCTGACTTACTGTTTAATGCTTTGGTGACTTTTCTAAAGCAGTGAGAGAGTGAATTGGAAGTCAAACATGGGATTCCTAGTTTTATGCTCAAAAAGTAGCCCTCCCCTCACACCTTCTTTGTGTTCAGAATAATTTTCCAGAGCTTCCCACCATCACCCAAAGCTGTCCCAACTTTACCAGTGCCACCACATCAGTTTCAGAGGGTGCAAATTCTGGTAACAGTTCAAACTTTTTCCGGTAAAATTTTTGCAACAGCGAAAGAGTTAAAGAGCAATCAGTTCCTCTGGACATGGTTAGAAAAAGCATCCCATCGCTGCTGTCATTCCAGTTGGCCACCAAAATGCCGTGCTCAAACCGTGTTAAAAATCACCTGTTTTAACTGAGTGAATTAACAGAAAAGTGGCCATTTTTGAGAAAGAAAAAAAAAAAAAATTAATTGCCAGATTCAGCAAAGAAAGCAAGTTGACGGAAAGGCAGAGAGAGTGATTATTTGACCTCTCTGGCCACATACGCGGCTATCTACTTGATGCAGTCTTGTCTTGGGAGATACAGCATCTTAGCCACCAGCCCTGATATGCAAGACAAGGACAGCTTAGTGCCTGAAGAATATTAATTCTTGGAGAGGCTGCCACATTATCATTTGTTGGCATACCTCCAGCAGGACTCAGCTATTTTAGCATTCGCAGCTCCTCCAGTTAATATTCTTTGACATCCATCCTGAACAGATGTTATTACCGAGGTTATCTATAGTTCTGTCTTCTCTGCTGATTGAACGGGAAGGTTTGGAAGGATGAGCACTTTAGGCAACAGCGACACTTGGGTGTTGGTTTTTTGGGTGTTTTGGGGTTTTTTTTGTCTATTCAGGCCTTAATCAGTTTTATTCCTCATCACCTCTTTCCACATTACCTTCCCAGCTGCTACTGGTTTAAATTTTTCTTCCAAAATATAAAAGGGGGGCTACGAACGTTCACTTTGCCCCTTCCTATTTTTTTTTTTATTTTTTTTTGTCAGTCTGAACTTCCAGGTTATTAAAAGTGCTGTGGTGCTGCATTATATTTTTATATAAAAATATATACCTTTATATATATATAAATATATATTTACCTTCCTCCATTCAAGCTATTCCCACTCATCCCATCCAGTATCATCACTGGTAAAGAGATAATAGACCGGGGAGAGACCACATGCTGTTCTAAATAGCTCTGGATGAGGTCACATCCATGCAGAAGAAGAAACAGTCGACAAGGGAAAAATGTGGAAGATTGCTGGGCATAAACAAAAGACCACCAAAATGAGACTAACCATAGCAGGAATTATTTTTCCACTGTTCTGAACAAGAAGAGCAAGAGAAAAACCTGTCTTTTTGAACTGTAACTGACAATAGCATCGAGCCTCAGCTTCCAAACCATGGAAGAGGGACAAACAGAAGACAGCTTTGCAAAAATAAAACCGTAGAGTTACGAGCCTGGTTTGCACGTATCAGTCATACAAAGGGATGAGTAAATAACCAGAAAGGCTTCTAAATGCAAATCGTTTGCACATACACCTACTTGGTCTGCAGCAGGTACTCAATCCACTGTGAATGCGATGCAAGTCTCATTTACAGCTTTGCTTCATGCTTCTGAAATTCCTTTAAAAAAGATGTACCAAATGTCTAAAATTACAGAAAACCAGGTTCAGCGGCAACACCACAGCTTGAATGGACTCTGAAAGAAGAATGAAAGCATCAATTTTTACTGCAACCTGTCAAATATGTACTACTGAGGCATATGTGTTTCTCTTCCTTTCTTCCTGTGCTAACAATTCGATCAACAACGAGAAAAACTAACAGGCTTTCTTTGCCTCAACCCCGCTCTTGTATCTCCAAATGGACTATCACGGGAGGCACTAGAATTTACTGCAATTTCTGGCTTCTTGATGCCACGAAAATAATTATTTTTTTCCCCCGTTAATTTCTGGTGAGATTTGCGAGACTCCCGTCACCTTGTTTTGGCACGCGTGCTTGCGGATATCCAAAAACCAAACACTTTCTAGCTGAGATTGCCCAGTGCTGACGACGTTCATGCTGTTCAGCAAATTTCAGTGTTTTGTTTGCCCATCCCTAGAAGCGGAGTATATTTTGATTACATAGGATTTGAGCCGACGTCTGGTGGGGTTCAGAGGACACTGCCAGGCTTATCTCGCAGAAGTTGCCTTTTCCTCACAGGGTCTAGGTCAGGGTTGTACTTTTGCTGCCGGATTTAACTTACAGCTCACGTGTATTCAGCAGAAAGTGAAGGATTATGTTATGTTCATATTAAAGTCAATTACACCTCTCTCTTCTTGAGAACAGATGACAGGCATAGCTGGGACATTTATTTTATTAAACAAAGCAGCTTTGATAAACACAAAGTTAAGAAAAAGGGAAGAGAGATAAAAATTTGTAAAATGTTTGACTGTATCTGAGCCACATTCCTAGTTCCGTTTCTGAAAGTGAAATATTCCTATGACAATTAAATACAGACCCAGCAAAGTCTTTCAGAAAGCCTGTTCCCTGATTTTGAGCATTGGTTGTGTTCCTACCTGTCAGGGTATGCACGCGTGCACTGGACACAATATAAATATTACACTAATTCTCATGCATTTCTCATCAAAAAATAACTAACGAGAATTAATTTTCCTTAATTATGTATTATGAAATAAGCAGATCTTAAAATACACAGTCAGAGCCAGTGAATAAAGCTGGTACTATAAAACCATAAATATGCCTGGCCTATGATTAACCTCGCAACCAATTGAGTGCAAAAATTGACCATTCAACCTGCGTGTTAAAACTAACCAGAAAAAGAAAGAAGGAAAAATGCTGTGTTTTGAGTCACCTTTTTTTTCCACTCTGTGAAATACTATGAATGCAGAGTGGAATTTTGTTGGGGTTTTGTTGTTTTTTTTTTGCATTTGGCCTCTAAGGTAGATTTTTCTTTTCTTTCTCACAGTCTAAGTAATACATATTTTTCAGAGTAACGTCTATTAGAAAATAGAAAATATTTTCTTAAACTGAGAAATGACATCTCAAATCCTGCTTTTACAAACCCGGCTGTTGGCTTATCCCTAATACTATCTGCTTGTGCTCGAAGCCCGGCAGACTCAGACACCAGTGATGTAATGCCAGAAGCACCACTCTACTAACATTTTATATTTTTAATCGCCAGCCTCTTTTTTTCACTTTTACTTTATGAGCCACAGAAGGATTTTTTTCTTTTGCTACCTGCCAGAACCACACAGACAACAGCATTCAACAGCTCCTTAACACCTGCAGCCTTACCAAGCTGTATCGAGAAATACCCAGCAATGCCGGTGATGTTATGTCTAGTCCATTAATATAAGTGCTTCTTTAAGTTGCCCTAATTACTTTTGACCAGAAACATATTATTTTTTATTGCCCGCGCTGCCAGCGGCGCGGCGCTGCGGGAGGGGGTGCCTGCAGCAGCCCGGCTCCCCGCGGTGTGAGAGGGTTGGAAGCTCTACCTGTCCCCAGCTTTACCCTGCACATCAAGGGTTCACAGTAAAATGGTCCTGACACTGACCTCTCAAAGACCCAGCAGCTGAAACAGCCTTAACAAGGTATTAACACAGCAACATGCCCCAGAAACTATTACCAGCTGCAGGCTGGGGAGAGGAGACAGAGCAAGAAGGGGAGTGGAAAAAAGGGAGAGAGGGAAAGAAAGAGAGGGGAAAAGAAGAAGAAAAAGGGGCTGTTTCATAGCTGGAAGAGCCTTGGCACGTTCTTTCGACGTCTTTTCTGAGTTTGCCTCGTAGTTGCACGACAAGGTGTCCTGAGCTGAGGGTAAGCCAGGTCTTATACTCTCCAGTCTTGCAGTACGTCGTCTGGTTTCTCTGCCAAGTCCCACCAAACCACACCACATTGCTTTACTGATAACAAACACTCTTAAAACAACGCCAGAGAAAGTAGAGTTTATTTGCCTTAATTGTGGGTGGCTGGCAGCCTGCTGAGAGAGCAGCAAGCAGGAACTTGCCAGCCCCTGCACAGTCCCATGAGTGTTTTAAGGCTCTAGGATATTGAAAGTGTGCTTCCAGTGTGATCCAAATTTACAGCTGGTCTACCTGCAATACATTAACTAAGATAGATTTACTTCGCCGGTGGTTCTGCCTTTGGGATTCTTTGGGCTGCGTTGCTGCACTAATCAGAAACACTTCAAAAATGGAACCTTAATTTCATTTTACATTCAGCTGAGCAGGTTCACCATTCGGCATCCAGTGGTGCTCAACGTGGGGTTGTTGCTGCAGTGCTCAGAAATGTAGTTTGATGGTAGACTGTCAGTTGTACCATTGAACTTCAAGGACAACCTGACTCAGAAGCTATTGCTGCTTGAATAGTGGCAGACGTTGTCAAGGAACGACTGGAGAGGGTCCCGCAGAGGGTACTAAGATGCTGAGGGGCCTGGAGCATCTGTGTGGCCAGGAAAGGCTGAGAGCACTGGGGCTGTTCAGCTGCAGAAGAGCAGCCCCAGAGGGGAGCTGAGCAAGGATGAGCAAGAGCTCAAGGGCTCCCAGGGGCCAGATGGGGCCAGACTTTGCTCAGTGGTGCCCAGTGCCAGGACAAGGGGCACCGGGCACCAACTGGACCCCAGGAGGTTCCGTGGGAGCAGGAGGAGCAACTTGTTTGGTGGGAGGGGGTTGGAGCCTGGCCCAGGCTGCCCAGAGAGGTGGTGGAGTCTCCTTGTCTGGAGAGATTCCAAAGGCGCCTGGACCCTGCGCTGCTGGGCCCCCTGCTCTGGGTGACCCTGCTGGAGCAGGAGTGTGGCACCAGAAGAGCTCCAGAGGTCCCTTCAAAACCCCAGCAGTCTCTGACTCTGCGATGCTACCAGGACCCAAAAAAATTAACCTTTAAATGGTTTATAAAAGTATCAAGATATACCATAATAAATATTAAGGGAAAGAATGCTGAAAGGAGGAAAAAGCCTTGCTTTTCTGAACACAAGCTTAGCACTATGTCAGCTTGAGAGGGCCATTTATCCCATACCACATTTTGTGCTCTGATACAACCCATTCTAGCTCCTCTCTGGTCCAGTATTCCTAGCCTAACAAAGGCTTTTCTGATACACCCCAGCAATGCCAAAGAAGCCCCTTCTCCTTCGGGTTCAAAACATTTACACAAATAACAAGATGCCAAAGAGCTGCTATGCTTTTCATCAAGGGGCACGACAAAAGAAGAGAAGGAGGTGTTCCCCCGTTGCATCTTCAAACGGGATGAGAATGGAGCTATGTCATGATGTGTTGCTCTAAGAGTACAGCTGAATTATTTGTAGGCATTATCTTTCATTGTCTGACTGGCTGCCTGGCGGGTGAGCAAAAACAATGCCTTGTGCTAGAGCCTAATCAGCAGTCCCAATTAATAAAGAACAAATAGCTAAAACGAAAAATTCAGTTAATAACCTGTAGCCCTAAAAGGTTATGGCCAAACTCTTCTAGCTGAAGTTATAAGCAAGCAAGTATTAGTGGTATTGTAGCGATGATCAGGTCTAAAGAGAAGATAACCAAGGTTGTCATGGGATGTGGACTAGTGATTTGGTCTGTTTGGAAATAGTGCACAAGCTCCCAGGCTTCAATTTGCTCTATCAGACATGACAATCAACGGTAAAATCCATGCTGGGTAGACGTTAGAAATAATTTTTATTAGTTTAGACTAGTGATTACAACATTGATTAATCAGCCTGAGAGACAATTAGTCAGCGCTTGCAGCACAGAAAGATGTTAGTCAGGGAAGAGGTGCTTGGAACATACGTAAGAGGCTGTAAAGCAAATGTTTTTATTTATTCACAGGATCTTAGCTTCCATTTGAGTCTGAAATTTCAGCTTCCAGGATTAGGTCTTTTGAAGCTGCTTAAATGAAGCTCAGAAGTGAGCAATCTGTTCTGGGAGAGTGGTACAAAACATTCCAAAGAAGCGTTGTTTTTTTTTTTTTTGAGTCCTAACTTAGTGCCCCTGACATTATCACCTGTCTATGCATCATATGTTAACTCTGATGCCTACTGATTACTCGGTTTCAACCACTTAATTTGAGTGAAGGTGTTGGGTGCACACCTAATTTATGTTCCTGTGTAGGCTCCACGATTAACAATGAGGAATAGCAAAGTATTTGAGAGAAAAAGAAAGAATCAACTTAGAAAGCACGCCAGCAAGCAAAGGGGACGGAATTCACAGCATGGATTGTAAGACATTATTCTACCAGCTGTACTGGAAAACACAACTTTGCAGTACCTAACTGCAGCCAAAGCCAGACCTGACTGCAGAGGCAATAATCTGTTGGCCAGCCAGGGGTCTGTCATTGCACCATCTTTTCCCCTCAACTGACGAGGAAAATAAAGAGTCCAAAAGTACACGTGTCCTTTTAATAAAGGAAAGGTAGAGAGAGTTCAGCTGATCGAGGCAGAAGAACAAAAGGATGAAACAGGTGAGGAAAAATAGTGAGAAAATACGACATTCCAAAGGAACACAAAACAGAAGCAAAATAGGAAAAGAAAATAGAAGGGAGAGGAAGAGGAAGGGAGACTGTAGTTGGATGAACCATGGAAAAAGGTGGGCAGAGTAAAATGTTTAACACAAGAGAGTGAGGAGGAACATGACAAAAAAGGGAATCCGGCTGCAAAAAAACCCCAAAGTCTAAAGGTCGTGTTGCATCCAGAAACAGAACATGGGGGAGAAAAGGACAGAGTTAGAAAGAAAAGTAGAAAAGAGTGAGGAGGGGTTCTTTAAATATTGAAAACGTGCGTAGAGAGTGAGTGAAAAAGAGTTTTGATGGTGGGAAGTATACATAGGAAAGATATATGAAGGCAGGGGAAGTAAAAGGTGAACAATATATGAAGAAAAAGTAAAAATAAAATTTAAAATAAAATTTAAAGCAATCTAACCAAATTAAAAAATTAAATTAAATTAAATTAAAGTTAAATTAAAATGAAATGAAATAAATTAAATTTAAATGAAAGAAAAGAAAAGAAAAGAAAAGAAA
>VWZK01019794.1:0-14920 GCA_013396935.1 Baryphthengus martii | reverse complement strand
TTGGGTCTTCTTCTATAACTTCAGTCTCTGCTTCTCTACATATTTATTAGCAGATATCTGTCTCTTCTCAGATGCCTGTAAATCATAATTCGTTCCCTATCTTTTTGATAAGTCAAATCTTTCCCTTTGCTTATAGCAAACTCCTCGCTCTCTTGACTCTTCTCTGAATCTTCCCAAACTTATCAACTTCTATCTTGAATTTGGGGCAGTTAAAAATTATCCAGGATTCTGAGAAAATCTGCTCTAGAGCGAAATACAAAAGTAATCCATCTTCTGCTTTTCTACTTATAAATCCCTGATATAGTCCATACTTGAGTTCCAATAATTAGGGGAATACAATCAAGGGTGTCAGTACCGGTCTGATGAAGAATCAGGATGAACTGTACTTCACAGATAGCATTAAAATGGTGTTTTACATTCTAAATATCCAATTATTCATTCATTTTCAAGTCTCACAGATAATAGTGAACACTTAATAGGTGAAAAAAATGTTTAAAATAGACCTAGTACTTTAGAGACTTAGTTTTTTGTGGAAATAATCTTACTAAGTAAATAATGAATCAGCTATTGTCAAAACACCTCTATCATCAACATATGACTTGACCTTTACAAGATAATCTGATGCGTTGCATAGAGAAAGAAACTGTCATACTCCACAGAGTGTTTAGCTGCGAGTGAGGAAAAAAAACTCCATTCCTTAGAAATGCACAAGCATGAGATGGCAAACAGATCGAAAATAAATAAAATAGAAACTCAGTAGTCATATCTAAAGACGTCATTAAAAAATTCGAGTAATTTATTAGCTGTTAAGTTTTCAGCCTCAAACCAATTATCACTTTTTCACATTCAAAACAGAAAAAAAAAACAAGAAGAAACATGTTATGGCTTTACCAGGTACAGCAAACTGTTTAAATGCAGATGAGATGAAAAGGAAAATTTGAAAATAAGATTTAATGTTACGAAAATCTACTCAGAAAGTGATCAGGTGCAGTCAAGCACCACTTGCAAATTGCAAGACCATCTGAACAAATTATATTTCACAGAAATGACAACTGCGACATCATTTAGTACATTTGAACCAGTTTGCTGACATAACCTCTGCCTACAGTTGAGGTCTGTATCTCAATAAAGCAAATGTGCAAATGTCATGGTTCCTGCTAGAAAAGAGACTTCCATCAAGTTATATAACTGCACAACACATTAAAATCCAGCAAGCTAGCATTCAGCGTAATTTTTGCACCTGTTTAAATTCTTGTAAGCAACACAAAAAGTTTTGGAGATACACACAGAAATGAACTGCCTTATTAGGTTTTATTCTACCATTCACTGGCCCTTCTTAGACAATCCTTATAATGAATTGAATAATAATAAACATAGTTAAAATAGAAAACTAACAGAAAAATATCATGGCATGGGAACCAGACTGATAACGTGGGTTCCTTTCAAAATGACGGCTACACAGGGCATCTTCTCTCTGTGATTTTGATAAATTTTTGGATAAACTGTTCTTCACAGATGCTCAGATAAATTAAAAAGTTACACATTGCCACAGTTCCATCATTTTTTCTTTTTAAGAAATCCTGATGGGCATCCACAGAAGAGCAGAGCAGTACAGGTGGTGTCAAAACAGTCATAGTCATTTAGTATGAATAAATGTAATAGCAATCAACATATTATCACCATAATTCCACCTATTTAATTGTGCTTATTGGCCCAGCTCTCATCCAAAACTGAGTGTGTCATCTCTGCTAAGCTACCTCTGACAAACATTTCACTCTTTCAGTAACCCACGAAAGTAAAATTTTTTAATAACGTCTGTCTTGACTAGCTCCAGTGTCACCATTTCAGAGAAGGTGCTGCCACAGGGAGATGGCAGAGGAGTCAAAATAGAAATGCAGCATACTAACATATAGTTAGTTATTTTCTTTGCAGCGGCAGTGATCTCAAGAGAAGCCAGTTAGAAGGCACGATGTTACAGTATAGGTATCAAAGGATGAATAGATCTGCCATTTTCTGATAATATAAAACTCCTGTAGCCTTTAATAACAATTTTTACAGAGTATATCACTTTAGGAGTGTCATTTAAGAAGTTGTTTAGGTTTGATCTGTTTGTGGCTTGTTTCACAAAAACACATTTTTTTTAACTTCGAAAAACCTAGAGGATGCATCTTAATTTTAAGTGTTGCTACAGCTTGAGATCAATTAGTATAGATCTTCTTAGATACACTCAGAAGAAAAAATATAACACAAATCCCAGCATCTAAGAAATTGAGAGGATTTTTCTCCGAGGTATCCTGGTGTCAGAATAATCTTTATAATTACTATAAATTAAGCCCATTTTTAATATCATAATAGAATTCTATTTCATTCATTTATTTAATTCTTCATAAGTAAGCTTTCTATCACTGCACTAAAAAGCACTCCTCTTTAGTGAATGCTTCTGAAGGAAAACAAGGATAGTTTTCACATGACTGGAGCTCCAGTTTGCTCCTTTTGTTTGCCAGTGAGTGCCATCTGAAAATTTATCCAGCACAGAAAGACATCTACTGACTAAACAGTTTCCTGAAGTAAACATTTCATTAACCTTTCTAAAGCTAACAGTTTCTCCCAAGAGTGAAAGCATGTTTCAGATAAAAGATAAAAGAACAACAAAGCAAGGGTACACGATCAAAAGAGCTTTCATATTAAAGTCTATCTGGCAGGTATCAATAGTCCAAAAACCTAAGAGACACAGAAGTAGGTAATTATATACCAAAAACTCCACCTTTTTGCTAGCATTTCAATCACAGCCAAACTCCACTAGGCAAACAGCTGGCTGGAAGCTACTTTTTATTTTCAGATAAAAGCATGCTACATCTAAGCTACAGTTGTGCTGTTCACATATCCATTCACTCCAAAGATAGCAATTTCTCAAAGCAGGTGTTTCTTCATGTGTAGAGGAGCCATTTAGTAGCGGACTTAAGCCACTGCAGCCCAGATCTCCCACCACATTTACAGGATGCTTGGCCAACCACCTTGGACCAGCAAAGAATATGATCAGTTCTCTATGCTGAACCTATTCCATGCTGAAATCGACTTCCAAGATATGCCCCCTCACTACACTTGTCTCCTAAATGCCTCTGTTTGCATTATTTACAGTCATATTTTCTTCTTTCCCTTGTAGTGGTTTTCTTTTCACCAGGCCCTTGTTCTCCTGCTTATTTCTGAAGAGACCAAATGAAAGCATTCACTAGAGAAAGAAAAGTGAACCCTGAGAACTGAGTGTACACAAGCCTATTTGCTAAGTGAACAAATGGAAATCAATCTGTTTCTGAAAATCTTACAGATACAAGAATCTCTAAACATTTCGTGTGATAATATCAGATAAACATTTTTAGTCATGAGCATGATTTCTTTTCCAGAATCTCTTTAGAATTGGAAGCAGATTTTTATCCCACCTTTTTATTCCTCACACTGGTCTTTTCCAGGATAAAACACATTACTTCACAGTACAGAACACTGCAAACAACTATTTAAAAAACGAATTTGTCTCAGTATTTTATTCTCTTACAATTTTCTTCATATTAGGAACTAATAGACTACAACTACTCAGTTTCATATAAGTGTTGAGTCTCCACCTATTTGCAAGTAAGAGACCAGGTAGCAATACAAGAGTTCAGTGAGTAATGGCAGAATGTCTGGTGCATGGGGATAAAAATGTAGATAGCTCGTTCCACCATTGGCACACTTCCTCATTACCCTGAACTGTGGAGTAGCTCCCATTATTTGTTTCCTTTGATTAGATGTTGAAGAAGACATTCAATGACACCACAGGAAACAAAAAATAGTGGATAAACAGGGGAGGATACAGTTTTAAGACATTTGAAGGTGAGGGAAGGAGACTCTAAGTAAGTGCAATGAAGGACACCTAAAGTGGAGTTTCAAAGAGCTGCTAGTATAGTCCAGGCTATTAGTAGATGAAATTATTCTATAAGCTTCACTTTCAACTGGATGTTTGAGGTAAGTAAAAGCCATATAAAATCAAAGTTAAAACTAAACACTGAGAACTGAAGAAACAAAAGGAATCCTATAACCAAAGGTTATTACTTCAGAAACTATTTCTGTTCACTGTCCTTTCTATTTTCTTGCAAATCTACACTGGAGCCTTAGCAGTAAAATATTCAGAAGTGCCCAGCCCCACTGAAATTCAATTTCTTTTTCTATTTTTAAAATTAAAGGTCTTGAGTCAAACCATGATATATTATGCAATGATTCTGCAACAGGATGAGCTGTATAACATTGCCAGCTAGTGGTCACTTGACTTCAGAGCACAATAACTCAATTCTAGCAGTTTTAATATTTTTGAAATGTAGTAAAACCTTTTATAATTGTAGCTTAGGGAGATGACACATAAATAGCAAACATATTTCAGTAGCTTAGATATCAGAACCTAAAAATCTGCATGAAGCCAATATTTATTTGGTGAAAATATTAGTCCTGCTTTTACGGTTAGTTTTCCAACTCAGGAGCACGTGGATATTCTAAGATCCTAACAGCATTGATTTTCACAGTGCAGGAAACTGTATTATAGTTTAATTAACGTTTAATTTTACTGTCAGTGCCATCTCAGAGCTATGTATTCTGACACCTGGATAATAATATGATTTTTAAATTATGATTGTTGCAAATAAACACTATTTATCAATTAAAAGTGAACTCTCACAAAGGTACAGATATCAACAAAACAAACATGAAATGAATAGTAAGGGGGAGAGAAAAATGCAAGAGCATGCATTTATAACAAGGCTTGAATTTACAATAATTACACTTAAAATATTAATGATGCATCTTCCCAAATATTTTCTGTAATCTAAAGTCTAAAACAGCTTAAACAGGCTGTTTTATAAAGTAGGGTATAAAGGAGCAGGAACATCAAGTAATGCAAAGTACATCATAAGTGGGAGTAAAGGAATGGAAAGAATGGATCCTAAGGTAAATGTCATGTCCTCCAAGAAACATATACGCTTAACTGTTTCTATAGATAGCTCCACTGGCTATGCTACCTTTGTCAAATTAAGTCAGTCAGCATTTGCAAGTCGGGATGTAAAGGTCGTAGAGCAGTATATATTCTGGAAGCAGGCATTCCCTATAGATTAATGTAAGAAAAATGAAATTTTTAGGAAACTACAGAACCATAGAACAACAGGCATTGGAAGGGACTTCTGGAGGTCATCTAGTCCAACCCCCCTGCCAGAGCAGGATCACCTAGGGCAGGCCACACAGGAATGCATCCAGGAGGGTTTTGAAAGTCTCTAGCAAAGGAGACTCCACAGCCTCTCTGAGCAGCCTGTTCCAGTGCTCTGTCACCCTTACAGGAAAGAAATGTTTACTCATGTTGACGTGGANGCAAATAAACACTATTTATCAATTAAAAGTGAACTCTCACAAAGGTACAGATATCAACAAAACAAACATGAAATGAATAGTAAGGGGGAGAGAAAAATGCAAGAGCATGCATTTATAACAAGGCTTGAATTTACAATAATTACACTTAAAATATTAATGATGCATCTTCCCAAATATTTTCTGTAATCTAAAGTCTAAAACAGCTTAAACAGGCTGTTTTATAAAGTAGGGTATAAAGGAGCAGGAACATCAAGTAATGCAAAGTACATCATAAGTGGGAGTAAAGGAATGGAAAGAATGGATCCTAAGGTAAATGTCATGTCCTCCAAGAAACATATACGCTTAACTGTTTCTATAGATAGCTCCACTGGCTATGCTACCTTTGTCAAATTAAGTCAGTCAGCATTTGCAAGTCGGGATGTAAAGGTCGTAGAGCAGTATATATTCTGGAAGCAGGCATTCCCTATAGATTAATGTAAGAAAAATGAAATTTTTAGGAAACTACAGAACCATAGAACAACAGGCATTGGAAGGGACTTCTGGAGGTCATCTAGTCCAACCCCCCTGCCAGAGCAGGATCACCTAGGGCAGGCCACACAGGAATGCATCCAGGAGGGTTTTGAAAGTCTCTAGCAAAGGAGACTCCACAGCCTCTCTGAGCAGCCTGTTCCAGTGCTCTGTCACCCTTACAGGAAAGAAATGTTTACTCATGTTGACGTGGAACTTCCTGTGTTCCTGTTTGTGCCCATTGCCCCTCGTCCTATCGCAGGGCACCAGAGAAAACAGACTGGCCCCTTCCACTTGACACCCACCCTTTAGATATTCGTAAACATTGGTAAGATCCTCTCTCAATCTTTCCTTCTCCAGACTAAATAGCCCTGGGTCTCTCAGTCTTTTCTCACAGGAGAGATGTTTCAGTCCCTTAATCATCTTTATAGCCCTCCACTGGACTCCCTGTCCCTCTTGAACTGCAGAGACCAGAAATGGGCACAATACTCCAGATGTGGTCTCACTAGGGCAGAGTAGAGGGGGAGGAGAACTCCCTTGTCCTGCTGGACACAATATTCTTTATGCACCCCAGGATATCATTGGCCTTCTTGGCCACAAGAGCACATTGCTGGCTCATAGATAACATACTCTTCACCACCAGGACTCCCAGGTCCTTCTCTATGAAGCTGCTTTCCAGCAGGTCAGCCCCTAACCTGTACTGGTGCAGGGATTTATTTCTCCCCAGGTGTAGGATTCCACATTTGCGCTTGTTAAACTTCATGAGGTTCTCCTTTGCCCAGCTCTCCAGCCTGTCCAGATCTCACTAAATGGCAGCACAGCCTTTCGGTTTATCAGTCAGATTTATTGCATGGTCTTCATTTATGAACTAGCTGTGGTTATGGAGCCCAGACAGAACAGAGAGGGAAACAATCAAGCTCGTATTGGCAGGCAGCATCAGCAAGATCAATCTGGTTTTGTCTGTAAAGAGCTGGGCAAACATATCCCGAAAAACTATGTGTTTAAGGTCCTTGCAGCCTCAGGACATCATTCTACAAAGATTTATAGACCCATTTAATTTTTTTCTGACTGCAGCAGGACTATACTCAGCATGGATAAATACAAGTGTAGTGGGTATCTTTGCAAATGATTCTGATAGCAGGGAAAAGTACAAGGAGCAAACTGATATACTGAGTCTGACGGCCAAGCCCACAGTTATCTGGAAAATTATCCTCTCATTAAAATTCATGTGAGGAATATCCCTAGAGGAAAAGATCTGTCAATAAAGGCACAAAGTGCTACTACTGAGGACAGAATATCTGTCATAAACACAGAATCCTTTAAAATTATTCACTACCTTTCATGGAAGCTCTAATTTAGGAGCTGTCTTCAAAAAGGGAAAAGAAGGCAGATTTCACCTTTTACCCTGTGAGAGTGATTAAAGCAAGCAAGGAAAAATTGTTCCTTTCAGGCTGCATCTGCACTAGCAACTTGGTTCAGAGTAGCTTTGAAGCACTTCCCCTTATTTTCTGTACTTTAACAATCTTTTTTTCTCAGAGTGGTTTTCCTGTACACTGAACAGATTCCTTGGGCTTGTAACAGGTCTCTCTGTTAGAAGAACATCCAGCCAGCCCTTAAGCCTTTTGCCTTTAGTTATCTACAAAGTACATGTATGATGGAGACTTTTGGCCCATAGGACCAAGCTGGATATAATTCAGATTAAATCCCATGAACCATCTCTGTAAACAGAAAGGGAAGTCCAGGACCAGCCTCCAACTACTGATCACTTCCTATTGTGCAAATGATTTCCTAATGTAGGTATAACAAAAGATACTGAGTAAACAACACAAAGCCAAACTCCTGTTACACTGCCCATCACCACTAACAGAACATAGATGTTTGAATATGCACAAGCATTGTTCATTATCAGATTTTTTAATTAGCCTCAGTAGTCTCAGGTGCTGTGAATCGCAACTGTAAGCCTCCAAAGGCACAGCAGCTCTGCTATCAGTGAAGTTAATACTTCTAGATGAGCCACTGACATCCCTGAAAGTGCCCAGGCATGACTTTGATTTTGCTAACCATCACCTTGCACCATGGAGCTCATCTCATTCTACTTCTCGTATTTTCCTTAAATATTTGCAAAAGTACTCAGCTGCTGGGAAATGCCTATCTCTGAGGTACATTTTCAAGGACTTGCGTCACTGCCCCATACATGTTCTCCTCTAGCCCAAGGATGCTCTGTAGCCCCAGGCTCCCTCTTGGGGCAGACATGGTGGCCTTAGACTTGCTATGATCTGGATGTATGTCTCACATTTTCTTCCCCCATTTTCAGTTACAGGAAATTTAAAGTTTTCTTTGCTTGTAATAGATGTTGGCACACTTTCCTAATTAATTTGGTGGTTACCAACTTGTGCAGCTACAAGCAGCTTGCCGAGGAGTCCTTTCAGGCTGACAGACCATTGCAGTCCTATCCACGATTCTACAAAGACTAGAACATTTGTCACCTCTTGGATCACATTGTGCTGTGCCAGCACTGTTCAATTTTTACCACGTTTTATATAATGCCCTCCACAGTCTTCACTCTATACAGCATTAGAATGCCAAAGGCTCATTGATCTTGACTTCCAGTTTTTGCTTTGTCCCACACAATCCAGTATGTGATCACAGACTCAATTTTCCCCTTCCAATAATAAGTGTGATCAATACACACACATGTCCTTTCTTTCTTTTTTTTATACTTGGAACTTTTCTTGATGTAGGCTTCACCTCTACACAGAGAGCAGCATTCCTAAATTTTCTGTAATGCCATTGCACAGTTAGCTCATCTACCCAAGATAATGGAAAACAGTTGAAACAAAACGGTTTCAGAACTAGAACTGCTGCCAAAGAAACTATCCTCTGACAACCTTACTGCTTGGTGGCACCACTTGCTTTTGCAGCCACAGAACAAAGCACTCTCCAGCCACCATCCACTCGGCTAAAATGTCGTCGATCCTGAAAGAGTATTAACTCACTCCTCTATTTGTGGCAAGTTAGTGTAGCATAGTTCAGTGCAAGATGTTACAGAAGAGGAGGGTGATTTCAATTATCAAAATTATCTCAGATACATGGTGCATGCAGTTGCATACTCACAAGCACCAAAGTATGTGACTAAGCAGTCCGGCAAGGATTGCTTGGGCACAACATGTAGGACAAACAGGGCTGTCTACTCAGCTCTCACACATCCTGATTTCTTTCTAGTTGACTATGACACGCTAGAGGATGTGCTTTTTATAATCCTTCAGTGTGGACACTGCTTAGGATCTTCCACCTCTGCAACTTGTTTGACTCCTTGTAAACCTCAAGCAAAATCCTGAGACTTGTGGTTTTGTTCTGGTGTGTGGGTATTTTATAGCTCGACCTCTCACTTCAACAGCATTAATATTTTGGGGTTTTTCTTCTTCCTATCAAGTCATAAGAATGAAAACTATGTACAGCGTTCTGTAGCGATTAACACATACCATACTCTTGTTTAGCAGGTTCTAAGGCTTTAGTACACTTTTCTGTTCACAACTCAGACATACCAGTCTTCATACTTTTGGTACAAATCTCTATACATTCTTTAAATTATTTCTCTTAATTTGTTTACATTTGTTTTTCAGTAATTTAGTCATTTAACCCCACAGAAGCACAGTTCTTCTTGTGTTTGACTACTTTCAATCACAAGTTCATTTAACAACAGCTGACTTTTGACAAAGGTATCCTGCCATTTGCCATATTTAATTATAAAACAGGAATGTACTCTAGTTTCCATCATCTGCTTCAGCAAATACATTTCTACTGCACGGAGGGTAGTTTTGAATTATTTTTTTTCAGTTCAGTGGCATCCACACTAATCTGTACATAGACAGAAGACAACTATTCAAGCTTACTAAAACCTTTGCAAGATATGAGCAACAGACTATACTGCATTGTGCACGAATAGCTGAAGATTTTTAGCCCATCCACAGGACACATTGCTGAAACTGGTCTCAGTTTTCAAAATTGGTGCTTTCAGAGATCAATGCAACAAGGAGTTTTCACTCCCCCAGTCTGTCCTTCACGGGGGTTGTCTTACATAGCTTTAGAAACAAAGTTTGCATCTAGTTGGTCAAGCTCTTTGTGGTCCTTTGAGTTGAAAGGTGATTCCAGATATGATTTTTTTACATAGTTTAATCACTTTTTGCCATCATGCAGGCATTGCATTTTCTAAAAGAGCTGACAATAAGGTCTCAGGCTAACATCCAAGAAGTACATGTGATGTTTTACCCAAGCATTTGAAGCTTAAGTGCCTTAAAGGCACTTTGTAACACAAAAAAATACACTGTGTTTTTTATATGGGTGTACTACATCATCAGCTAAGATTTTCTCCTATGACTAATTCTACTTAGGAATAAAGCGGTACAATCTTCTTACAAAGACACCAACACCTTAAAGTACTCCTGAGACCATGGCATGAAGGGTAACACTGTGACAACAAACATCAGCATTTCCTGATATTTTTACTACTAATACTAGGCTTTTTAGACAGCTCCAACTAGTAGTGTCAGGCACTACCAGTTGCTGCTGTCAATGGGATTAATCATCTGAACCTTGGCTAGTAAAGAAACAATACAGTCAAGGCTTAAGGGACCAACACACACAATACTCTAAAATAGCACTGCTGTGTCACCCTTTCCTCTAGATTTTTGGGTCTTTTTCTTGCCGGACAAAAAAGAATACAAGAAAGCATTAAACTAGTGTCCCTCTGTCAACACGCATCTGAACACTCTGATTCAAGCATGGTTATTTGCTGCTAAACACCATCATGTACCAACTACTAGAAATCTTCTCAGAAGTTGCATGGTCAGTGAAGAACTGTCTTCTCAGGGGGGAAAAAATACCACAGCATGAACAAATAAACAAGAGACATTTTTACAGAACTGGAGTTCTGTATATCCTACTGGAATGAGTTGCAAAATGAACACCTGAGACTGCAAGCAGTTGGAGTCTTCCAGCTTTAAAGAACAAGGTACCTGAAGCTGCAAGTTTTTCTCTGAGGGGATGAATTAATACTGGAAAAGCCTGTGGCACTGAGGGCAGCACAAGAAAATGACTCTGTGAGATGATGTTGACTTCTCTTCTTTGAAAGCCAAGTTTTCCACTTTTCAGAGATCAAGTTTGGTGTGCACATTTTCATACCAGCTTTTGATTCATAGGACTAATTTTAAGAAATCTAGGTATATTTCAGATATACCTTTGGACAAAGTCACAAATCAATGGGTTGTCAAAAATAACTCATTTCAAATCCAGGTCTTACTACTAGTAAAACATTTTAAACTAAATTATTATTTTTTTAAAAATGTCTTGTAATTTGTACTAATCTTTATTGTATCAACTTCCAGATAAAGCCTGCCCACTTCATGACAAATTTATTATGTTTGAAAACTCAGGTGGTTAGGGAAGCCAAGCAGCCTTCTTCCCTTCTCTGGTTTAGGTAAACCCACACTACCTCAAATGCACTTTTATTACACTTACTCTTCGCCTTAGGTGGATCAAGATTTCTGGTAACTGTGTTGGAAATATGACAATGCAAGCTGAAAATCTCAGTGAGTTTGGAGTCTTTGCAAGTAGCGAAAAATAAACATCCACTTTGAAAATAAATCTTGAAAAATTCACCTCTAAAGGCACACATGGACTCTTTCCTCTTCTATTTTTATAGTCCCTTTTCCAAACATAACTATATTCTAGACTGAATAAAATCAAATAAATTCAAAGATATTTGCCCTGGGCTCCTTCCACATACTTAGAGATAATCTTTTACCTTTGTGTATTTCCTATCAAAATAAAAGACCAAGATCTCAACTAGCTGCTTGAGGCACCTGTGCAGAACATTTTAATATTGTTGTTACATGGTATCTTGACGTTTCCCTCCCCCACCCCAGAGATGGGAGAAATAGGGCAAATGTGTTGTTTTTACTGCTTTCTGTTATTGCCTAGAGTCATGAGTTATTTTTCCTTTTGACAGATGCCGTAATGTCAAGGTGGCACCAGCCCACTCTTGTGAGGCTCTACCCTAGGAAAGTGTTTTGCTCATAATATGCTGCCTGACAGTTTGACCTTTATCATATTTTTCTTTTCTTTCACCTTCAGCAAGGGCAACTGGTATGCTGCCAATTTATTTCATATACAGATAAATAATTTCAGAATTATTCTGGAACACTAAAAATCAAACTCTCTTAATCTTGCCATATCTTCTGTGATTTTCATGTGATTTGTATTAAAAATTTTGAAAGTATGGATTTATTTTGGATTATTTGGTTCCATAATCATTAGGAGCTTGAGTGCTCTGTATTTCCCAAGGTTCCTGTGTGACCTACTCTAGGTTCCTGCACTGGCAGAGGGGTTGGTCTTGATGATCTTTTGAAGTCCGTTCCCAGCTTTAACATTCTGTGATTCTGTATTTGGCTCACAATGCCTTCATCTTTGCAAAAATTAAAGCTAACTCATTGGCAGCAAAAGTTTGCTATTTGAGGCAAAATAGAAACCCACGGTCCAAGAACATGAAAAACTTAACCACTCACTTAAGATCAGAGATTAGCAGCTTTGCAAACAACTCTTTCCTCTAAGGACTGCACAGCGGCTCACAATCTCTCTCAGAGGTCACAATGTGTGCCTGGCAAGAATACGCAGAATGCAATTAGCTTTAGGTGGCATATTCTAGTGCATATTTATATTCCTCAGTCTTCCTTCTCAGTTTTATTTCTCTCAGTATTAACAAAAATATAAAATGTACACCTTTTGAACACTTCTTTAAATACTGTTATTTAAATTATTGTACTAGTACTTAAATGCATGTTTAAAACTTTCTGGGATTGCTAGCTGCATTGAGTTAAAACTCCCAGTGCATTCGAGTGTAAAGTGTATGGTCTAAAGGGCTAGCTGGGCAAGCCTACAGAAGTTTGATGCTGCAGATACTTACAAGACTGTTACAGATACTGTCAACGATTACAAAATACACTTCAGTTATTATAGAGGCATAATGAAGCAAGATAGCAAGAAAGAACTGGTTTTGAGCTTTATGCAACACGGAAGAATGCTTAGATCTGTATTATTCTTTCTTCAGCACTTAACGCTTCAGTCTGTTATTAGAATAGTTTTGTCATTTTTTTTTTCTTCACTATTTTTCACAGGGGAGTTTGAATCACTACTCTCAGAAAAGGTATCGAGTTGTCAAAAGTGGTATGTGCACACCATGCAGCAGACACCTCCCTATATGATTAAGTATCTCTAACAAAAGAATTCATCACTTTCAGAAAAGACTGATACAAAATACTGCAGTATTTTGCTGCAAAGCATAAAAATGTGCTTTAAAATACTCTTTATCAAAACTGTGAGCAGAAGGGAAAGAAAAATGGTTACCTGTAAAACTAAATCTGCCTGTAAGATGGATTTCTGGGACAAAACAATACAACCGCAGCAAAGTTTTCAAGAACATCAACACTTTCCACATGCATAAAAAAGTCATTTGACATGGCTGATGTTGCTTGCATGTTGTTCAGTTTTTGTTGTATCATCACTAACGTCTTTCTGAGCAGATTTTTGCCTTCCTTCAGATGGAGCAGAGTGAGTAACAGTTTCCTTAACAGCCTGTTTCTTACATAATCATATTTATATATAAGCACTGAGGTATATATAAGGCAGCAATTGAAGGAAACGAGATAAAAGCAACTTCCTGAAATCCTTAAGTAAATTCTCATTTGGGTATGCAACCAGACATAGTGATTGCTTTCTGCCAACAAAACCAGGACTTACAAAAAACATTCCAGCTTCATAATTGTTGATACCTAATTCAGTCGATTGCACTTACATCACCCAGCTCTATACTTCTGAGGGATTCAGCAACTGATCCAGCAATTACTTTCAAATTAAGGACGGATTAAGCAAGCACTCTTGTTTTAAGGTACTGATGATGAATATGCAATACATATGATAAAGGCACCTTTATACCAACATCACATAGAGACCGCAAGGACCACGGACTAGCAATGCTAGGCCTGGCAGTGTATCTTGAACCTTGCCCAGTATCTTACATCCTCTTATTGCAGTGTTCTTTCAGAAAGCAGAGCAAGACTGCTCTTCTTTTGAGGTAATGAGAGAAGACAAATAGTACCTTCTTTTCTGCAGCCCTTGCTCAAGACAAAACAAAAATGCTTTGCAATTAAATTCTTAAATACATGAGATTCAAATCTCTACCTCTACTCTTAGATCAATCTCCACACCACCAAGCTCCCAAAACACAACATGAGACAGCATGCAAATAAAGAGGACTAGAAATCATGCTCATTTTCCTCAATCATATAAAAAATAGGATGTTCTGCCTGTCTTCTCATCCTGGTTCCCAAACATTTTCAGGAAGCGTCTGACTTTGGCAAATTAAGCTTGGAAGATCCTGTAAGTCAAGGCTTTTGGACCATGTCAACAGGACAGTCTGAGCAGAAGTTTTTTTGAACAACTTTTAAAATTAAATTATCTTCTCATTAAAAGACATTCTGATGACAGTATATATAATAGATTGGTCAACATACTTTTTAAAAACAATCTAAATCTTAGATCAAGATTTTATTATAATCTAGTATGCTATAATTAAAGTATAGTAGTATCATATTTTTGTGATAAACGCATGTACACAGCAGCAAAAAAATCTCTGCACAAAAAGGAAACAAGCATTCTAAGCATAGATTTTCAGATCTTTCCTCTCTCTTCCCCTCCTCCCCTTCCTCTCCTCCATTTGTGGGGGCAAGACTATGTTTGATTTCTCCTGAAATAAAGAAGATACACCACACCAAAAAAAACCAGAACTTTGTTTCTCTGGATCAAGGAGGCATAGCTCATCACAAATGAAGACCAGCAGGTGGCATAGAAGAGCACATCCATTACCTCCTAGAGGAAGTGAAGCACTGTCTTACCCGTATTGCATGTGTTTATACTTACATAAAACATACTCTGGAGTAGTGGTTTCCCAACGAGGTGGTAAACACCCCAGGGG